>QJPP01003195.1:0-73268 GCA_003996215.1 Jaltomata sinuosa | reverse complement strand
GAACTAGTGACTTAAAATAAGTAAGTGTAGTTAGTTGTTAGTTGAAATTGTGAACTAGTGACTTAAAATTGTGAAGTTTAGTAAGTTAAAATTTTTAACTAGTGACTTAAAATAAGTAAAGTGTAGTTAGTTGTTAGTTGAAATTTTGAACTAGTGACTTAAAATAGTGAAGTGTAGTAAGTTAAAATTTTGAACTAGTGACTTAAAATAAGTAAAGTGTAGTAAGTTAAAATTTTGGAATTATGAACTAATGACTTAAAATAGTGAAGTGTAGTAAGTTAAAATTGTGAACTAGTGACTTAAAATAAGTAAAGTGTAGTAAGTTAAAATTTTGGAATTATGAACTAATGACTTAAAATAGTGAAGTGTAGTAAGTTAAAATATGAATTAGTGACTTAAAATAAGTAAAGTGTAGTTAGTTGTTAGTTGGAATTTTGAATTAGTGACTTAAAATAAGTAAAGTGTAGTTAGTTGTTAGTTGGAATTTTGAATTAGTGACTTAAAATAAGTAAAGTGTAGTTAGTTGTTAGTTGGAATTTTGAACTAATGACTTGAATAAGTAAAGTGTAGTAAGTTAAAATTGTGAACTAGTGACTTAAAATAAGTAAAGTGTAGTAAGTTAAAATTTTGGAATTATGAACTAATGACTTAAAATAGTGAAGTATAGTAAGTTAAAATTGTGAACTAGTGACTTAAAATAAGTAAAGTGTAGTAAGTTAAAATTTTGGAATTATGAACTAATGACTTAAAATAGTGAAGTGTAGTAAGTTAAAATTTGAATTAGTGACTTAAAATAAGTAAAGTGTAGTTAGTTGTTAGTTGAAATTTTGAATTAGTGACTTAAAATAAGTAAAGTGTAGTTAGTTGTTAGTTGGAATTTTGAACTAGTGACTTAAAATAGTGAAGTGTGATTTAGTTATTGGAATTAGTTCAAATGTGATTTAATTAAGCTCTAGTTTGATTTATTCTTTGTGTAGATGGAACCTGATCGTAGTTGGATGTATAATAGAAACAATCCTGGTCGAGCGGGTATGATTCCGGAATTTGCAGAAGGTGTTACTCGTTTTATAAATCATGCAAAGACACTTGAGCCTTTTTTAACTTCAAAGTTGATTAGGTGTCCTTGTATTAACTGTAGCAACGTGAGATATCAAACAACAGAGAATGTTTCTATGCATCTTATGTTCAAGGGTTTTAAACCAGGATATACAGTTTGGACTAGTCATGGTGAAGTTGATAGTAACATTAATAGGTTTAGTAACTTTGTTGTTGGTGAAAGTAGTAGATCTGAGGATAGATGGGGACGAAACTTCCGAAGAGGATGAATAGCAATTAGCATGTTGTATTCATTATTTTTAATTATTGAATCCGAAGAGGATATTTCTTTTAATATTTACAGCCTTCTTAGATTTGTAAAATGTAATCTTCAATTATAGTTCTTTAATCAAGAGTCATGTCTGAAGTTCTAAGTTATATATCTCAGCCCTTATTAGTGACCAAATATGTTTTGGTACTATAATTATATAATATGATAGCATGTGTAATTATTCATGTGTTAGATGTATCTAAAATAAAATACATTGTCAATTAAAAGACTTCATAATCCATCAACATTAAAGAGAAACAAAAAAAGAAGACAAAAAAAGAGAAGAATATTGTTCTAATGTGATACATGAGCTCTACTCAAAAGGTAAAACAACTTAAGGAACTGCTATAACAATAGGTTGGTACTGTCAATCTGTCATATATATATGAGGAATAAATGAATACTAATAATTTTTTCAATTTTGGTCATTGTGTTTGTTGTTAAGTTTATTGTTCAAAATATTAGTAACCTGAGCATTTCTCTATTTTTTCTTTTAACTTCACCTTCATTTTAATAGATGGTAGATAAGAACAAGGCTAACCAAAAGAAACCCGTCAATTCAAAAAAGAAAAAAAGCTCTATACTTCTGAAAGACCCATTGAGGTCGTGATAGCTGATGAGCCCCCGCGAGCTTATATCTCACCACGAGCCTCACTCTCAGCTTCTCACTCGGTACATCAGTCACATAATGCCTCTACTCGCGTGACTCCACTTTCTGGTCATTCTATATCTTTGCCCGTCATGGTACCCACTTCGGGTTACCAAACACTACAGGGTTATTCCCATCTTGGTCATCAGTCTACCTTGCCATCAAGTCAGTCCAGTGCTGCTAGTGGATCAGTTGGACTTTCAGGTCTTCGTCTTGGTTCCGGTGGCTCGAGTTCTAATACTACCACGACCCAGCACTCAGATGCACATGATCCACGGCTAGGTGGTTTACAGTCAGGCGATAGAGACCATACCCAGAGACTCATCATCGAGCCTATAGGATATAGGTATTATTCAACTATATTACATCTTTTTTTTTATATGTTTATTTTTTAATTTTTTAATTTGCAAATTTATATTCCAAGTGTTTAATCTTGTATTGCAGGTTATTTCCGGATGAAGGAATGACAAAAATAATCCTTAATTGCATCGGATTATTTTATAATGATATGTACCCGACTTGGGGTTCGATACCACTTAATATCCAAGGACAGATCTTCATAGAATTTAGGGTAAAAATATATTTCAATTAAATTCACATTATATACATTTAAATTCGCTACACATTTCTAGAATAAATATTTAACTATTTTTATTGCAGAAATATTACGTATGGGCTCCTGAGCATGAGAATAAAGTTCAAAGTAACTTCAAATATAGAGCTGGGAAGGTGCTTAGTGGCCTATTTTCTGATTGTCGGGCAGAAAATAGAGTTCCATCTTTTGTGGTGCCAGATATGTGGGCCAAGTTATTGAATTTCTGGAAAAGTGATGAAAAATTTCTTAAGAGAAGGGAGATCGGGAAGAAGGCTCGAGCATCGGATAAGGGCGGCTCTTTGCACACTGGTGGGGCCATTAGCCAGCTTACTAGAAAGAAGAGAATGGTATATTTTCTTAATTTAGTTAAATAAAATTATCCTTTTTGATAAGTAGCTTTTGGAGATTAATAATCACATTATATGCATGTTGTTTGCAGGAAAAAGACTTGGGTAGGCCTGTAACACAGGAAGAGTTATTCAAAGTTTGTCACACAAAGACGCCAAAAGATTCCACAGATGAAAGTTGGTGTGAGACACGTGCTCAACAGACACATGTAAGAACTGCATTCAAACTATTTTTTTTATTCTTTTTTTTCTTTTATCTATTATATTCATATGCTAAGAGTTATTCATTTAAATATAGGAGTCGTTTGTGCAAAGAATTCAGGAGTACCGTAGTACTCAACCTCCTGAAAGTCAGGACACACCGCTTACAGATGAACAAGTAGAACAATTTTGGCGAGAGAGTGCGGGTGAACCAGTAAGAGGTTCAGTCTATGGTTACACACAAAAGACTTTTGCGGAGAAGAAACCCTGGTTTTATTGTCCATCATCTTCAGGCTTCGATAATGTGGATAAAGCGGTCGTGTCTGTAATGAAGGAGAAGATATCTATGCTCACTGCCGAGCTTGCTGCATCAAACGAAAGGGAGAAGAAAAGAGACGAGCAGATTGAACAGCTTGCAGCATCAAAGGAGATAGAGAACAAGAGGTATGTGGAGCTTCAGTCCCAGTTAAAATCTCTTTTTGAGTCGGGAAAGATTATTCCTCATTGTGCTAGTGATAAACGTCGATGCCTAGTGGATGAGTCTGATATCGAGGGTGAGGAGGGTGAAGAGGAAGGAGGGTGAAGAGGATGAGGATGATGATGCTAATGATGAGTAGTTGTGTTGTACCTAACTACTAGACATTTTGAACTTAGTATATATAGTTTGTACACTTTTTAGATTGTTTGATCGTATTTTAAGTTTAATTTGAAGTAGTGAAACGTAAATATAGAAAAATATCGTCTTGATAGCTATTTGAGATGGTTTTGGTTGAATATATGCATTATCAAATATGCAGGTGGGCAATTCAAATTGCAGCAATTTACTGCCAATTTTATGGCAAAATATCGACAACAAACCGACCTCCAGAGGTCGGTATTTTTGGTAAATTTTCTAGAAAACCGACTTCCTGATGTCGGTATTTTTAATAAATTTTCCAGAAATACCGACATCCGGATGTCGGTATTTTTAATAAATTTTCCAGAAATACCGACATCAAGATGTCGGTATTTTTGGTAAATTTTCCAAAAAATACCGACTTCCTGATGTCGGTATTTTTGGTAAATTTTCCGAAAAATACCGACATCAGGAAGTCGGAATCAACTGAAATAGAAAAATGAAATTTAAATAATACCGACCTCAAGAGGTCGGAATATCAGAAAAATAATAAATTAAAATTTCATTAATACCGACTTACGGAGGTCGGAAAATCAAAAAATACTAAATTAAAAATTCAGTAATACCGACTTCCGGAGGTCGGAACACGAAAAAGATAATAAATTAGAAATTAAACAATACCAACCTCCGGAGGTCAGTATATTATATTTTTAATAATATTTTTTTAAAAAGAAACCGACTTCAGGAAGTCGGAAATAAAATAAAATAAAATATATATTAAATTTTTAATTTTTGGAATTAAAATTAAAACCAACATCCGGAGGTCGGTAAATACCGACTTCCGGATGTCGGTATTCGAAACCAACCAAGCCTTTTCCGACTTGGTCTTGTGAGTCGGTTTTGAGTCGGTATTTCAGGGAAAACCGACCTCCGGATGTCGGTATTTTGAGGTCGGTATTCGCAGTTTTTTTAGTAGTGATATCAATCAATAACAAAATTTGAATGAAATACAAAATAACAATAATATGAAAAGAAAATAATTTCTGCAACAAATGTCGAAACAAAAAAATCAACACTAAGTACGATAGTGTCAAACCTTCATAACGCATTACAACAAATATAAACTCAATATGAAAATCTATCACAAATTTTAAAGAAAAAAATAATGGAACCAATAAATCATGAAATGCTCTGTATTTGTGCATATTATAAAGTGATAAAAAGGACACCAAATAACCATACATAAATGCATATTAAGATATCTAATTATAATGGGAGGTGAAAAATTGATTAATTGAATCGAAACATTTTTTGAGCTAATGAAATAAAATAAAGAGAAAGAATTCTAAAAAAGATAAATAGGAATGGTGGCCATATAGAGCGCCACATCACTATTCTTAAAACCTTCATTTATATTTATATATATACATATATATATATAGAGAGAGAGATTATTTTTCCCAACACGTAGTTCAAGAATGTTAAGTAATTGTTGCTCTATTTAGTGCTTCATTTATTTTGATTTTATTAGGGCGCTGTACATTTATTAATTGCTTCTAGCCGTGTCAGTCTACCATGCTTAAAACTTTTTCATTTTCAAATCTTATTTTATATAATTTCCCTTTTTTGCCGATACACTAGGCTTAATTTACAAAAAATAAATAATTAAGTGTCTTCGAATCACTAGGAGCTAGAACTTGATGATGTGCTAATAAAAACTTATTTAATTGATCGAAAAATACTTAAAGAATGAACTACAAATGAAGTGATTTGTGACTTTAAAACAATCATCAATCTTAAAATCACTCGAACATGGATGGAAAAAAATAATACTTATAACCCTTTTTTTTCCAGAGGCGAGAGGAATACAGTTGAATTCAAACTCTTATCACTAGGGTGAAGGTGTGGGCAGCTCTCCAACTTAGCTACACCACCTCATGTAAAATACTAGTGGTGGAGGGTGGAAGAAGTGTTGGAAGGAGAGAAACTGGAAGAAGAAGAAATAACAAAAAACAAAAAAATGCAAAATTTAAGCATTTCACGCACTTATAATTTGTGTAGCACACACAAAGTGCCAAGTCAACAAAAAGTGTCAAAATGACTCAGCGAAAGTGAACATGAGATATTTAAAATAACAAGGTCTAATTGAGATGTCTAAGCAAAAGTTGGTGCCAACTTTAGGGGACCGTCAATGTGTTCCGCCTATATCTTTAGGATAACCATACAGAAATATATATTATATACATCATAAGCTTTTATGCGCAAAACATTTGAGACAATCCTAGTTAGCAGAAATAAATTTAAAATTTGAACTTTATCCGATAGAGTTCGAGTTAAAATTATTAAATTTGAATGAACTCATAATTAAAACTATTCACCTGACGCCGCTAAATAAAGAAAAATATTTGATTTCTCGAATAATAACAGTGACAATATATGGATAAGACGGATTGAATACTAAAATTCAAACCCCTAAATTTAATTTTTATAAAAATATGTAGAGATTAGACAATTTTTCCAAAGGTAAGCCTGATTCATAATTACTGTTTCGTTTGATTTTTTTTTTTTGTGTTTAATATATTCAAGCTTTCTAGAAGAACTTAGGCCTCCTTTTGACTAACAGTCAAAGCTGTGTGACTGGGGGTTGGGGCAATAATTGAATGTTACCTAATTGCACTTGAAGTTGATGGTATACGGTAGATTGAGTTGTGTGTGTTACAAAGGATTTTGGCAATTTTCACGTCGAATAAGTTTTACATGTATTGTGGTAGA
The DNA here is from genome assembly GCA_003996215.1 of Jaltomata sinuosa. Lineage (NCBI taxonomy): Eukaryota > Viridiplantae > Streptophyta > Magnoliopsida > Solanales > Solanaceae > Jaltomata > Jaltomata sinuosa. Next base: position 66,722 of record QJPP01003195.1, on the reverse strand, counting down.
ATAAATAATATTCTTTTATCTTTAATTAGAGTTTTAAGTATGAATGGTAGGAATGAATAAAATATATTAATTGAAAATGTTTTCCCTTTTGATAGACATAACGCAATACGAAGCCAAATATATAATCAAATATCAAATGAAAATAAAAAAAATTATATACTAGGATAAAGTACATTTTATGTGTTAGGTAAAAGTATTACATTGATGTATCATACTTTGCTTATGCGAGTTCTATAAAGTATTAGTCATCACTTTCAAAACCTTATATATGAAGGGTGACTAGCACATATAGCTAACTTTCATTTAATTAGGGTTTGGAATTTTTAAAATAGGTATGTTGATGGATCAGAATGTCCTTCTAAGCGAACATAAGTTGACCATAAAAGTTCTAGAAGTCGATATGAGCCTTATAATGGATCTTTTTAGTCAAGATCAAGGAGAAAAACGGAAATAAGCACGGACACTAAGGGATCGTTTGATAGCTAGTAAAGAAGTAAATTATTCATGTATTGATTTATGTATAAGTTATAGTACAATGTTTGATAGCTAGTTCAAAAACAAGTTACTCGTGTATAAAATTAATACAACTGATTTATAATTTAGAAATTCGCATAACTAATACACGTATAAATTATGAGAAAGTTAATGTATTATCTTATGTGAAGTAAAAAATGAAATAACTATTACCTATATAACTAATATATACATAATTATAACTAGCTATCAAACGACTACTAAGGGGTTTTAGCCGAAAGGAAAGCACAAAACCTTCCCTGGTCAAGTAAGGTGTCAAGTGTGCCCAAATTGGCGGATTACAGCTTCAACATTAATTCTACAAAGCTAGTTACTTCTACAAGACTCGTTTGGTAATAGGGAAAATGGATAACTAATTTTCAGATTAATTTTAGAATGAGTTTATCTCATATTTGGTTGGGATAAAATTACGAGCTAACTTATTCCGGGACTATAAGTTATTTTTATCCAACATGGAGAATAGAATAACAATCATGAAATAACTAATTTCGAAATAATTTGTTCCAATAAAACGAGCCCAAGAGACATGTCTGAAGAGGTCAGATGGCTCAGAAAAATGAGAACCGATCCCAACAAAAGAAGCAAAATTTATAAGCTAACAACAAAAATTGTCAAGAATTAATGACTTACAAAAATAAAAATTAAAAATTGACGACTTATAAAATGGAATAGATCATAAATTTTTACTTCTTCCAACTTTAAACACCTTTAATAAAAAAAAATTGGCTCCGCCAAATGGCCCTATATACTAGGGGTATTTATCGGGTGATTCGATTTAGAATATATTTGGCCCAGCTTATCAGCTATCTGTTCGTAGATATGCTAAACCTTAACATAATCATTAAGATATTGATTTTTCAATTATTGGTTGTTAACACGATTTGGTTATTGATTTAATTGTTAGGAAATTTTATTAAAATCAACATTGGAACATAATATAGCTAAATAACATCTGTGTAGCATCCAAGTTATTCAATATGCAACCATTGATATAACAAAGCAAAACATCTATGTTAAGTCCAGAATTTGAAAAACACACTTCAAGTCGAAAATAAGTCCTCGTTATTATTGACTAAGAGTAAAATTATAATTTAATAAGTTTTATTGAGATATTGGCTAATCCGTTAAGAAAAACCTTAAACCGTTGCAAAACCAATAATCCGGTAAAAAAAAACCTAAAATGTTATTGAACCTTTCTGATAACCCATTATCAATAAACCAATAACACTTCCTTTTATTCGAATTATTAATTTCAGTTTGATTTTGAATAACAGAATACGCAATGCACGAGGCAACTTCAGTAGGTCTGGCAATCAACATCAATAAGAGATGAAGTAAAGTTTGTTTAAGTGGAAAAAAGAAAAAACAATGGAGATGCGGGGTATCGATCCCCGTACCTCTCGCATGCTAAGCGAGCGCTCTACCATCTGAGCTACATCCCCATCTATATTTGTTGATTGTAAGTACAAATTATTGTACCTTTTATTAAACTTGACGATGTTAAAGCAAATAATATTCTAGAGTTAAATTATTAATGGTTTCACATTGTCTTTGTATATACATTGTCTCCGCAGTACTTGTGTTTCTTTTTCATTTGATATCGTATTGACCCTCGATTAATTTAAATTTGTATTGTTTAAGCGCCCCTATTAACGGGGAAATATTCTCTACCACAAGATTTTTTTCATTCCAAGACTCGAACCTCAAACCTCTAAGCATCTAAGCTATGTATTGCTTAGTTGATACGATAACATTCTTAATTTTCACGATAGAAATTCAAATTAAATAAGCGTACATGGTTCATGATATCCCAAATTAAATAAGAGTACACTAGGCTTAGTTTAGAAAAAAAAAAATCAAACCAAAATAAATGTGTGTCTTTGAATCACTAGGAGCTAGAACTTGAAGATCTGCTAACAAAAACTTATTTGATTGATGGAAAAATACTTGAAGAATGAACTACAAATGAAGTGGTTTGTGACTTTATATCAATCAATCCTAAAATCACTCGAACATGGATGAAAAATAAAAATACTTATAACCCTTTTTTTTTCTTCCCTAGAGGCTAGAGGAATACAGTTGAATTCGAACTCTTATCACTAGGGTGAAGGTGTGAGTAGCTCTCCAACTTAGCTACACCCCACATGTAAAATACTTATAGTTACCCACACACGGCGTCCAAATAATTTTTTTCTCTTATTGGTCGATGGTGAAGAGATATCAAACTAGGTACATAAGGGACTAAAATTGAAGCAGTTAAAGTCGATCTTCGAAATTGGTCCAATATCATTCCAGTTGCAACATCGTAAAAGCCTATCTCCTCTTCTGTATCAACCATCAAAATTTCGTTGGTAAAGCTCACATGATACTCACCGCGTAAGCCGTATATATCATGAATTGTCACACTAAACTCTAATATCCATGAATTTAAGCTTTCTAGATCATCATTATTAGGAGCAATATATCCCTTGAACAAGATACAACTGGAATTGTGACACATTTCGTTTGTCATCAAACAAAGCTTTCCTCCCTTTTCCTCTATACTTACACTTTGTTCAAGGCTTTCTATTGGTACCTCAATCAGAGAAGATTCTTCCTTGGCTACATCGAAAGCAATAAGTACTATTGTATCGTATTTAACTTCATACTGATATGGGTCGTAGTGAAGACTCTCTGTACACCAATATAACACCCCATTTACACATGCCGTTGACCTACCACCTGGTCCAAATGAAAGATCATTCCAGTTTAAAGGCCTCCATGATTGATCATTTTCATTAATAGTTGAAATCGAACCTTTAATCTTCGTTGGTTCTCCAATGTCAAGTCCATATTGATGTTGAAAAATGATCACTTTGTACTGATATGATATCGGGCAAAATCCAAGCCCAACTATAGTGTGATCATCTCTTCTTGAAGACCAATATGGATTTGGCGGAGTTGTGACATATTCCATAGTCATTGAATTACAGATATGAAAACGAGCATGATGTGTACTCCAGAAACATACAAAACCATTCACACAATTTGCCTTCTGAAAGGACATTAGATCAATACGTGTCCCCAATGCATATTCAATCGTGAATAAGTCTTTAGGATTACTCTTCAAGTTTTCAAATGGATGGTCTTTGAAATTATTATGCCATTCCAAGGAAGAAACAGTGACTGATTTTCCATCAGTTGTGGAGATAAAAAGAGCCTTAAGTTGAGAGAATGATGACGGTTTTCTAGTTATGTGTTCAAAGTGTGAGTAGGCAAAGCTCCCATTGTAGATAATGGAATACCATTTCTTGCATACCAACTTTAAATTTTCTAACAAATCTTGGCAAGGTACTCTTCTTAATATCTCCATTGCCATTTCATTGGGCATATTACAAGTGATGATATGTTGCTCCTTTACATCTTCTTTTCTCTTCTTTCTCTTGGAGAGTTTCATTCTTTGATTGCAAGTACTGCCAACATGAAAAAAAAATATAAATATTTATCGGCAATTAAGTATTTTTTTACCAAAATCTTGAATGCATCCTAATTAGGGGTGAGCATGGTATAGTATATATCGAATTACTATATTGAATCAAAAATTTTAATACCATAATTTTGGTATATTATGATATTTGGTATGGTAGATTGTATACATTTTAATTTTTTTGGTATTCGATTACCGAAATATCGAATACCATACCAAAATATATAGTTACACAAATAATTTATATATATTATTAAAATAGTAACAAATATAAATTCTATTAGTATAAATTAAATGGTTAGACGTTGAAACTTTGACTACTCTATCTTGATTGAAATGTCTTTTTTGTGTAATTGATTAACAAAAAGAATTGTTTGTACTTTCTTTTTAATATATTTTTCTACATGTGTTAGTATGATACATTTGAGACATTTTTCTGAAAAGTCAAAGTCATAACACTCTATTATACAATTATATATTAGTCAAAGTGAAATAAATTATGGTTACTGGTATACCATATCCAAAATATCGAAATCGAACTTCAAAATACCGAATCATATCAAATTAATTTGATATGATAATGATATCTTATATTTAAAAATCAAATACCAAAATTACGATATCGAAATTTCAAATACCATACCATACCATGTCCACCCCTAATCCTAATACTGCATTGTAACCAATAAAGTCTAACTGATAACGAGTAAAGAATTTGACACATTTATTAAGGAAATCATTAATCATAATGATTGTCTGACTTAATGTTATTTGATTAGAACTACATTTATAATCAATCGGAGGTAGCAACAGTAAATCAATCCAATTAAATTCAGTTGAATACAATAATTTCTTGCATAAATAAATTTGAAAAAATATATTTTGTTGGAATAAGATATACATTAAAGAAAGAAAAATGCAGTCAATCTAGCTCATTAAATTTGAAAATATCAAAAGATGTAGAAATGCAAATATTCAAATTTAGTTTGTAAGAATCATCTAACCTTGCAAACCAAAGTGATCTGATCCCTTTGTAGGACTTTCAACCAAAATTTTATTTATATTTGCAAGTAAATAATTTTTGTGGTGATCCAAACCATAAATATAAATAGAACTACGTACAAGTATTCCTATATATATATATTAGGTTTTCTTAACTAAATACTCAAGATTTAAGGTAAAGAAAGAAAATATCAATCTCTTCAACGCAAATGACTAGGACTTCTTTTCGGACTTTTTCTAATTAAACAAACAAAAGAAAAAAAACAAAATAAGCATGAAAATCTTTTCAAGTTTCAAAATTTAAAGAATTAATACATATAGATAATAGTAATACATGATTAAAAATACTAAAATATAAATTGTTATCTACTTAAAACGGAGAAGGGTCAACTATACCCTTGTACTATTAGAAATGATTTAAATATACCCCTCGTTATACTTTGGGTTCAAATATACCCTTTCCGTTATACTTTGGGTCCAAATATACCTCCGCACTATTAGAAATAGTTTAAATATACCCCTAGTTATACTTTCAGTCCAAATATATCCCTTCCGATATATTTTGGTTCAAAATATACCCCTCCCATTAAATTTTTATGTTGATTTACCCTTGTTTTTGACATTGACCCATTTAAACCATCTCAATTCCCTCCACTTTAAGTTCTTTTCTTTTCTTGTAGTCTTCTATTTTCTTTTCTTCTCTTTTTGAATGATCTGCTTCTCATGAATTCAAACTCTTTAAAGTCTTTGCTCCAGCTATTTCTGAATACTTTCTTGTTGACATTAATGATCCGTTTATCAGATATAAGAATTTTTTTCCTGCATTTATATATGGTTATCTTGCTTAGCTGATTATTTCAAGTATAAGTTTTAACATATGATGTTAGACCAAAAGATGATGGCAAAAATAAAATAAAAATCTGATATATCAAAACTTCAAAAATTTCCTGTAAATAAGTTTATTCAATGTGAGGTAGGCCAAGAAAAGGTTTAGATGATAAGGGTATAAATTTTGAATATATGTATTATTTTTGTATGAATCGAGGGAGTGAGCTGAAGATAAATTAAATAGGTGAGTTTGTAAAGTGAATCGCGCAAATATTTACATTTGGTGATGAGTTATTTTTATTTTGAAGCTCATCACATGTCCATTTATAAAAAGAAGAAGAAGCTGGGTAAATCGTCTTTTATATAAAATAAAAAAAAAAGGGTGGGGGTGGGGGTGTGAGGAGGTTAAATCAGCCTAAACGTATAATGAGGGGTATATTTGAATCGAAAATATAATGGGAGGGGTATATTTGGATCCAAAAATATATCTGGAAGGATATATTTGGACTAAAAGTATAACGAGAGATATATTTAAACTAATTCTAATAGTATAAGGGTATATTTGAACCCAAAGTATAACGAAAATGATATATTTGGACCCAAAGTATAACGAAGGGTATATTTAAATTATTTCTAATAGTACAGAACTATATTTGGCTCTTCTCCGTAATTAAAATGTAAATACTTACATTAAATTATGCATTATGTACTATTTAATCTATAATATATAAAAAAAAAATTCAAAAAAATAAATTCATAATATACTTAAATTATGCACTATGTACTATTTAACCTATAATATATAAAATTAAATATTCAAAAAAATAAATTTATACATTATCAATTTTGTGAAATTTCATCTTTTGTCTTTCGTAAAAGCTGGTGTTTGAAATTCAGTGACATACTTTTTTATTCTCAACATTACTAATTTGTTTTTTTGCTTGCATTGATTTCTTCTTCATAGGAACTCTTTTTAGTTGTTATTAACTTTAAGAATCCTACTAAATAACACAATCACTTTTGGCACAACTCGGCATAACTGGGGCAAAAAATTCATAATGCCCTTTAGTAGAAAAGTTCAATACCGCCTTGTTTCCCACCAAAATTTCCCTTAAAAAAATCACCTTTACAATTGAGCATGCCTGCATCTTTGATTCTTCCAATACATCTACTTCTTCAATTGTTCTCCTTTACCGATTTTAAGTCATTCATTTTTTTTTCTTTTCAGATTTTAAGTCCTCCATATCTCTCATTTACTTACATAATTCTTGCTCCTATAATCTTTACAAAATGGACCCAAACAATCTCCATATACAAATAAGGGAAACCTTGGATGAAATTTTTGGGATTGACAATAGTGATAGTTTAGTTGGTAGTGGTGATGAACATGATTATGATTCAAACACTTATTTGTACAGCGATGATGAACATTTTACAAATTTGCTAGCTCAAGTAGATTTAAATATGCTGGATCCTGATCAAGTGGAGGAAGACGAAAATCATAGTAGTCCTGATCCAGAAGAATATGAATATGAGGATCAAGGGGTAGAAGAAGATGAAGATGCAATGGATGATGATACCTTTACTGATGAACAATATTTGCATGGTCCTATTGAAGATATGATTTTTAGTATTCTTAATTCTGCGTTTGCATTCTACAAAGAACACAGCCGATTGAAAGATTTTGGCGTGGTTAAAAAAACATCCAATAAAAAGGGTGGTGATTCAGTTAAGTATGTGACATTTGTTTGTAATAAGGGTAGAAAATTCATAGCAAGGAAGCAGAGTAAAAGGGTTGACTGTAAAGCTAAAATAAACTGTATTTTGATGCATGATGGTTCCTGGTGTGTTTCTACAGTCCATCAAGAGCACTGTCATGAGTTGAATCCTTCATTATCACGCTTTTTGTCCTGCCACAGGCATTTAAGCAAGACTTTGAAGAGAAATCTTGTAGCTCACGACATAGCAGGATGGTGAAGCAATACGCAGGTTCTTTTGTGAAATGCAGATGAAGGATAGGAATTTTTTTTTATCTAATAGACACGGATAATAATGAGAGACTTAGGAATATGGTATGGGTTCATACACATTGTAAGTATGCATATCGTGAATTTGGTGATGTTATGTGTTTTGATACAACCTACCTTGTGAATCAATGACGCATGCCATTTGCTTTCTTTATTGGTGTGAATCATCATAATCAGTCCATACTTTTGGGATGTACTTTGATTACTAGTGAGGACATTGAAACATACAAGTTTATTTTTATAACTTGGCTTAGTGCCATGGACAATGTGCCTCCAACATCAATCCTCACAGACCAGTGTGAGAGTATCAAGGCAATCATTAGATATGTGATACCAAACGCAATTCATAGGTATTGCATTTGGCACATCTTCACCAAGTTATCGATTAGACTAAAGTGTGTTCATAATCATAAAGTTGTCAAAAAGAAATTCAAATCCATTATCTTTGATAGTATTACTATTAATGAATTTGAGGCAAAATGGGCTGCAGTCATTGAACTATATGGCTTAGGCGACAGAATTTAGTACTCTAAACTATTTTTAGAAAGGGAGAAATGGGTTCTTGTATTTGTCAAGCACTACTTTTAGGCTGGTATGATGTCCACACAAAGGTGTGAGTCAATGCATACTTTTTTCGATGGCTACATAAATGGTCAAAGCACCCTGAAGCAGTTTGTTGAGCAATATGAGATAGCTATGAAAGTCAAATATGACAAAGAATTAGAAGCTGAGGCTAAATCTAGAGAAAAACAAGCAACAATTTTATCTGAATTTGATTGAGAGAAGCAAATACAAACTCATTACACCCGCCCATTATATGATATGTTCAGGAATCAAATACAAAAGTTATTACACCAAGAATTGAGCGAGCCTCAAGATATTGAAGTAGTGGAGGGAGTTGAGAAATATAACATCACAGATTTTTCAATAAGGAATAATTTTCATGGGGATCCATTTGTGTACGCGGTTGAATATAGACCAATCGGTCAATATTTTGAATGTAATTGTAAAAACTTTCAAAATATTGAGGTTATTTACTGTCACATACTAAAAGTAATGACACACAAAAGGATTCAAATCTTACACTATAGGTATTTAATGAAGCCGTGGAGAAACGATGTCATTCGTCCACACTTGAAAAAATTCTTTCTCGGAGGTTACTCAACAATAACACAAGAGTTCAAAAAAAAAAAAGGCTGAAAAAAATGGTTTCATAGGATTTGTGATGTTATATTGGACAATGAGGTGAAAAATAGGGACTTCAAAAATATTGAGAAGATGACATGGCTGTCCGAAATGGTGGTGGTGATGAATCTGAGGATGATGCAACATACATAAGAAATCCTAGGGAAGTTCATTTACATGAAAGGCCTCCGATCAACCTAGATCAGCACGTGAAAATATCTTTAGGCGAGGTGGTAGACAATGGTGGGACGACAATTATATAAATAATGATGATGGAGAAAATGAGGATGGTAGAAGGGGTGGTAGAAAGGGGGGTAGAGGCGGTGGTACTTCTGCTGATAGAGGAGGTAGAAGTGGTGCTACAAGAGTTACTTTAGAAACTGATGACCCAAATGGTGGTGAGTAAGTGAACTTGTTGTATTTTGATTCACTTTTTGGCTGTAAAAGTTTTTTTTAATGAACAAACTTTATTAAATCGTTGGTGTAAATCACGTTTATAATAGATGAATTATTTTTAAACTAAAAAAATACAAATTTTATATGGTTGTAATGTAATGCATACTCCATTGGCCAAGTAGTTGAATAAAGATAGACCAAAGTAAGGTCAAAGGCAATATTCATAAAAATATATTTTTAAAACAGGTTAAAAACCTAGAATCGAACTCGTGACCTTATAATTCTAAACTTGACATTTGACTGTTTGGCTGGAATAGCCTCATCTGATGATTCTATCAACTCGAATAAATATAAATAAATGCTTGTGCATATTATATTTTTTTTAAGAATTAATCTTCCCACATCGATTATAAAGGCGATATTTTATTTATTTATAATGATCAAAATTAACTTTGAATCGTAGTGATGACATTTGTGGTGTTTTCAAAGTGTAAATGAAGTGTTGTGTGATCTTTGTTGGCTTAACATAGCAACTAGTCTTCATGGCTGATCGCACAACGACTAGCTTACACTTCGAGTTGTGCCAAATCTACCATCACTATCATTTTATTAATTTTAATTTCCTTCATGTCCAATCACTTTTCTTTTCTTTTTTTATTTTGACAAATATCCTTCAAGCTAATTTATTTTTTTCTAAAAAAGTAGATTTATTTAATCTTATTTTATCATTAACATTTTAAATTGGTGTACTCATATTATGTGATTTGTAACCATTACCTTATACTTTAAAGAAGTGAGCATCAAAAAATAATCAAGAATAAACTTCACACGAATACTTCCAATATCAATCCCCTTTCATTAATTCAGAAGTTTCAACAAAAATAAAGATTCAAAACAGAGTTCATCAAAACATAAGCATCGACAAAAATTAACATTCATCAGTTCATTTAGGGGGGCATTTGGGGGTGGTGAAGGTGGAGGAGTTAGGACTTCATCAACATCAATGCCCATTCTAATGAGTAGACCCCTTAACAGACTGTCCAAAATATGAATTTGAGTCGATAAAGTGTCGTAGCCATTTTTAATTCTTTGAATTGCTTTTTCAATATGATGAATGTGTACAAACATTCTTCGTGACTATCTTGCAACTTATACTCTATTTCATCCGGCCGCTGTAATATGTTGTTCATGTATTTTCTAAGAAAAAGATAAAGAAAGAAGTTAGTGTTTTTCTTAGTAAGAAGTAAATAAAATACAATGTGTAAATATTGATTCTTACCTTTGGAATCCAGTAAAGAAGAGGTGAGTCTGTATACAAAATGCAAAGCCCTTTAAATAGCCGTTTTGATTTCCAATTCAATTTTGGTTCCCTCCAAACGAAATTAAAATTTAGAATTCAAATTTAGAATTTCAATTTAATAATCAATAATCAATTTTGATTTCCTCCAAATTAAATTATGAGTTTTTTTTACATGATTGCTTATGACGTAAAATTATCTAAGTTGTATGAGGTGCTCAGGACTAAAGGAAGATTTTTTTTTATTCTACGTGGCTGCTTAAACTCGAACTCTTGACCTAAGGAATCTAAACTAAACACATGACCAATTGACTGGAATAGCCTTATCTGTTGATTTCACCAACTCAAATTTATTCATTGATTTATTACTTATTTGCAAGATAAATCAGGTAACACAATTAAGATACTAAAGCTTACTCCATATTCCTTCTTTACTATATTGACATTTAATTTTCCTTACGAAATAAATTTAAATTGACATTAAAATACTAATTAAAGTTTACTCTACCTTCATCACACTTTTTCAATGTATGCAAGATCACAATTTAATTAGAGTGTTAGTTTAAATTTTTGAAATAGCAATAATTACAAAAATGCATTGAGCCTCCAACTTCAACCACGCCTACATCTTCTCCAATCAGATTTGGTGAACTTGTTGGCGAGTAAAATTCTCATTGGTCATGTACAAAAAGTAACATTGGAAATCAACACGTTGTGCTCGTGTAACGTGTTGTTAAATTTTGACGGAGATGGTAAGTATTACATGCAGAAATGATGGTGATGTTAGGTTTTACTTACAATATCAAAGCTCATCTTAGTAATGAAATTTCACACAACATAATAGAAGAGAAGACGCTGAAAATGGCAACCAAAAATTATCATTAATTAATTCATTCATGATCCAAAATAACCCTATATTCATTCAAAATCATATGAATTCAAATAATCTTGCGCAAAAATTAGTAATTTCTGAAAGCGGGGGTGATGAAGAGGGAGGAGAAACGCAATCATTAGGATTCATTTCAAAATGAGAAAATAGGGCCCTTAACATTTTTTTCAGCCTAGCGTGAGTATCATGAAATTGGTTCCACAAGCAATCTTGCCTGTCTGCAAGATAATCTAGTTTTTCTTCAAGTTTTTCAATTTTGTCTTCAACAACTTAAAGGTGGAGGGTTATTATTTCGGCACTCTCTTGAATTTCATCTTTGATTTCTTGTACTCGTTGAACTATATTAGGCATTCTAATAATAACATCAAAAAAATAACATTAGTAGTATTTTTCACAGTAAGGGAGTAAAAATTGGAGAAAAAATAAAATAGATAGTATACCTTCTGGCCATTTTCTGATGACTTACTCTTTAGTTAGATAGATTACTTTACTAGAGAGTTGTGTGTGCTTTGTTTACAAACAAAGAGCAACTTAAATAGGCCTTTATAGTCGAATGAACTATTAGAATACCAATGATGTATTTATTAGATGAATTCGTTTGAAGAATTAAAAATTAAATCTGGCCTGCCATGATTAAATTGAGAAAATGAACTAAACAACCATTCATTTTTTTCATGACTAAAAAAGACCATTACATTCATAACAAAATGGGATTTATAACAAACCCATGCATGCATGCACATATACCCTGTGCACTACCAATCACAAAAACAAAATAAAAATAACTTAAACAAACCAACTCCCCTCCCACACACACCAACACTACCACCACATGCACACATATGAAGTGGCTCTCAGAATCTTCCTTCAAGATTTTGTGTGACTTCTTATATAATTCGTGTGACTTCCTTCTTGATGTTGTTCTTAGATCCCTAGCTCTCAGAAGAAGTGTCAAAATGAAAAATAGGGATATCCTCCTTCAAGATCTTTTCATAGAGATCGAATGTTTTGATCAGAGGGAGGTGGTTAAGCAGTAATATCATTTCAACAAAATCTCATCCTCTCAATTTAACGAGTCTTTTGATCAGCTCAGTTAATTCTTTCTCCATTGTGTCATATAATTCTTTCTTGGTCTGGTAGAGTTTTTTGATAACGTCCGGAGACGCGCATAAAGACGGGGATATCCTTTGCTTAGGGGTTCTTTCCATTTTTTTTATATGATATGTTACTTAAGGATGATTTTATGCATGCAAAATCACCCAGGTATATATAGGTGATCATGCAACGGGTGATCTTCCCTATCTGTGTAATAATGAATTTAGCATCCAACCAAATCATGCTTAACTCTTGACCAATGAGAATTGGTGATCTTATTTGGTGGCTAAAAAGTTACATTGATAATGAACAAGAGTGCTTCTTGTTTAACGTGTTTCATTAACCAAAAAAATTTCTTTAACAATAAGTTAAGAGTCTTGTCTCGTAATTTATTCGGATGAAATGTTTGATAATTTATTTTGTAATTCTAAGTTAAATTATTTGAAAAATGTTTCAAATTTAATCAGATGAAATGTTAATTTGAAAATAATTCAACTGTAAAAGGTTTCAATATACATAAATTGTAAATGAGATAGATATGTCAACAAATGCCAAGCACCAATTTCATTTAATCAACGGAAAAGGGCTAAAAATACCCCTGAACTATTTGAAAAGGTTCAAATATACCCTTCGTTAATTTATTGGGCTAAAAATACCCCTCCGTCTATCTTTTTGGCTCACTTTTACCCTTAAAACTAACAACCTTTATTTTTTTAATTATTATTTATTACGTGGCGCTTTCTTATTGGACAAAACTAAAACCCAACCCATCAGAATTTTCCCTGCCGCCCCGACCCAATTTCACTACCCATGACCGAAACCTATTTAGAAAAACCCATCGACATAAATGATACATCGATCGTGGGATTCTCAGGTGTTGTTTGGCTTTCACGACTTACTTGAATAGGATTCTCAGCAACAGGAGGAATTGATTCCGTAGTATTATTAAAAGCAGGTGCACTTTCTGCACTATTTTATTTTCTGTTGTTATTTGTCTTTGGAGTTTACCTCTCTAGAGCTTTGATTTTGTTGAATTAAAGATATGGCAATGGATTTGTATGAAATAAAAATTAAGAGCTTCGTTATTATGTTCCTCCCTTGGTTAACCACTGTATAAAGAGAGAAAAAATTAAGCAAAACAGAACTTTGATTTCTAATTGTTGCGGCTGAACTTTGACATGCATGGTGCACCCCTTTAAATAATCTAAAAGATGTTTGCACCACTGAACAAGCTTTTTTCTTTTATTTTCTGATTTTCATGGCTTGCATGAATTGGATTTTCAGAGTCAGAAATAATTTATTTTTATAGTGTTCACAGTCAGAACGATGATCGTATATTTTATGTCTTTTGTTGGGTTTTTCTAAATGGGTTTGGGTCATGGGTAGTGAAATTGGGTCGGGGCGGCAAGAAAAATTCTGATGGGTTGGGTTTTAGTTTTGTCCAATAATAAAGAGTCTCGTAATAAATAATAATTCAAAAAAAGAAGAGGGATGTTAGTTTTAAGGGTAAAAGTGAGCCAAAAAGATAGACTGAGGGGTATTTTTAGCTCAATAGATAAACGAAGGGTATATTTGAACCTTTTCAGATAGTTCAGGGGTATTTTTGGCCCTTTTCCGTTTCATTAATCAAGTAACTTAGATAGACAAATCAGTCAAAAATCAAGTAAACTTAGATAGACAAAAAATTACTAATTCATTCTTGCTTGGTTGGCATAAGGTAGGGACATGTTCATTGAGCTGGGGGTGGTGAAAGTGGAGAGTTAAACATTGATCAGGATCAATGTCCAAGCGAGTAAGTAAACCCCTTAGATGATTGTCCAGTGTATGAATTCGATCCGATAACGTAGTCAATTTTTCTTTTATATCTGCTATTGAACTCAATTTTTCATTAACTTTGCATCCAAGACTGTCTAGGCGTATACATATTTCTTCATTGTTGTACATTTTCAATCTAACAACACAAAAATGAACATGATTAGACTCATGCACTATAAGAAACTAAATACTTGAAAAATCAAAAAAATCATTCCTAATTTTTTTGTTTTATACTTTTCGAGATACCTTTGAGAAGATTAAAAATCTGAGTTGGGTTGAGTTTGCTTACAATCAAAATGAAAACCCCCTTTAAATAAGCATTTGAATAGACGTAGACCAATGTAGACACTAAAAATGAATATTTGAATGAAAAATTCCCTCCAAGAAAAATATTAAAAGTTTGACTTAAATTTCAATTTCAATTTAGAAATTCCCTCCAAAAAAATAAATTTTAAGTGACATAAAATTCAATTTAAATTTAAAAATTGTGTTGAGTTAAGTTTGACTAGATATTTAATTTAATTTTGGAGATTCATTTAAGTTTGACTGACTTAAAATTGAATTTTAAAATTTGGAGATCCCCTAAAAAAAAATTAAGTGAGTCAAAAAATTCAATTCAAATTTAGAAACTGTGTTGAGTTAAGTTTGACTAGATATTCATTTAAATTTTGGAGATTCACTTAAGTGAGTCTTAAAATTGAATTTAGTCCTAAACTGTCTAAATCAATAGTTCCTTCCTAATACAGTAGTTGATTGACATGTCCAAAACTCACTTAAAATTCCTTTCTAATGCAGTAGTTAAGTGCAAAAATTAAGAGGGAAAACACCAATAAAAAAGACTTGTTTCATTGAATGGAAGGAATAAAGAAAATCAACATAAAATAAATATATGATATTTAGAGATCAACTATGTCTAAATAAGCTGGTCAGGGAGGAAGGGCTGTGTTTGGGGGTCCTTGTTTAACATTTTCAGGGTGGACATCATCATTCTTTCAAACCTATTTGCAACACCTTCCATACGCAACATCATCATCTCCTGCTTGTGGCTAAAGTGTTCCACACAGCAAGTTAAAGCAGCAACCTCAAGTCGCAGTTCCTGAACCTGAGAAACTAGAGCCTGAACTGAATTGGAGTTCATCTGAACAATTCGGTATTGAGAATGGGGGGGAGGGGGGGCATAACTAAACTATTGGTTTGATTATCTATTTCAGCTGCAAACAAAAAAAAATATATAAATTAATTACATTACAAGAACGAAAATATCCAATGAATGCACATGTAGTAGAGTAATGTTATCATACTGTAACGACCGGGTCCGTCGTTATGTTAATTTTCTCAATTTCATAAATTTGGGGAAAATGGTTAAAAATTCATTCGAGGTAAGTAGGGTGACATCATGGAAAAATTTCTGATTTTCAGAAACAATCCGTGCTGACGTCACTCAACTATAGAGGTAATTTTTCCGCTATAGCAGAACCGCTGTAGCGGAGGAGTAGACCGCTATAGCAGAGCTACGGGAGGCAGTGGCCTGAGATGAGATTTTATTAAAAAGTCTCTTCTCCTATGTTGGAAAACAGATGAGGGTTCTTCCAAACACCCTCCCATGCCGCTCCAAGGTTGGGAAATCTTGAGGAGGAGAGGTCATGGCTGAAGGGATGCTGAACAATGGATTTCAGGACCATCGTTCAGCTGGGAACGCATTTACGGAGCAAGAAATGCACTGTTGCAGCTGCTTGGCATCCAGGTAGGCTAGGTTTCATGAGTAGATAGACTATTTACTTTTCATACTTGTTGTATAGTGGAATCGGGGAATCCATGTTTTAGACCTCCGTGCACGGAGTCATGCGGATTCGGGATGGGTCGTATTATTCCTAGGATGTACGGAGTAAATGGCTGGTCTTGTGGTCTATATTATTTGATTATGTTAGGCATCTTGGCATGATTAAATGATAGGTTAAGGGACTAGTATGTTGGGAAGGTTTGGGGAATCAGGGAAGTGCTTAGGAGTTACGGGAAACGAGAATAGGAGACTCCTAGGTAGGGTTTCAGGAATGCTTATGGCCTGAGACTTAGCGGCGGTCTTGCTAAGGTTAGGAAAGGAAATTGTGTAGCTGCTTATATGATTATATAAAAAGGGATTTCGCTCGTTACATGTTCTGGAATAAAAAGAGCGAACCGGGGATAGTCTTCGAATGGGATCGGTGGTTCATTGTCGTACCCGAAAAGGGGTAGGTGATGACTTACATTTTCTGTGAATGCTGTATATTCTTGTACTCATATCTAAGTGATTGTATGAATTACATTGCTTAGGGAAGTTGTGTAGGATGTCTAAGGTTCCTGCTTTACAGTCTGTGATTTGAACGGTATTTTCTTGTTGGTTTACAAGTTGTGTGTTCATGCATTTGACTGTGGATTATTGACATTCGGTTGGCTCGGGTACCACGTCTGGTACGGGTATAACAAATGGTTGGCACGGGTACCACGCCTGGTACGGGTATAATAATTGGTTGGCACGGGTACCACGCCTGGTACGAGTTTACTTTTGTTGCATCATTGCATTATTATTATGGTGTTGCGTTGATTGATATTGGTTCCGTGAGTGGACCAGGTTGCTTATTGAAATGTGTTATTGGTTTGGTGGTCCTTGAGTGGCCGAGAATTTTGGTATAACTGTTGTGTTGGTTTTGGGTTAGGCCGGGTTGATCATTGACACTTAGGTGTTGCTTAGAAGGGATCCCGGGGTGGGTCTGGATAATAGAAAGGGGAGGTTATTCGTGTATATTTGCTTGCAGGTCATCATTATTGAGTGTGCCTAGATGGTCGGGGATTAATTGTGATTAGTGACTAAGGGTCAATCTCAGTATAAACCGGGGTAACTTGTTGATACTGAGGGTGGTTAAGGGGATCCTTGGAGGGTCTGGGTCATGTGCTGTAAAGGGATTTAGATGTAACTCTAGTGTTGTTATTAAAGGTAGCAAAGGTTGGTAGGTGGATTTCGCGTAGTGGTTTGACTGGGAGGAAGATTGAGAGTCTTTGGTTGTGGTTCTAGTGGTTGCAAACATATTAGAGTTCCTACTAGAGAATCGTGGAGGGTTGGACCCTGGTGAGTAATGTTACGAGTATAAGAGGTTGAGTTGGGCGGTTAGCCGGGCTAGTTCTGAAGGATAATTAGAACAGGTGACTTGGGAAGTCTAGGGTATTGTTCCCCGGGGAAGTCTAGAATATTGATGCTTGGGAAGCTCAGGATAAGGTGACTCGGGGAGTCTAAGGTTATTGTGACTAGGAAGTCTTGAGAATGAGGGAGTTGGCACCGAAAGAATGTTGGAGGACGAAAGTCAAGCTATGTTAATTAAATTCATGTTTTCCCGTTTTCTTATATGATGGTAGGAGTGGATTCGGGTTGACCGATGATGCCTACCAGTACGTATGTTTGTACTGACTCTACTCTTGCTATACCTTTTGGTATAGTCTGGTTGCAGATTGGTGATGTTTCATAGGATCACGGGGATAAGGGTCTCCAACAGCTTCTGTCTTCAATTTCCATGGCGGAAGTTGTGTCTTTTTCCTCTTGTTTCGTCTTGTAGTAGCTCTTGTAACTGTTTAGACTAGATCCTAGGGAGGGTGTTCCATATTCAAAAACTCTTTTCTATTTCAAATATTGTAATAGCAAGGTCTTCATAATAAAAGGAAATGTCATTTTCACTACTTCTTATTTTTCCGCAAAGTTACCTATTGGACAGGGGGTGAGGGTTCGTCTATCTAGGTGGTTAGAGTAGGCACCCGCCCGGCCCGGTAGGTTGGATCGTGACACATAACTACCTTTATATTTTATTTGAGGGGATTATTATCCAAGATTACTTGTGTTTGTTATACGTTATGTTGGATGGGGGGGGGGGGATTTAAATAGCAACAGATTATTCATAAACATCAGTCAAAAAATTAATTATTTAGTAATTAAAAAAGAAAAAACAAAGCATGCATATCTAAGACAATAGAATTCTCTTACTTACCTTGTAAGCACAACACTTCATAATCTCTTTTTCTGCACCAATATCCTTCTATACTCGAGGTAATGATGACTTTCATTGGAAATACACACTACTATTACCGTCTACATGCAACGTCAATCAAAACTTTCTCCATTCCTTTATGTTAAGTTCAAACTTATCATGATGACTTTCTCCATTACTGACCAAAATTCTTTCTTTACCAAATTACTGATCAAAATTCTTAACCAAAAATTGGTAAACTATTTGTTTACGAAAATTCTGAAGTATTTCAAATGAATCTATACAAAATTTTGAAAATGGCTAATGTTTTAATTTTTTTTACCCAAATCCCGAAGTATTTCAAATGAATCTATTTTTTTCTTGAATGTTATGTACTCTAGATTTTATTCCAACTAATTCATTTTGGTTCTTCCTTAGTTATTTGAAATTTTTCTTTTTATTCCTAAAGGCCTAAGTATTTCGTACTCGAGAATAAGAATTAGAAATAATTCACACACACATAAATAAACAAGAAAAATACTAGCCATTTCATATCATATTCATAATTTTTAAGAACCCCCAAATACATACACAAAAAAGACCCCTCTCAAACTAAACAAATATCAAACCCTGTTAAAAACATCCACATGTAGGGTGGGGGGTGGGCTTGTTAGGATAATGTACAAACCCTAAAATTCTGGTGGTAAAGGGTGGGGGTGGGAGAAGGGGTAAAACGTCTTTCTTATCAAGACCAACCGCATACACATTGGCCTTCATCATCAAATCTTGACTCTCCTGCTTATCTCTGATCTCGGCCAACTCTGTCAAAATCCGATCAATCTTCTCCATCGTATCAATGAGGAGAAAATGAACGTCTACAAGGCGTTCATTAACACATTTATCAGGCAACGCATTCTCATACTTAAGTGACCACTTTCCTTCCATTTTTGTTCAAAAAAATAAAAGAAAATGTAAAGATAATACAATAAATAACACTAAAGAAAATAAATATGTGTCACGACCCGATTTCTTGGTCATGATGGCACCTACAACCCCCGGTAGGTGAACCAATCCCTATAGCCCAGAACAGTTAGTAATGGGCTACTATCTAACAAATAAGAGAACAAGACGAATAAAATAGATAACATGGATATAAATATATACATACGCGGAAACTAAACCAAACCCCAAAACCTGGTATCATAGTACAGAGCCAAACTACATACATGGAGTGTAAAATAAACCAAAACTATATATACAAATGTCTCTGAATGGAAATAGAGTACATGAAGCAAAAGATAAACTAAAGCTAAGCTCCGATCGCCAAGAGCTCACCCTCAGCCTGAAGTAGTCTCCAACAGATCTCCAAGCACGAATCACAACGGTCTAGCGGCGATGGCCCGCGCTAGGATCTGCACCCAAAGATGCAGGGGGTAGGGGTGAGCACCAAATGCGAAGCATAAGGTACCCAGTAGGTATCATAGGCCGACTGGGCACATATAAGATAAAAGCGCAGTAATAGACAGAATAGAAGCAAGTAGTCACAGAAATCAACGAAAGGTACACAGGAACTAGCCCAGAGGGAAAACAACAGAACCACATGTGAGGCTAGTAAGCATAATATACACATCATAGACACAGGTGAAAGTAAGAACAACGCACCTGGGGTCCTTGCAACAACAGTGTATACAAAATAAGTTACGAAATGGACGGTATACCGGTAACCTCAAGTGTAAGATGAAGAGAGGAAGAGTAATAATAGGCATGCTCAGAGACATGAATCAAACTCAACTAATCATATCAATCTCAATCCAGAAACTAACAGTCTAGCATTGACCAACCTCATACTTATCCATAATAGGGAACAACTCTGTAAGTAAATAACAAAAGTCTACCTACAGTCCCCCGGCCGCTCATACAACCGAGGAACACAAACAAGTGAAAACAAACCCTCCGGCATCCCATACTACCGGAGCGTACAATCAGCAAACAGCAAACAAGGGTGGAACCTCGAACCATGAATGATATGATGCATGAAGATCTCAAGTGCCATAGTATCTCTGTATGTACCTCCTCCGGCCGCCGATCCGGCCCAGCAGGTAGGTTCCATGGAAGGACTCTGCCCGTATACCTCTACTCCCCCGTATACCCCTCTTCCGGCACACGCAGCCCGTAGCCCCTGGCCCGGATAGCAAGGTCCATGGAGGTCCCAGACCCCATACTCAAAACTCAGTATCAGAACATGTATCAAGATAGAGACCCAGTCTCGATATCAAGATAGAGACCAGTCTCGAATATGCATGCCCAGACCCTGTCCAGGACTAAAAATAGTAGGAAAATATCTCAAAAACCCCTCCAAGGGTGCCCGGGCGTCGCCGGGTCTAAACAGTAAAAAGTCATCTCAGGTGCTCGGTCCAACCGAGGCTAAAAATCATCTCAAGTAGTAAGAAAACTCAACTAGCACTCCGGCCCTGCCGAGTCTAGCAATAATCGTAAAACTGATGATTTTAAACCACAAGTGAAATCAACCATTTCCAAATCATTTCCATCAAAAACGGGTCCCCCGGGCCATGCAAGGTTTAGAAAACAGTGCCAGTAGGCCCGAAGCCAAAACCACTGTAAAACATGGATAAAACCTCTTTATATGCATGGAAATGATATGATCACACATAATAGCTGCCCAGCAGCTTACAATCAACCTATCGACCCTGCACAGGCCCACAGCTACTCAGCAAGCATAACCAGCCTAGAAGGATAATTCTATGCCCGGGACTCGCGGACATTCCCCAAATTCCCACCTTCTATGTTCCAGAGTCAATAAGGCCTCACAGGACCACAAGGGTAAGTAAAATATACCGGCAAATACTACAAACAACGGAGGAATAAAAATAGGCGGACATGAATAAAGCGGTCAAGGTCTGTGGTACCAACCTAATAAACCAACCCAAGGATGCCCATTAATACAATTTTATTTTATATATACGGAGTCTAGGGAGATTAAACCGTAACCTACCTGTCGTCCGACGACAAGCTGCTGAAACAACGATGTCCAAGCTCGAACCACTCCGAGAAAATCCAAAACTAAATCGGAATCGGATTCGGATTTGGGACGGAATAACTTGACGAAGATAATTGATTTTTCTTCGGAAATCAACTACGTTATCAAAGGTATTTCTCCTACCAAATTCTTTTTTCTTCAAAACTATTAGTGTAGCACCATATTTGTAGAAATTAGTTTGGGAAATGCTATGTAAAAAAAAACCGTGAAGTGTATTCTTCACATATAAATATATATACAGAAAGGGATATGCCCAATTGTAATATGCTGCCAATATATGACAACATCCCCTAAGATAAGGATTATCACTTAATATTATTTAATTACTTACATACTAAAGTGGATTCTTGTTCAAGGTGGTGCCACCACTTATAGATAGTATTTACTGGCCACTCCCTCCACCTACACGTGGAGTGGAGGTGGCACTTACAAGGTGACAAAACAATATTTTCATCCCGTTATTTATATATTCGGGTATTGCATAAATTTGTGGTAAAATAAATATAATATTTTAAATATACCATAATTGATAGAAAATCATTTCCAATAAAACCTACTATATTATAATAATAACTTTCAACATAGCTAAATTTACTATCTCCGTTAAAATATTACGGAGTATAAAAACTTTATAAAATAAATACGTATACACTTATATCGTATCAAATATATTTTTCAAAGGTAATAATAATATAATTTTTACCAAATTCAACTTTTAAATAAATATTTCAAATACACGCACGATGCTAATAAGGTTCTTAAGTTTAGGCTCGTAATTCGCCTACGCACGATTTCGATATTCAAGAATTCTCTCGGGATTCTCCCTTATATTTTATCACTGTTTCGGAACTGAAATGGCATTTTAAAACGTGAAATTGAAGCTTAAATCGGGTTAAACCCGACCCGATTCGCGACCCGGTTCGCAACCCATTTTCTGCCAGACAGTCCGCGGTAAAACAGTCATAACTCTTTACTCCGAGACCCGTTGGATGTGAGGTTTTGTGCGTTGGAAACTAAACTCGTAGACCTTCGATTTGGTATTTCGGGGGACTTCTAACTCTTTATATACTGGGAGAAAAGTCCCGACACATTTGACCCAAAGTTCAGAAAATTTGTTAAAGGTCTTACGATATCTTTTGTCGATTTGCTTGACTTCAAAACTCAAACGTGGAAATGACCGGAAGGGTCATTACAATATGAAAAATGAACATTACCTTTATTTTTTTTGTAAAAGAAGATAAAAAGATTTGGAGAATTAAAAACTATGGTGGGAGAGGATGAGGGTTTCAATATATATACCCAGTGATGGGCGGTTACCATGTATAAAGACAAAAATCGCCTAAAAGTATAGGGTAATTAGGGGAACATTTATATTTATTTGATTTGATGAATTCAGCGGATGAGACTATTCCAGCCAAATGGTCAAGAATCAAGCTTAGAATTCTAAGGTCACGAATTCGATTCTAGGAAGAAGCTTTCTTGTGTTAAATAAAATAAATATTTTTGTTTTAGTTGAATAAAATCTTCTAAAAAATATTTGTTTTACTTTTTATTTTTCTGTTTCAATATTTGATAAAAAGAGAAGATAAAGCATCGATATAGAAAAAGATAAATCAGAATAAATAAAATATTCATCTTCAAAAGATAATAAAGAACATAAACGCGACTAAAACTATAATAAATCAGTTAACTTAGAGGGAGAGAGAAGCGGGGGGTATGTCGTCAAGACTGAGGTCAAAGTGATCAATTAACCCCTTCAATATATATAAATTGAGATCGAATCGAATCAAAACATCAATTCAATCAAGATTCACCTAGTATAAGTCTAGTCATAAAAACCACTAAATTGAGACTCAATTGAATCAAAAAATGGATTCAACCAAGATTCTCCTAGTATAAGTCAATAATTATGTTGACTAGTCATAAGAATCACTAAATTGAGACTCAATTGAATCAAAATATGGATTCAATCAAGATTCCCCTAGTATAAGTCAACAATTATGTTGACTAGTCATAAAAACCACTAAATTGAGACTCAATTGAATCAAAATATGGATTCAATCAAGATTCACCTAGTATAAGTTAATAATTATTTTGACTAGTCATAAGAACCACTAAATTGAGACTCGATTGAGTCAAAACATGGATTCAATCAAGATTCTCCTAGTATAAGTCAACAATTATGTTGACTAGTCATAAGAACTACTAAATTGAGACTCAATTGAATCAAAATATGGATTCAATCAGGATTCACCTAGTATAAGTCAACAATTATATTGACTAGTCATAAGAACCACTAAATTGAGACTCAATTGAATCAAAATATGGATTCAATCAAGACTCACCTAGTATAAGTCAACAATTATGTTGACTAGTCATAAGAACCACTAAATTGAGACTCAATTGAATCAAAACATGGATTCAATCAAGATTCCCCTAGTATAATGTCACCTACCGAACCTATACCCTAGATGAAACACGAGACTTGAGACCACAAGTGATCTCAAGATAACCCTTCTTGCTAGCATAATTCATGAACAACTAAATAGAATTAAATAAACTGAAGAATATTATGCGGAAGATGAAACATATGATGAGCTCTTGAAGAGTACTGTAATAAACTAAAGTTTTATAAACTGAAATACAACTCCTTTGAAAAATTGATACAACTGACTGACTGACTGTCTATGAAGCCTTTACTAACACTGACTATGGTTAGCCGGGACATGATCCCAACTATCTTTCATCAATGTATAACAACTGAGATAATCAATATAACTACTAACTGACTGGAGTTCCCAGAAAAGGAGAACTCATTCCTTGCTGACTGGAAGTTGCGATTTGTCTGAGTATGATTCTGGGAGCTAGCACTAAAACTTGCATCATCAAAAGGATGCAACACAACAATATATGCGATCAATACTTTGAATGTACTGAGCATGTGATATAATGCACTAACTTTAAAAACATGAGACAACATATATTTACAAGAACATAACTGAAAGCAGGACTAAGTATGGATATCTGAGAATGCATAAGTCAACGCTATAAAACATGGCCTCTTTTTCTAAAGAGTATAAAATGTTTTTGGGTGGTAAGTTGTGAGATACATAGACTATGAGATACTAAGTATGCTGAAAATACTGATGAGCTGTTTAAAAACTGTAAGTTGCATCTGTAGTACTCAGGTCCAAACATAATATGCACAAAATCTGACATGTAAGGATATTCTGAAAAATGTAATTTAAAAACTATAAAACTAAACTGAGGGACTAGTACATAACTACTGAGTCTAATTCTGTGGGAGAGTCTGTTAATCAACATAAATCACGTAAGCTAAACGTGGAGTTCGATGTATACGCCCCATCGAGAGGACCCAATATTCCTTGCCAGGGTATAAAGGCATGGCTGATGTGATCACTAGTTCTGAGCCCCAACTGAGGGGCTAAATAACCTATGGTGGCACGTAGTTCTGGAAACTTAGGTACGCTAAACCTTAGTCCAACTCGGTGCTAAGTACTACTCCCAAACTCAATTCTAATAGCTTTTTTAAAACTGGAGCTCTGGAATGCTGCATCAGAATTTAACTAAATTGAATGATTTTTGAAAGACTACATAACTGAAAACTATTCATAAAGCATGTGGACATATCTAGATGTCATACTAATCATGAAGCTTACTGAGTTCGTAATCATTGATGGAATATCTGGATACCATGCTAATTACGAAACCTGCTAAGTTCATCATCATTGATGGCATGTCTTGAAGGTCTATATTTAACATATATTATTGTAAAACATACCGAAGGTAAGCTGAAGCCAGCTAAATCATGCATAGTTCTTATTTACTAAAATAACTGGATTAAAAATCATGCATACTTATATAGATTGAATGCTAACAATCTGAGCTGAACTCTGAAGGAGAAGTTAACTCATGAGTAGTTTTGAAAAAAACCTGTAGACTGAAAATTGACTAATTTCATGCTTGAAAAGTAATTTAGGTCAAATTCTGAAGAGAACCCATTCTCATGAAAATACTATAATTTTAGGCTAAATTCTCGATTTCTTAAAGTTCTTGTAAAGGCTCATGCAAATCACTGAAAATATGGTGAAAATCTTCTAAAATAAGATATAAATCATGTAGGAATCATAACGACTGAATTCTGTAAAATTTAGCATGATTGGGTAAGAACTCTAGTTCTTAAAACCATGAATATTTGAAAAAAGATTAGAGTTTTTGGCATAAGGGTGAACTAAAACCTTACTGAATACCCACATACCTGGTAGAAGATGATTCTTGAATTAGTGAAGGAGTTCTGAAGCTTTGGAGAAGGAATCCCTAGGTTGAACTTGGAGAAGAACGCTCTTTTTCTCCTTGAAACTGACTTGAGAGAAAACTAACTTGTTTAAAGAAAATTGCTTTAAAAAAAACAAAGTGAAAATACCCCAGAGGTCTTATTTATAGGAAATAGAAAACCAAATCTGAATTGGTCTAGGAAGGAAAAAGGCATCCAAAACGGTCGCCAAAACGATCCATTTCGGCCACAAACGGATTATTTTATTAAGCGTTTTAACTTCTTGAATTTTTTGAGTTTTTGGTCCTAGAAACGGTTGGAAAAAGGACCATTTTCCCAGAAAATGGACCGTTTTCTCTTCCGTTTTAACTTGCAAAATTCGATGGACTTCTGGTCAGACAGACGTCTTCTTGGAAAAATAATCATAATGTTTTACTCCAGACTCATGAATACGAGGTTGGTAGCGTTGGAAAGAAGACTCGAAGACCTTTAATTTGGTGGGTCATAGGATACCTAAATCTTATATTCTAGGAGTTATGATCGTTTGAAGTTGACCCTAATTTAGTCTTACATGAAAATTTCTGGTTGAGGTGCTTTCAACTTAACTTGTTGATAGGAGTTTCTTATGAACATGATTCGCATCGAAAAAACTTTCCACACTAGGGAATTAATCATGATACTCATGAAAATAATTTGGGTCTTAGCTTAGAATTTTTGGGGTGTTACATATAAGTCAACAATTATGTTGACCAGTCATAAGAACCACCAAATTGAGACTCAATTAAATCAAAACATGGATTCAATCAAGATTCCCCTAGTATAAGTCAACAATTTTGTTGACTAGTCATAAGAATCACTAAATTGAGACTCAATTGAATCAAAACATGGATTCAATCAAGATTCACCTAGTATAAGTCAACAATTATGTTGACTAGTCATAAGAACCACTAAATTGAGACTCAATTGAATCAAAACATGGATTCAATCAAGATTCCCCTAGTATAAGTCAACAATTATGTTGACTAGTCATAAGAACCACTAAATTGAGACTCAATTGAATCAAAATATGAATTCAATTAAGATTTCCCTAGTATAAGTCAATAATTATGTTGACTAGTCATAAGAATCACTAAATTGAGACTCAATTGAATCAAAACATGGATTCAATCAAGATTCCCCTAGTATAAATCAACAATTATGTTGACTAGTCATAAGAATCACTAAATTGAAACTTAATTGAATCAAAACATGGATTCAATCAAGATTCACCTAGTATAAGTCAACAATTATATTGACTAGTCATAAGAACCACTAAATTGAGATTCAATTGAATCAAAACATGGATTCAATCAACATTCCCCTAGTATAAGTCAACAATTATGTTGACTAGTCATAAGAATCACTAAATTGAGACTCAATTGAATCAAAACATGAATTCAATCAAGATTTATCTAGTATAAGTCAATAATTATGCTGACTAGTCATAATGACCACTAAATTGATACTCAATTGAATCAAAACATGGATTCAATCAAGATTCTCCTAGTATAAATAAATAATTATATTGACTAGTTATAAAAATCAATAAATTAAGACTCAATTGAATCAAAACACAAATTCAATCAAGATTCACCTAGTATAAGTCAATAATTATGTTGACCAAATAATTTTTTTTTGAAATTAATTATTAAGGAAATATAAATGTTTACTTTATTGATCTACAAAGAATATGTTAAAAGAATTAGAGTTGGATGAATGTGCAGATGAGGCTGTTCCAGCCAAATGGTCAATAGTCACGTTTAGAATACTTAGGTCACGAGTTCGAGTCTAGGTAGAAGTGTTAATTGAAAAAAATAATCTTTTGGGAGGAAATCTACAATTCAATTGAATTTTTTGAAACTTTATGAGGGGAAAGTGAAAAAGTGTCCTTATAAATCACCTCTAGGGTTTCCTCTATACAAACTAAGTCATCTTTTTTTTCTTGATTAAAACAATGGCAAGATTCACTCTCATATACCCTGAATCTTTTCCCCATCCACGTTTCAATATTAAATTATCAAGATCGTACATGATACATGATGATGCGGTATATTTTTTTTCTTTATTTTAACTAAAATATTCTTATTTGTTAATTTCAGATTTTAATAATTCAATTTTTTTGTTACAGTGGGTGTCAAAAAATATCTCTCAATATATTCCACCACATCCAACAGACGTTTGGATTCGTCGGGCATCTAGGATTTATAATGATGTATATGACGTATTTCTAGCACGAATAATTCCCAGCGGCAGTCATAATCGTAGGAGGATAAGCAACGGTTGGAGATCTTTTATCGAGCACTCAAATTACCAGGAAGGAGATGTTCTTGACATGATAATCTTTCGCAGTAGTGAAAATAATGTAAAAATCATTGTTGTTAATGGAGACCCACATATAGCTGCCATTAATAACAGGCAATGGACATAGTGATTTTATTTTGACTTTCTATCTAATATATGATAATTTTCTTCCAAGTGTCCGCATAATTTTGTTGCTTTAAAATAAAATCTTGGTTGGAAGTGTTATCTACTTTATTTGGATTCTGCTTTGTTTATTTATATGATGATTTTCTATGATGATTTTCTTCCATCCGAACTCTCAGTGGTAGATTAGATTGTTGCTTTGAAATGAAATCTTGGTTGGCAGAAACGGTGCAACATTTGAAAGAACCTAGGTGACCTAAAGAATAACGGTGGTAATTATCATTTTTTTCAATATAAATGATGCATTGTTTGAAAGAACCTAGGTGACCTTTGAGAAACGTTTCTTGATTTTAATTCAACCAATGTGACAGTTGGTTTACCAGCCAACACCTCTATAAATGACAATAAGACCGTAAGATAGAAATCACTCCACTCATCTCTTTTACTATGTCTTCTACTAATGGCGGACCACCAGTTTCTCAAAGGGTTGAAAGACTTGTGAATACAATGTGGGATATTGAAGTACTAAAGGGCGAAGTGAGAGACCTTCGTGAGTTGATGGAGAAGCTTACTGCAGAATTGTAGGAGTTGAGGGAGAGATTCCATGCCTACATAGAAGAAGTCATGAATGATGATGAAAATGCTGATGGTGAGGGTGGTGATCCTTAGGTAGTTGGATCTTTTTTGTGTTTGTTAAGATCCTTAGGTGTTGTACCTTGTTTCTTTTTTTTTTTTATAACTTTTTTCCCCTTTTAATGAATGCATGAAAGAACTCTTTTGGTGTTGTCCATCATTTTTCAGTGCTTAATTTATTTATTATCTATTTGCAGAAAAAAGTAAAAATTAATTAATAAAATCAAAACAAATCTTTTGACAAGATAAGTCATGGAGAAAGAAAAATCTCTCCAAATTATCTGTTTGACAGAATAAGAAAGAAAATTTTGATTTATTTTGGCAGAACCTTTTTATCAATTTTGATTTACTTGGCAAATTCAATTTTAAATTTTTGTAAATATTTTCATAATGATTTACTTGGCAGATTTCTGAATTTTGAAATTTAATGTGACTGTTCACCTCTAGAAAATGAAAGGACACATCTAAACAACTTACTTCAACCAACCAATGTGATGGTTCAAATCTCTCCTTTAAATAAGAAACCATAAAAACCAAAAAAAAATCTAGTCTATAATCTCCATCCACCAAAATGTCTTCTTCAAATGAACCCTTATTATTTACGCTGTTCAATGCACAAATTACAGGAAGAAACAAAAGACGATTTCTCATAGAATGGGAGATCGTAGCACTAACAGAGGAAGTGAATGAACTTAAAGCATGTATTCAACAACTTATGGAAGACATATGGGAGTTGAGGCATATCTATTCCTACACACAAGATGCTAACGATAATAACGGATTGAGTGATAATCTTTAAGTTTATGCTGCTATAGTGAATGATTGAGGGGTTGTGTTTTTTTTATTGTTGTTTTTGGTAAGTTTTTGATGGTTTGTGGTGATAAGATTTTGTTACCTTTGGTGGATGAATGGATGAATTTTTTAAGTTTCATTATTTTTATTTTGTGCAAACTTTTCTTTACGATACAAACAAATTTAATTGAATGAACAAATTCTTATCGCCGAATGAAAGTGTAAAAACATTGAACCAAAGTTCTTCGTTCAAGAGTAAGTTAATTACAACTGAAATACACATAGTAACAGATTTAAAAAGGGAACAGAATATTAATAAATGATTTAAAATGAAGAACGCTGCAAATAGTTGAATCCAACTACAATTTCAACCATAAAGAATGCTAACCTAGCTATATGTTCATCATTAACTACTAAAGTTTCATCCACAGATGATTTACTAGTGGATTCCTCAGATGATTCCCCAGCTTTCCAATCTTTTAAAGCTTCAAAAGTTTCTTCATAACTTTTGAACTTTCTGTGTATGGATCCGCTGAATTCGAAAGTCATCTTAGCACATTCCTCCCAAGTAGAGTATATACCTTGTTTTTTGCCCTTAAAAACAACATAAAAATTCTTGCCCATGATAAGAACAACAACAACAACAACAAAGAGAGAGAAAATATAATATGAAGGATGAGTATATGAAGAAGATAAGAATTTATCTATCTTATGAAAGGGGTAGAGTATAGATTAGTTTAAGTGTGCAATTTGGGAATAATTTTTTTTTTAGGCGTGCAAGAAAGTTTTTGGGAAGAAGATTTTGGGGTTTGAAGGGTATTTTGGGTAGGCAAAAGTTAGGAAGTTACTAGGTTACCCTTAAAAACCGTGTGAAGTTAATTTCATATCCCCCAAAAAAGGTAGATTTGTGTCAAGTTATGCCAAAAGTGGTTGTGCCATTTAGCATTTTTGTAACTTTAATGCGTTTTAATTTGTCAAGATGATAATGTGAAAAGTCGTAAATCATGTCTATTAGAAAGAAATAATCAAGATTATAAATTGTCAAATAAAGAAATAAAAGGAGGTACATACATTGAATATAGATGTGTTTTTAATATAGTCGTCAATTCATATTGTTATTTTAATTTAAATACTATGAGATATTAAGTTTAAAATGCAAAAAATGAAAATAGTAATATTGCAGACTTGAAGGGAAATCAAATACAAAAAAATGATGGAACTTTTTCGATTTAAATTGTTATTTTCGGTTCAATTTTAAATAACGCTACTACACATCCCTTCCTTGTGTGTTAAAATTTAAAGAATTAATACATATCGATTTTAGTAATACATGATTAAAAATACTAAAATTTAAAATTTTATCTGCACAAATTATTAAATTATGCATTATGTACTATTTAATCTATAATATATAAAATGAAACATTCAATTTTTTATTTTTTTTGTAATATACTTAAATTATGCGTTATGTACTATTTAATCTATTATATATAAAATTAAATATTCAAAAAGATAATTCATACACTATCAATTTTGTGAAATTTCATCTTTTTTCTTTCGTAAGAGTTGGTGTCTAAAATTCAGTGACATACTTAATTTGTTCTCAACATTATTTGTTTTTTGCTTGCATTAAATTCTTCTTCATAGGAACTCTTGTTTGTTTGTATTTTTTATATATATATATATATATATATTAAATTTTGAATATCGTTAATGAAATATCTGACTTCGTCACTGTATAACTACTTCAAGCTAGAGAGGAGAGACACAAGTGGGAAGGGAGCGTGCAAGTTTGTTCGGCTGAGCATGTGATGAGTTCTTGTATCCAATTCTTTGTTTGGAAGAGAAAAAGAGTTTTAATTTGGTGAAAGCAAGGAAATGCAATCAGGCCATTAAAGTTTAGCAGTTATACGTGGCTTTCATCCAAATGTGCATTGAGGAATACTGGAGGTTCATTGACTGGAGGGGATCCATTACTAACTTTATTGCGTTCTAATTTGTCAAGATGATAATGTGAAAAGACGTAAATCATGTCTATTAAAAAGAATTAACCAAAATTATAAATTGTCAAATAAAGAAACAAAAAAAGGTACATACATTGAATATAGATGTGTTTTTAACATATTCGTCAATTCGTATTGTTATTTAGTTTAAATACTATGAGATATGAAGTTTAAAATGCAAAAAATGAAAATAGTAATATTGCAGGCTTGAAGGGAAATCAAATAAGTACAAAAAAAAATGATGGCACTTTTTCAATTTAAATTATTATTTTTGGTTCGATTTTAAATAACGCTACTACGCATCCCTTCCTTGTGTGTTAAAAAAGAAGGTTGTAAACAAATATAATCATATGTAAACCAAATGTAATAAACTTTGTTTAAGTGGAACAGAAAGATTGTGGGGTATCGATCCCCATAACTCTCGCATGCTAAGCGAGCGCTCTACCATCTGAGCTACATCCCCATGTGCTAACTACTTTTTAAATTCAAATATTTCTTTTTTCAATTAGAAAATTTTAAATTGTAACACAATTATAATTAGAGGTGATAAATGTGCGAGTTAGTCTGAAAAGAGAATTTGAGGAGGTTAAGATGAGTTGAGTTGATAAATTGGCGGATTATGTTATTGCCTCGTCCAAATGTTACTTAGGCAAAAGTAGGTAAAATGTGGGTCAAAACTCAACTCGCTTAATCTTACTAAATTTTAATTACTTTATTTATTCTTTTATGATTTTTTTAATACCTAATAAAAATATAATTTTCTATTATTATAGTTATACATAACATATCAAATAAAAAAAATATCTTTTAGAAAATACTTTGACAAAATTTCTCATGGATTAATTTGAACTAGATATCAGCCCAAATTTTGATGGTTAAAGTAGATTGAGCTAACAAATAAATGAACCAAACTTGAGAGGGTTATAATTTTATTGGCTAATTTTATCACCTCTAACCATAACAACTTGAGGTGATGGTAACTTTTATATATATAAAAGATATAATCTTTTATAGTGTTCTTCCTATTTATTTTTCGATTTTCTTCTATTGAACTGAACGAAAATAGTTCTCGTACATTTATACTTATTGCATTGATACTTATTTTCATACTTATTGCATTGAAGGAGAATACCCAAATTTTTTTTATTGCATTCATATCTTCTCTTTCTTCCCTATCTTTCTTTATCCCTATACGGTATCCTAATTAAACACTAGAAGAAATCTGGAAAATGGTCAATTTTTTTTTTTTTTGGTAATAAAAGATTTATTCATCTATATATATCTATCTATCTATATATATATATAAAAGAGAATCCTCCTCCTGATGATGTGGAGCCACAAGAAGTGAGGAAATCCCTTTTCCCATTTTTACAGATTTTTCCAATTTATTTCCTTTTCCATACACCCTTACCTTTCACGCATACAACTCTTCGCTCTTAAACCCTCTTCACGGAGACTCCCTCAACAGGTGCGACATACACCCTTTCACAACACAACGATACACCCCTCACACACTCTTCTCCCTTTTTGTCTACCAGCCCTATCCGCAGCCTTCCCCCACTCCCAGTTTCAAACTTCACAAACTGCTGTGATTCAGAGTCACAAATTGAACACCATCCCAATTTCAAACTTCACAAACTGCTGTGATTCGGATTCACAAATTGAACACCACCGCCGTATTGCCTTTCAACAACATCCCGCCGGTAATTGGTGAACTCCACAAACTCCGGCTAACTTCACAGATTTCTGCGCAGATTGTTCACTATAGAACAACTACTTCCGCCCAACGTCTTCGAAGCAAAAGAACGTCTTCGCAGCCACCGAATTCTCCTGCAAGGTCTCCGAGGCCTAGTGCTCTCCAACCAGGTAATTCGTTGTCTGTACACCTCTCTTACACAGACCTGTGTTAGCGTCCCCTTTCACCCCTTGACAATTTAGAATCGATTCTAACAACAAATTAACCTTTTTATACTTTATGCTACCACCTAGAACAGAGTTTCCATTAAGAACAACTACTCCCCCAAAGTCTTCGAGGCCAAAGAATGCTCCTAGGCAATCAGTGCTCTCCAACCAGGTGAAATGTTGAACACCTCTCTTACACTGTCCCCTTTCACCCCCTTATAATTTATAATCGCTTGCTAACTATACTCTAACCTTTTTAGATTTTGTTGCTACTTACAATCTGACTCCGGCCGCTCTACCTTTGCGACTGCATCCCGTCCAGGTCCCTCACCGCTGAAACAGATTGATTTCTACAGACTAACGACTTTCCTTCATCGTCTACTAGGTCCTCCAACACTCATTCGAATTCCACTGCTCTACAACCAGGTAATATGTTTTACACCACTCTTAAACATTGCTGCCTTACTGTCCCCTTTCACACACCCCTCCAACAGAGCTTGAATATGGCCTCGAGATCATGGAACCAGGCAGAGACAAACTACCCCCACCATCCAGGTACACACCTTCCAACTAACCTACACCTTGCTTTAACTCTGTACCATGCTACTCTTACCAATAAACCATCCAGGTACGTAGTTATTCAATACATCTACACTTTTCTTTATATGTATCCCATTTTATTTCCACCATGATCCTTCTCTATGGCTTTCACCACCTTCACTGATCTTCGACAGCCCCTGCTATCCAACCTTCTCCTGGCCACTCTTTTAAACAAAATGTTAGTCTAGATATCACTTTTAATATACATCCTCATCTATGGAGTTTCCCAAAGTTGTTTCTTTTGACCACGTCAGCCTTCGCTTAACCTTTCCAGAGTTTATCCTCCCCTTCACAGCCGTTATCCTGCTTACCTATGTCTAAATCTCCCATAAACGCTTCTAACAGATCCTCGCTTGCCCGACAGTTCTGTAGACATTTTGAATTCCTATGCAGTTCCACATAGCGAGTCGCGAGATCAGGTTCTCTTCGCAAAATTCTTTCTGATTAGTGTTGAAAAAAGAAAATTCTCTTTTCCTTTTTAGGGACGATTTGGGCGATTTTTTAAGACTTGTAATGAACACTGATACATATTCATAGGCAGACTCTCACTGGTGAAGTTCTGTTCTTAGTCTTCTCCCCTTGCTATTTGCTTCTCTCACTTCTTCCTTCTTCAACATCAACCCTCACTTCCTGTTTCTTGATCTCCGGAACGTCCACTCTATCGATATGGGCTTTTAGGATAACTACTATCATGCTGCTTATATTGGTACTTAATGAAGTTTTCCATAGATTGTTACAATTTTACATAGTATTCACAATGAAATGGCCTTGAACTATCTGACTTAGTTGCTATGTCCTATTTACTGTTGTATTCTCTTTTTGAACTGCTTTGTTTTGCGTTGCTTTAGCCGAGGGTCTTGTGTACACTCTATCCTTCCCAAACCTCACATGTGAGAATTCATTGGGTATGTTGTTGTTGATTAAATTTGGATGAATTCAAATTTGGAAGAATACGTCCTCTCTTTTAAGGTGTATTGTTTTGATCCGTAATAAGAGATGCTGAGCCATATTCTTTTTTGATAAATAATAAGATATGTTGAGTCACATTCTACTTCTAACAATTGTTTGAAAAATATGAGTTGTTACGATGCCCCGCTTATTTGGTTAGGAGTGAATTTCTCATTTTCTCCTTTTGATCTTTGGTTTGAATGAGTACATGAATGAATACTATAATGTTTGAAGTTTTAATTCAATAGTTGTATCTTGATTACTTCATGAATTACTAAGTTGTTACTTTATGAAAACTTATATGTGAATTGATTTTCTTTCGACTTGGTCGTATACAATACAACTAAAACTTAAACAACAATTAAAGAAATAATGGAAGCAATTACTATAAACATTCCAATACCTGAAAAGACATAAATAACTTAAATCATCTCCGCACATTTAAAAAGAGTTAGAATCAACAAAATTTGAGAATTGTAAGTCCAAAAAGGCAGAAGAGTACCAACAATACAAGTCAAAATGATGTTGACAAATAAAAATATATCAAATGAGTTTATTCACCAATAGCCTCTCAATGAGAAAGATAACTATAAAAGAACCTAAAAATAAAATGTCAGCTAATAATTACCATAGACTTTTCTTTTGAAAAACCTAATTACAAAGGACATTCTACATTATACTAGGTCTAGAGAGCCTAATGATCAAATGAGCCATAGATTGTGTGATCATATGCTTCAGAAATCCACTTTTCATAGTCAAAGTTGTGTTATTGAGATACTGACAAGCTTGCTAAGATGGATTGTGCAATCTGGTAATCTACTTTTCCCGTTTTTTGAATTTATTATTCAAATTTGGTTCCTTTTTCTCCTTAAAAGCATTTGCATAATATTCTTACAACTATAACATATATGACCGTCTTGAAGATTATTTACATTTTGATTAATTACTATGCTCTACGTTTTTAAATTAACTATATTTTTAATTTGAGCCAAGGGTCTATGGAAACAACTTCTTTCTACCTCTCAAAGGTAGGGGTAAGGTCTACGTACATCCTATCTTCCCAGACTCCACGTGTGGAATTTCACTTCATATGTTGTTGTTGTATATTTCAATTTGAAAAGAACTGATGAACTTTAATTGTATGACCAGGTTACAAGTATCCTTGAGTAAAGGATCTATTGTGAACTTAGACACGAGAATCTCCAATCTGTAAAGGTAGTTATGTGTATCTACTGGAAGTTGCTTATATCATGTAAGATGCAAATGTAAGTTCCTTACTCTTATTACATTGATGGAAGAAGGTTTATTATCAAGAAAAGTATAAATTCATACATATATGCCGATCTTCTTTTAATATTTCTCTAGAGACAAGAATCAAGATGTGAGTGACATGATTCTGAACCTGATGCTGAATAAGTTTGCGATCATTTTGTTTGGACCTGTTGAACCCATGGCCACTTTCCACTCTCGCTGAAATCCTTAAAGAGTTCCCTTTAATCCGGTGAATTCAGTGTGGAACCATTATTTGGAGAAAGGGAGAACAATTTGCTTTACGTAGCGTGAAACTATAATCTCTATAATTATTTGTTGAAATCTAAAAAATTTCATTGAAAACAAACAACAGGTAATAAACTGCTGGATCCTTTCTGGTTTTCATCCTCAAGTAAGCAATGATGCGCCTAAAGATTCGATGGACTAGAATTCAACTTGAGTCATTATGGGAGATAGAAAGCTGAAAGCCAATAAGCTGAATATCCTCTAGGAAGCAACGATAATTATAAAAAGTTGCAGTGTATTGAGAAAAAGAAGAACTCAGCTATTCTGAGATACATTTTCCTCCTTGGGTAAATTGGTGGCACTTCATATTTTATGATATAGCAATATCTAGAAAGATTTGGTAACGTAGATATGTAATTAATCATTTTTGCAACCTTTTACCAGAATGAGTACTGACAAGTCTGAATTGAACATGATGCCCTTAGGCTATCTGGAACTAATATTGATCAACTCTGAACTGGATTGGTATGAGAAGCCTCATATAAGCTATGAAGAGATGGTTGAGCACGAATTATGAGTGCAAGGAACTAACATAGACATGATTCATTGCATGAGTAACATGAGTCCTCTGAATGAGAAATTCTAACATGGCTTCAGTATACTAGTCATCTGACATGGGTTCATGGAGTACAAACAACATAGACTTGGAAGTAAGTCTCATTCGATCTGAAGCTGCTAGACATGAAACCTGAGTACACTGGACATAGAGTAAGAACATAACTACTCTCACTTCATATGCTACGATTGACAACTCTCACACTTAGTAACATCTTTCAACTACATAACCTCTTCTGAATACTACACGTCATCGCTTATCACTTGAACTTCTCATATTGGCGCATATAGCTACTAAAGTCTGCATCTAACATCTTACTTTCACCCTGTTCAAGCCTAACTTGAAGGCATACATGCTACATCTAATGTGATCCGCTCTTAAGTTTATCCTAAACTCGTTAAATTCTACCTC
This sequence comes from Jaltomata sinuosa, assembly GCA_003996215.1. Taxonomy (NCBI): domain Eukaryota; kingdom Viridiplantae; phylum Streptophyta; class Magnoliopsida; order Solanales; family Solanaceae; genus Jaltomata; species Jaltomata sinuosa. The sequence continues at coordinate 28,982 of QJPP01003195.1, read as the reverse complement.
TAGATTCACCCTTTAAGAATACTACTTCTCCCTATCACCTTAATCAATCAAGCTCAAGCTTTTAATAAGAAGTCACTTGTCACACAATGCACTCGCCCTCAAGTATTCATCATCACATCCAAGCCTATCACTATATTCCTTTTCCGGCTCCTTTGTAACTAAAACCATCAAATAATTCTCTCAAGCAGCCCCACAATCAACAATTCTCCATCTTCTACAAGGAGGCACCCTATATAGTCTCATCATACTATTACACATAACACATCCTCATCTCACATATCATTCACACTTAACAACTTAGGTGGAACAATCACACCGCAACCACCACAAAAAGGGAACACCTACTACTTTCCATCTAGGCCACTACTTAGCTTCTTTTACTGACATTTACCCCCACATAAGCTAAACATTACCGAATGAATATATTGAGAGCATGAATTGCATGACATACAAAAAGCGGCCTGACTTTTGACCACAAACATGGAGTATGAACTGAACATATTTAATAGGAGCATGAGCATTAGGGATACATGAATGTTGTTCAATCTAGACTTATACTTACGTAACCTTGCCACGCAAGTTGAGGTCTGAGAAATCTGGTGCGACGAGCATGGTTACTTCATATTCTGAACACCCAAGACGTGAACTGAGGGTTGTTCTAAGCATAGACATGCTATCACCGTCCATAACCATCAAAGGTGGATGTACAAGAGGCTTAGATAAAGGAAATCAAAAGAATGAATCATTCAAGAAGTCTGATCTGAGTATGTACATGATGTAGCATGATTTCAATAGTCATTTTGGGCATATCTTGAAGCTTGAGTTTATAGGACTAAGCAAAGCGCTAGACATGGATTCATGGATCATGAGCATTGTAACATAGACTTTGGATCCCTCGAACCATAGAGAAATATTTACACTGTTGGGAGACGCTATCACTTCCATTTCAAATGACAGAGCATTGGCAAAAGTCTACATAGAAAATTCAGTCCTCAGGCGTAGGCATGATTCAAAGGCATAATACATGGGTAGAGTGTCCTCTTAAGCTGAAGTATAAGAAATATTCTAGGATAAGAATAGGTCACTTTGGCATGCATCGTAACTCCCTTTTTAAAACTCATCACCACAAGAAACTCAAGACTTTCCTTGGTTCAACGCCTCATCATCTCCCCCTTAGCGCAAAGGTCACTATCTTAGGCCTGCGAATCTATGTTGTAAAGAAAAAAATCTATGAGTACAACACTCGGTACTCCAGGGTATCACTATACACATGAATTCCAGTCTCATCCATATATTACATTTGGAAAGATACCAACTCCTTTCTGGTCCATTACCTCCAAAGATTCTATTCTTAACTTACCTAACCTCTATAGCTGAAGAATTAACACTTAGCTCCCTTGGGCACAGACATCCATGGTTTCTAACACTTGAAAATCTATTTTTCACTCCTTAATTTACTAGCATTTATCTAATCTCATATCCTCTCAATTCAACAAAATTTTAAAATTATACTGAGAGACTCAACAATGACCCCTCTAGATCTATAATTCCCTTAATTCAATTCCAACAAACACCAAATATTAACTACTAAGCCTCCTCCATATGAAGCAACTCAAGAACACTAATCGCGAAAATCTAGCACCCTTAACAACATAAAACCCCATCTAACCTCATATTACCTTCGGTACAATTCAGTCTTATACACTTAGGGCTCTTATTCCTCTAATGACTTAGCCACAATTCATTGCTTCAACACTAGTTATCATGTATATATCATGCTTACACATTCAAATATACTTTATGTTATCAACCTAAGCCCTCTCACGCACCATGTCAAGCCTATTAGATCAGTCTCATAAAAGTAATATTTTCATCTACAACTATCATTATTTCTACCTCGACGACCATCCACAACTCAAACTTAGTGTCTAGCACTAGGTAAGGTTAACATCAAAACTTAGCATGCTATTCAGGTTTTCAGCTATCAAATAGAAATCAAGGAACACTAATTTATCAAAATTATGACAACGTGATTGATCTTAATTCCTTCTTCAACATAATTTATGGCTTACAAGCACAACCTCCTTCACCCCATTGCTACTACACCTTAACATTCATGACACATCTTTCACCTACTATATTGGCTTACAACTACTAGTTAAATTCAAGACAGTGTCTACTAAAATCACATGATAAGGATAGTCAATCTTAATCTTACATTATAACCCATTACATCCCATTAGCACACTATTCTTTTCTCATATAACATCTACTTACCCACGCATACATTTAAACTATCTTCAAAGTTCTATAAACATCACTAAGTCTCCCTCTTCAAATTTCCCCAAATTGAAGCCTAAATTTACAAACTCATAATCACTCTATTTTTACGTCTACAACCAATAATTGGTCTATACTACTACAATAGCAAGTCCCCATAAGCACTTTTCCTATTTTGAATAATTAAAAAGAACATCTTAACTAACCACTCTACTTCTATCAATTCTCATAAAATCTGCTAATCTTGCTAAACTGAAACCTACACCATACAGGCATACCACCTCTATCACTTAATTAGTGGGTTCAACACTCTAGCTACATTTTTTGATCTCTTACAACCCAAACTCTCTGGCTCTTAAACTTATGACTCCATATTTCTCTGGCCTTGGGATCATCCCACTACTCATCTCATCACACCCTAGTTTATACTTTCTCTTAGGTGAAAATACTAACCTAACACTCGTATACATACGATTTCCCCCTTAAAATCGGAGCCATATTTCTCTGGCGTAAGCCATGACTCTAGAGTAGCCAAATCAGAGACAGCCGTCCCCATAACTTTAAGGCGGACTTGATAACTCTTAATTAGATCCACCTAACCCCTATTACTATAATTTATATACCCCTTTTTTCCTACCACAAACCTCAACAAACCCCCTCACTCCACCAACATACAGGAAGAATGGCTCCGATTGTTGTTGGTGACGTCATCCCCGATGGTACATTATCTTACTTCGATGAGCAGGATCAACTGCAGAGCGTCTCAGTACACTCACTTGCTAAGGGCAAGAAGGTCATTATCTTTGCCGTTCCTGGAGCTTTCACCCCAACATGCAGCACGAAGCATGTGCCTGGGTTTATTGACAAGGCTGATGTGTTTAAGTCAAAGGACATCGACGAAATCCTATGCATCAGCGTCAATGATCCCTTTGTGATGAAGGCATGGGCTAAAACTTACCCCGACAACAAACATGTAAAATTCCTTGCTGATGGAGCTGGAAAATACACCCATGCCCTTGGGCTTGAGCTTGATCTGTCTGAAAAGGGGCTTGGTGTTCGATCACGAAGGTATGCTCTTTTGGTTGATGACCTTGAGGTCAAAGTAGCTAACATTGAATCTGGAGGGGAGTTCACCGTCTCCGGTGCTGATGAAATCCTCAATGCTCTTTAACTTTGTCACTGCCTCCCAAGTGTCACCATCTCTTGTACTTTTATTACATCATTTTCTGGTCTTTTCTGTCGTGAGCCGGCCTCTTTACTTCACCTTTGTGGTAAAGGTACGGTGGGTATGTTGTTGTTGTAGTAGTAGTAGTAGTACTGCCTCCCAAGTGTTCTGGCTCTACACTGAACTTCTGGAATGTATGCCAATAATGTTATTTTATATATATGTACTCATTTCTATTCCGTAATATCACATTTTGTATGAAGATTAATGCTTTGTGGAAATAATTAATAACGTGCTCGTTGTGGAAAAAAAGAAGAAGGTAATTTAACTTGTTTTAGTAGATTACTCGCTATGTTTATCTTTACTGGTCCACTATTGATTTGGCACACGTTTTAAATAATACTCTCTTCATTATAATTTGTTTGATCTATTTTGACTTGAAACGGAGTTTAGGAAAATAAAAAAGACTTTTGAATCTAGTGATCTTAAATTAAAGAAATGTCAAATGTACCAAAATGCCCTTTAATCTTTTCGTCTTAAACATGTCATGTAGAAAGTTGGAATTAAAAAGTTGCTAAAAAAGAAAAGCGTTAAAAAGAAAAGTAGGTCAAACAAATTAAAAGGGAGGGAGTATGTTTTTTTTAGATATTTCAATTTTTTAATTATTGTGATTCATAATACTTTTTTTACGTAATTTTTAAATACATAACAAACTAAAAAGAAAAGTAAGATAAATAACTTGAAATGAAGGATTTTCAAAAATACCCTCGGCTAGAAGCAGAGATGTCAATGAACCATTGACGGACAGTTATCTGCTTCTAGCCACTTATTAATAGTACTAGAATTGCCTGCCTCAACATATCAATTGATATATTTTCAACATTTTTGCTTAAAAAGGTGATGGAAAAAATAAGATTCAATAATGAAACTATAGAAAAGTTCAAGCTTTAGTGTGCCTACATAGTACTTGTAGCTACATTAATCTATACTTAAGAAAAAAAAATACGATTTTAGATCAAATATACATTTAATTTGAAAAGCATTGTTCTATTTTACTTTTACAGAAGTACCAGTGCATTATCCTTCGAGATTCAATATGATTTTCCTATAAGAAATTTTATCAAACACTTTATGAATGTTAGTAGTATTTCATAATCGTAAAAGTGGATTTAAAAGGAAATCAACAAGAAATTAAAGGCTAAACAAAAATATACTTCTCTCCGTTTACTTTTACTTGTCTACTATTTTATTTAAAATAACAAGAGTAAAACAATTACTTTTTCTTATTTTAACCTTTAGCATTAATTACTCATTTAATAATTTTTCAAATCCATTAATAGATACACCAATTAATATGGATATCGTAATAAAATATAAACTTCATATTTATTATATTAAACTTTATTTATTATATTTCTTAAGAGATGTGCAGAGTTTATTATTTACAAATAAAAGTGAAGGGAGAGAATATAAATCATGCATATGTACAAATTGCACAAGAAAATATGGATAAACAAAACAAAAAAAGATTACTCCTATTAAATTAACAACCAAACAAATTAAATCATTGATAAATTCAGAAGATGAATAAAGGTTTCAAAAATTAAAGACTTGCATTAGTCAAGAAGAGTCAAATATAAATACATGTATGTGCAAACTAATGGTGTCCTTTCGTGTTAATCTGTTTGTCTTATTATCTTTTTTAGTTCGTTTTAAAAATAAAAAATAAAATTAACAATTTTTTAATTTCAACTTTTCACATGACATGTTTAAGATCACAAAATTAAAAAATATTCCGATACATTATACATATTTTTAATTTATGACCATAAGATTCAAAAAGTGTTTCTTATTTTTTTAAACTCCATGTCAAATTAAAATCAGACAAACTAATTAAAATAGAGGGATACCAACTGAATTTAAAGAATACTCCATCCGTCCATCATTATTTTTTCATGTTTGACTTTACACACTCCTTAAGAAATAATAAATAAGATAATAATGTTACTATATCACTCTTATTAATTATAAGTCATCTAGATGTTAGGAAATGAAGAATATTTAATAATAAGTATAAAATTATAAATTATAACTTGATTTTACAAATTGATCAAGTAAAAGTGAATATTTATATTTAATATAATCGACAAGTAAAAATAAACAGAGGAAATAATAAAAAAAAAATTGATAGATTTATAAAATTATAAATTATAACTTGATTTTACAAATTGATCAAGTAAAAGTGAATATTTATATTTAATATAATCGACAAGTAAAAATAAACAGAGGAAATAATAAAAAAAAAATTGATAGATTAAAATTTAAAAGCAAGTCATTGATTGAGGGAAAATGGAGAAATTAAAGATGAACATGGAGGCTTAATTAATAAACACGTATGCAAGAGATAGAAGTGCTCAAAGTACTACAAAAGTTGCTTTATGTACAATAATTGGTGCTATGTTCGTACAGCTTGGTCGTTTATATATAGTACTATAAATGGACACCCGTGCTATGCACGGGCCCAATAAATTTTTTATTTAATTTATATGATGATGTTTGATCAAAAATAAAATATGATAATAAAAAATAATTAAAATTTATACTGCAAAATAAATTATATATTTATGTTATCATAAATTATTTCACTAAGAAATAAAAAGTTAATGTTAAATTATATCTAACTAAGAAAACATGATAATATTCTTTTTCAGCATACAAAAAATAAATTAAACTTTTAACTTTTCTAGTTTTATTAATTTTAAATGCTTCTTTTATTTAGGAATCAACTCTATTAGTTTCATATATAAATAACAATTAAAGTATATGTATACTCCCACCTTTTATGAAGTCAAGATAAGTTTATCATTTTTTAATATTATTTTTGTTATTAAATGATTACATAAAATATTAATAATTAAATTTAAATTTAAATTTTTAATATATAATTAATAATATTAATTTAACAAAATAAATTCCTAATATTATTTTCTTAAGAAAAGTGTCATATAAATATTGGTCAAGTAAAATAAAGTAAAGGGAGTATTTTTGTTAAATAAATAGGGAATAGGAAAGGGAGATAGAGAGTGTATTTTCTTTTTCGATATGATACTTCATAGGATTATCTCTAAATTACATATGACACAATCGCCTCTTACAATTTATTTTCGCATAATATTCCTTTAATTTTCTCCTAAAAACGCAAAAATAAATTTATTTATTCCTTCTAGTCATTAATTTTTTTATCTCAATTTATGTACTATTTTTTTTTCTTTTTAGTCAAAATTAACTTCCTCTTTTTATATTAGTATTCTTTTTGTCTCATTTTATGCGGCACCATTTAAATTTAAAAATTACGCAAAAAGTACTATATATATTACAATAATAAACAACTTAAAATATGAAAAAACTATATAAAAAATCTGGCAAACTCTCCAAATTTCATCAGTGTCACGTAAATTGGAACATAGAGAGTATCATATATTATCTGTAAATTATGTAAAAGTATTATAAATCAAAATAATTAACAACTTAAAATATTTAAAACCATACAAAAATCTAAAAGAGGTATAAAAAGATTATGTTAACTCTCCAAATTTCATTAGTGTCACATAAATTGAGATGGCGAGAGTAATATATATTATCGAAAAATTATATAACAAGTATTATAAATCACAATAATTAACAATTTAAAATATTTAAACCATACAAACAATTTGATTCACTCTTCAAATTTCTCGTGTCTTGCATCTAGTAGACTTTAGAGAATAGGTGAAGCTAATATGGTTCCTTAAAATGACTTATATATCCCTTCGGATATTGCTAGATCAGAACGTGTAAGAGCATTAATATAATTTTATTGCTAGATCAGAATGACTTATTTATAAAAAGATATGTTTTCCTACTTAACAACTTCTTCTTTTTAATGACATGACACCTATGTGGCAATCCAACTAGGAAAGGACCACTCTACCTTGACAAAATAAACCATTAACCCATTAATTCTAGGGAAAAGTACATGCACGCCTCATAGGAACAAACAATTTACAACTAAATAACTCCTTACAAAAAATACCTTCTTAACTAATGAGACACTCTTTAGTATACCACCACAATATATTTATATACTGGAGTGGTATCATTCATCAATGAGACAGTCCTCAGTCCTCTATGATACCATCATAATATATCTATATATTGGCATGTTATTATGAATAATTATTTTAGTCCTTCAATGAAACACTACTCAATATACTATCATAGTATATCTATATCCTGGTATGGTATCGTGGAGGACTACTTTAGTCCTTCAATAAGACATTTTTCAATTCTCCTTGATATCATCACAGTATATCCATATGCTGTCATAGTATCATTGAGGTCTGCTTCAGTTCTCAATGATACCATCACAATATATGAATATATTGCGATGATATCATAGAGGACTGTTCTAGTCATTCAATAAGACACTCCTTAGTCATTCTTAATTATTTGTTGTTATGATTTATTTATTTATTATTATTATTTATATTTTTACTAATCTAAAAATAGTTAGATAATTTCTTTATCTTTATATTTTATTTTATCTTTAAAAAGAAACGATAAAAAAAGACAATCTAATCAAAAATAATTTTTTTTTTATTAATTTAGATTTTATTAAATAAATTAGTGAATTTAATATTCTTACTAATTATTTCTTGCTATAGTCTAATTATTTATTTATTTTTATATTTTTATTAGTTAAAATATAATTAGTTACTATACTTAATTTTACATTTAAATAAAAGATAAATAAATAACACACACACACAAAAAAAAAAGTATAAGAATATGAAGAAAGAAAAAGAACGCAGAAGTGAATAAATATCGGTGCCGCAATTATGAATTGAAAATTGGCAAAGAAGAAATCGGCGCCACAATTTTGCACGCGTGGGGGTATTGCGGGTAATATTTTTAGCCAAGTGAGTATTTAAGGAATTAGTATGGAAGGGGGTACGTGGGTGTAAATATTTTAATTTTTTAGTCCATTAAGTGTACTTTTCCCTTAAAGAAAAAGGAATCCATAGCTTCTGAAAGTGTTTTAGTTGCTGCTTTCAGAACTTAATTAATAGGATACCTGTCGAAAGTGATTTTTTTCTCCATGAAATTTAGTATACTTTATTCTTATAATAGATAAGATTCTCATTACCAAAGATACATATAAAAATGAATGGTACAATGAACAATTTAATGCTTCACTTTGTTTGTTCTTTTGCTCACTTGATGATTTTTCTTTGTGGTGCACTTTGAACAATTATGTCATTGATTAAGGGTAAGATGATGAATTTAAATTTCATCGCACCAAAAGAGTAAGGCATTAACTTGAGTTTTGGTGCACTATTATGATAAGAAGTTGGATTTGAGTCTCATCGTATTATGACCTAATACAACTTTATGTGGATAAGACATTGGATTTAAGTCCAAATGCACCATAGTGATGGTATAATGATAACTAAGGCAAAATGATAATTTTTTTGATGAAAAGTCATGAAACTCGCTCAATTAATTTGCTCCATTCTCTTATGTAAATATGGTAGTAGCACATAATATGTTTGAAAAAAGACAAGTGATCAAATGTATAAATATGAGTGTGAAGGAACAAAAATAAAAAGTAGTCATCATTGTGGTAGTTGGGTTCAAATCCCATCAAATATGGCAAAATATATAGGTCAGGAGTTCGGTTCAAGTTTCAACGAAATATATTGATGATATAATAATAATTGAGCAAATTAAAATGCTCTTGATAAAAGTTGTGAAGCCCGTCCCATTAAATATGTTCCATCTCATGAAGTAAATGTGGTAGCAGTATATGATAAGTCTGAATGATGACAAAATCACTATTGTGGCCATATGAATGATTGGACGTGGCAGAGGATAAATTTTTGATAATTATAAAAAGAAGAACATTGTGGATTTTCAATATAGTCCTTCAAAGGCGAAAATTAATTTATCATCAATTTGGTATGAAAGGTATTGACCACGTTGTTGTTGTGCTGCCTAAATTAATAAGTTTTATAAATTCTCCATAAAAAATAAAGGAATATAAAGTGGTGTGCACTTGACCTTTTGAAGTGATATTGAGGCGAATCATGTAAATATGATAAATTTAAGGCATGATAATGAGCTTCTAATAAAAATTTATGAAGGACGTACATATAATTATAGTCCATTCCTTGAAGAGAATGAGACTTGTGATAAGCATCATAGATACTCGATCATTCTTGAAAATAAATGTGTCAAGATGTGATAAAAATTATGGATAAAGATATGCTCATGTAAGATTGGATAAATACCAAAAATCATCTCTATGGAAGGTTTGAGAGAAATAATAATTTTATTTTGGTATAAAAAGGTCATTGGCATTGTAGCATATCGTATCATGATCTACTGAAAGGTAAAACAAGAAATCAGTCTTGCCTATAAAAGTTTTGGCTATGACAATAATGAAAATAATTTTCTCTCTAAAAGGAGATGTTCACCATATGAATGGTGTTATGAAATATGTGGTAAAGCTCCAAAAGAGCTAATGTGTTACTACACGGAGGAATAAAATTATTCATAATAATGAGATTGTAGTAAGTCTAAAAAAAACTTGTTAAGTTTCAAGGGCTTTGACCAAAAATAAATTATAGTGAGACTGTAAATTATGAAAAGATTTTATATCTTCATATTACTACAATCGAAGCGACTTATAAATATTTATATAAAAGGATCACCCGCCTTCTCCTCATATTTGTAGTACACAGATATGGACATGGTGATGGAATCACATGCGATAGTAAACTAAAAGTTTACATAAAATATATCAATTGACATAATTGGTTTACCATCCCGGTTCATATATTATGCAAAAATAGTTGAGAATTCATGTGATTATATATTGAAGAGATAGAAAGTTCTTCATGTTTTTTTTTTGTGCTATTTGTTCTCACAATTATTGTACCAGCTAAGGTTGAGATTGTATCTCCTAAAATTTTAGAACGTATAAAAAGGTGAATATGGGTCCATTCACCTGCCATGTGAATCGATTACTATTATATAATTTAATAGATGCATCTATGGAATGGTCACATATACTTCTCTATCAACTTGCAGTTTAGATTTTTGCAAGGTTGTTTGCTCGAATTGTCAAATTAAAAGCACGGTTTCAAATTATAAATTATGTTAATAATGCTGATTAATTTAGAATAAATTATATGCCTCAAATTATAGCTAACCGTTGGTTATGAGAATAAATATCCCAAAATAAATTGATATGAGATGTGATATTAAAAATGTAGCAGCACTTGTATGCATCAAGCCAACAAGGTTCCCTTATTATAATTGGTTCAAGTTTATGAGCCAAATAATTCCCATTAGACAATCTGAATATGCGGTATATAATTCAGTTGCTCCACCACCAATATAACGATCCAAGTTTTTTGACTTAGACTTGTAAGGTTTATTCTTTAAGTGTTTAAGCATTGTGGAAAAAGTCTGAGCAAAAATCTGAAAATTTTCGCAGTTTTCAGGTCACACGACTCGAGTCAAGGCACGCGGCATAGATAGCATGATGGTTTGAAACTTGATATTTCATAGAAGTAAGCAAAGACTGTTATTGAGTTTAGTCATTTTTATATATATGATATGAGCATAAAATAATATTTTTAGAGGAATATTTGGCATCGAGCAAGCATGGGATTAAGTTCACATGCTCCAAAACTACGTGCTACCATAAGTTAGGTCCGCACTATAATTTGAGCAATCTCTTTAGCCCAAGAGGCTTTATGGATCTATAGTATAGATAGGCTCTGCACCATGACATGGTATGGAGCAACTCATCCAACCGGGTTAGAGGTTGGCCATCATGATTTAAGTGATGGTTATCGATTATGAGAAACTCTACCAACCTTAAAGATATTGATCTCATTTCACTTAATGTAGTTTTTAACTACTTATGCATATGTAGATATGATTTAGTTTAATATATGCAACTCTCAGCACATGTTTTACCTTTTGGATAAATGATTCTTTTATTATGTCTTCAGCTTATGAAATATTTTTAAGTGATCATGATGCATGTTTTAGCCTTTCATCTTACACATATAGACTCTGCTTGCCTATTGGTCTCACCCTGTTATAGTCCCTAGATATGTCCTGCTTTTATATTCAGTTGATCTTGCATATATTTCATTATATTGACGCTCTTTTTGTGCTACATCTTATCATGATGTAGATACTGGTGTTCAGGATAAGACTCACAATCAGACTCTCTGTTAGCCCTCACACTACTCCAGTTAGTGAGTCCTCTTTGCATCCAGAGGACTTAGATTTATTTTCAGTTGTTTAGACATTTCTTATATATGGTTTTAAAGGTAGACCGGGGTCTTTGTCCTGATAGACTTATTCATTCTAGATATTAGAGGCTTTATCAGACAATAGTATGTAGTCATAGTTAGTCCATTTCACATAGTTTGAACATTGTTCTTTAAAAGATTATTCATTTATTGTTCATTAGAATTAGTATTTGCTCACCATATTTCTCAACTTTTGCCTATATTCAGAATATGTTTAGTAGTAGAATGCCAGGCCAAGGGTCCACTTGATCCACCTGTGGTTCTGAGTGTTAGTCACACCTAGGATGTAGAATCGAGTTGTGACAAACTTGGTATTAGAGCCCTTGGTTCAAGAGTCCTTTTTAAGGGTGTAAAGCACCCCACACTTATAATAGAGAGGATACATGGTGTTAGGAAATACTACCCTTCTTTCATTCTTAGTTCGTGCAATGGAATTTAACTCTATGTATCCTTTCTAACTCGTGCCTTATAAGCTTTTCCGATCATGCCTCCAAAGAGAACAACCACCAGAGAGCCGCTACTAATGCTAGTGTCATGCCTCGAGCCTACGCCCTAGACATAATATGGTGCTTAGAGCCACAAATGTAATGACCGGTTCAGTCGTTATTTAAAAATCACCTCGTTGTGGGTTGCAAGAACAATTGAAATATGTTTTAAATTTAATTTGGGATGACATGAGGAAAATTTTAGATTTGAAAATTATCCGGGCTGACGTAATTCTGCTATAGTAGACTGACGGAGGCAGTAGCTAGAAAAAGAGAATTTTATATTGGGACTCCTTCTCTTCAGTTGTAAAAGATGAGGGTTGCTCCCAAAAACCCTTTTAGGCTGCTCCAGAGCTTGGGAGCAATGGACAAGAAGAATTTCCAATGGGGTAAAACCCATGGATTTCAGGCCCACTTTTCATCAGGATTTGCCTTCACAGAGCCAAAAGTTCGTGTTCAAAACTCTACAACAGATGATTGGCATCCAGGTAGGCTAGTCTTAACTGAGTAGTATAGACCTTCTTGATTTCATAATATCTTGTAGAATGATGGGAGATTTCATGCCTAGGACTTCGGGCATGGAATCTAGAGGAATAAATTATGGGTTGTATGGTTGATTGAGGTGGAGTTAACGTGTTATGGGTAATGTCATGCGGTCTTTGTGTTGATTTTAATATTTGATTCTAAATTCTATGGAGACTAGATTGTTGGGTGGTTCCATGGTACCCGAATGTTTGGGAGTGAATAGATTACTAGGTTGTAGCAGATTCCCAGGAATGTTTTTAATTAAGGGAAATAGGATGAACTGGGTAGGTGCGGAGTACTTAATGCCGGGGATGAATTCCCTAAATATGTGTACTCTTCTAAAGAGGTTTAGGATTAGAAGCAAATGAGTGCATGTTGTTAGTTGAATAGTTCGAGGGTTTGTTTTCGGACAGGTCATCAAGGTTGAAATGATGAGCCAGGTCTGTTGGGTAGGTGATGGTTGATTATTTCCCATTTATGATATGTGTGCATTGTTAACTGTTGTTTTAGTATTGTCTGCACATTACGTGGTTTAGGGAACAGAATGATGAAGGTTTATGATATTCGGTTGTCAATCATGTGAAATGAACTGTGTTAATTACTTGTTGGTTTTACAAGAGTTGTTGTGTTCATTATTGTGGATTGATTGGTTGTCTGTGACATTCGGTTGTCTTGGGTATCATGCCTGGTACAATTAACTGGTTGGCTCGGGTACCATGCCTGGTATGAGATATCTATTGGTTGGCTCGAGTACCACGCCTGGTACATGTTCTAGTACGGTTGGCTCAGGTACCATGCCTGGTACATATTTGATTGTGTTCTGTTTGATGGTTCCATGATTGGACTGGTTTGTTGTGTTAAATGCTGGGTTAATTCTTGTGTAGATTGGGATTCCATGTTAACACTGTAAATGACGTCTTAGGGATCCTTGGGTGGTCCGAGCAATTGCAAGTTGTGACTTAGATATACGTGGTCTGTTTACTTGTCTAGGTTGGACATATTTTTGGTTGCAGAGTCATAGTTGTTGACTCAGAAAAATGGTTGGTAGTCCGAGTCTTGACTTAGGTTATCAGATTAAAGACTGAAAGTCTGGTTATACTTACTGATTTGGATTGTATAATTCTGTCAATGAGGCTTGGGCATATCGGTGGGGTGGTTGAGTCAGGGCGGTAAATCAAGGTGTCGTAGGTTGTCTACCACTTGGCTAGTAAGTGTGGATAGTAGACCTGATTGTTGAGACTGGAACCCGCAAGATATATAGTGGTCGGTAAGATGGGAAGGCTTAGGAAGTCTTGGTGTTATGAGTGGAAATTAGTTACGGTCAGGATAGAATGGTAGGAGGTCTTTAACTGGTGGAGTTGGCAGCGGAATGGGGTAGGAAGGCTTGGGAAAGAATATATAAGTTCATAGATGTTATACCGTGGTAGTAAAGGTTGTTGATAAGGGACTGGATTTGTAACTTCATATTGCATGCTTCTTTGGATTTTTACATGATATTATGCAGTGGATTCGGGTTGACCGATGATGCCTACTAATACGTGTTGTTTGTACAGATACTACTCTTGCTATACCTTTTTGGGGTATAGTCTGGTTTCAGGATCAGTTGTTATTACTCAGGTGATGTGGATACCCATCTCCAACATCTTTTACTCCTCGTTTCTATGATGGGGGCTGTGTCTGTTTTCGTATTTTGTATTTTTCCTTCAGAGCTCATATACCTATTTAGACTAGTTCCTAGAAGGGGTTTTACTTAATTTTGTAAAAGTTTTCACTGTACTCAAAGTTTTTGTGACTGTTTTTTAAATATTAAAGGCAATCTTCATGTTTCTTATTTATTTCCGCAGGCCCGTTTTAAATGGAGCGGTAAGGATTCTCCTATCTAGGTGCTCAGAGTAGGTGCCCACACGACCCAATATTTAGGTCATGACAATTTGGTATTAGAGCCTAGGTTACCAGTCTCCCAGTACAAGAGCAAATATTGAGTAGAGTCTTGCGGATTGGTGTTGGCGTCCACATCTAATCTTCGAGAAGTTATGAAACATACTAGGAAATTGTCTCCCTTCTTTCACTCCTTTCGTGCGATCTGTTGCTTGCTTGTATGGGTTGAATCTAATTGGTATCTCTCAATTCCAATTGGTATCTCAACGAGGTAAAAGGGATGTCATTTGAATCCGGTTGAAATGGCACAAGCACAGTCTTCTATGGTAGATATATCTTGCCTTGCACTCTGTGTTATTGCTCGTTCCACTGCTTGCTATCTAACTCTATCATCACAACATTTAGTGTTGCATTTAATAAAGCTAATGAATCAGACAACTGTATCATACTGTTATTAGACTTTAAGATGTTGTTATGCTGAAATCTTCTCGAGTAGTTTAATATTATTAGACTTTAAAACGTTGTTATGCTGAAATCTTCTCAAGTAGTTTAACTGAAAGATGTTTATTTACATTTTTATTTTGATTCTTTCTGAGTAGATATGAATCATGATAGTTTCTTGCTTATGGGAACCAATTGCACCATGAAGCATATTTACCCGGAGCATCCAAAGTCTTCAAATCTAGTTTTTTTTTTTAATCAAGACACATAGATGTAGCATGTTCTAAACTCGTATCATCGCCCTTATTACTTTGATTTGGTTCTCATTTATTTTTCAATTATACTGAAAAATAATTTTAAAAATACCGAATCAAACCAAACTAAAGTTGAAAAAAACTAAACTGAACTGAATTAATTTGGTTTGGTATTTGGTGCACACTCAAAATAAAAAATCAAAGAACCGAATCGAAATTTGATAAAATCAAACCAAAGAATCGAACGTTCACCCCTAGTGAATATTGATTGACTGCAGGATAAGTCTGACTTCACTACTTGCATGCACAGCCGTCTCTTGATAATATAATGTCATATGTGGATCCGTCAGTGTCAGGTCAAAGTTTGTGTGCATTTTGGTTTATAAAAGAGGTGGAAAGATTGATTTAAAAACATGCTTGTTAGTTAGTTAATAGAACTGTTGCAGACATCCTGAATTTCTAATAGTTGAATATTGTTTGATGCTTTGTGAGTAATGTTAGTGTAGTTTTATTTTATTTGCTTGAGGACAAGCAAAGTCTCTAAGTTGGGGGTGTTGATAAACCGAGATTTTAAGGCACATTTTATACCTTTTGACGAGGATTTTTGGTAGTTCTTTAGCATATTTAGTGTGATATGATGCATTTTAGTTGAATATCAGGTAAAACGGGTTAAGTACACCACAATGATGAAAAGATCACAAATAGAGGCCCATTATGAGTTGTTATGGAGGATACGAACCGTGGTGCCAATCAAAGTCAAAGGACAGAAGAAAGGCGAAAACAGAAAGTTAAAACAGTTCCCATTACGGACAGTTATGAGCCATTACAACTGTAGTGGGAGCCATTCTCAAAACCTAAAACTGGAAATTTCAGTAAGTTATAACGGTCACTATTACGAACCATTATGAGCCATTATGGACCATAATGTCAATCGTTCTGCATTCCAGCAACTAGGTGAACGACGCAAGTTATAACGATGAGGAAAATAGTCCTCAATTGATCTATTATGGTCCATTTTGGCTTCCGTGCGGGATGACAAATTTTCCTTTTCTAGCCCTTTTAGGATATGCTTCCTACTCATCTATAAATATCATCCTTAGGTTATTTTACCACACACAACATACGATACAATTTTATTATGTTTTTTCTTTGGTTTGAACGAGTTTTGAGCGGTACTTTGCTTTGGATTTCAAGAACTTCTTTTGGTCTTCAACCAATTTTGTAAGTATGTTTTCTTTGAATCATATTATTGTTCTTGTTCTAAGCATGAGTAACTAAACTCATCTCCAAAGTTGTGAAGCCATGTAATAGGTGAAATCTAGGGTTAAAGTATGACTATAGAATCGAATGATTTGTTGGATGATTTGTTGACTCTTATTATAATAGCGATTAGCGGTTGCAAATGTTAGTCAAACGCCAGAAAATCTTAGTTTGTGCCCGAAAGGGTTAATTAGGATTGGAAAGAGTTAACCAACAAGAACTCAAGGCGATAACCAGTGTTTAATAAAGCTATGTAGGAATACACTGGTTTTACTTGGTAAATTATGATTAGGTTGTGATTACACTTCGTTGTATTTGGAAAAATAAGTGAAGAAAAGACCATTCCCATATCGGAAGATAAGAAATGGTAACTAATTGATCATTGCTCGTCTGTATCAAACTAGGACAGACTATATAGGTATTTGTAACCCCTCGACTTTGCTACGTGGTGAAACAATCCCAGTTCGTTCCCAATCTTGTTATTTCAATCATTTATTTATTGCAAATTTTAGTTATAAACAATTATTTCTACAACCTTTAAGGGATAAGAATTGACATAAAGTAAAGTAGCCTAAAAGAGTTCAAGTATTATATTTCTTACCCTATTCCCTATGGGATTCGACCCCAACCTAAACATTGGATTACTATATTTGACAACGATCATTTACACTTATAAAAATGGTGTAATTTGAACGTATCACATGTGGAGAAAGGAGTATAGGACACGTGGTCATAAGGTCTCGAGGAAGCAAGACGTTGTCAAGGTTGATCTGTTGGAAATATCGTCCCCGACATTGTGAGAGAAGATTCCACCATGAATGAGTGAAGGGCCCGTGTCCTAGTGATGTGGATGAAGTCGTATAGATAGCCTGTGCATAGCATGAATATTGGTTGGCATCACTAACGACATTAGCATATGGACAACACCCATTGGTCTTAGTACTTTAGGACTCGAGTAGAGCTTTTTTATTGGCTGATATCTACCCTTGTAACCTATGGATAGTTTATTCCACTCATTTGTAAAATTTTAAGCAACTCAACTACAATACTCTTGTCATTGAGCTCCAAATTTCCTTTATTCGCTTAGTTGTTATCCTTTAAGCATTATTTACTCACAAACGTCACCAGAGCTAAGATTTGCGTCTCCGAATTCATTGCTTGCAACGACGCCGAAGCCTGAAGCTTCATACATTTACTCTTTCACTTGTTTTCCTTGATATTCTACTTACTAATATCACAAATTCAATTGTTAATAAATGTATCAAACGAGTTAAACTAAGACGTTTGTCTTTGACCTCAAATAAATTTAACTGTACCATCTTTTTAATAAACAAATCAAACATGAAAAAATTAAAAATTCCATCATACCAAACACACCCTTAATAGATTTTAATTTTACTGTCTCATATACATTCCAATAAATGAAGTAGCATTTATAAACTATATCATCTATCTGTAGATTAGAGACTCACATAACTTAAAAAATTTAACACTAAACAAACCGGCATACACTACAGGATCATTTAGTAGAGTGTATCAGGATAAATAATACATGCATTAAGTGTGGTACTATTTGTACTTTGTTTAATAGAAATTTTAAGTTTATATATAACTAATACATATATTAATTATACATTCTATTTGGTATCATAGGATGTATAATTAATACATTTCAATTCATGATATTAGTAATACATGAATTTTAATGCATGAAATAAATATAAATAAAGACAAAAATACCCTCAAATCTCTTTAGATCTTTTCTAAATCCTTTTCAATTTTTTCAATATGAATTATTTCTTTTCAATTAGATGACAATTTCCCTCAAAATAATTTAAGCAAGAATACCAAAAAATTTTTTGCTGTCGTCGCAGATTAATGAAAAAGAAAAATAACTAGAAGAGAATGAGTATTATGATAGATGAGTAGGAGTTCATTGTGAGCATTGTAGGAACGTTCTTTCATTTCTTACTTTGACCATATTAATGTAATGTGACATTGTTGTTGAAAAAAAAGCTTTTTGTTTTCAAAAAAAAAAAATGAATAATGAAGTTTTGCAAAGAAAATATACAAAGCTGTAGAATGTGAACGATATTTTTTAGAGAAAAAATATCAAAATGTCCTTAAACTTGTCCGCAAAACTTACTTTAGCCCTTTAACTACACGGGCAATTATTTATCCTCTTTAACAACTTTAAACTAAATTAAAATCAACCCTTCGCACATAAGACCATGTCGCATGTTGACACTCATTAACTGAGAGCATTAATGAGTTTTTTTATCTATTAAATATTTTTTTAAATAAAAAAAATCATTTTAAATTCTTTTAACAATCTTATTAGACCATCCGATCCAATTTCATTCTCTCTTCTTTTAGCTTATGAATCCTATTTTTCTTTATCTCCTTCTTCTTCAATCTACCCAAAATTTGCTCAATCTATGAAATTGATGAAAAACTCAAGAACGCTTTCTCATTCTTTTAGCTTATGAATCCATCTCCTTCATCTATTGGTTGTTCGAAAAAGGTATAAGTTCTCTCCTTCGTCTACTGTTTTGTTCTTCTTCTACTTTTAATTTCTTTTTTGAATTTTACGTAATTTCTTGTAGCACACAATGATGTCAGTTAACTTGAGTAAAATTTCTACGAAAGAAAATAATTCTGCTTGGAAGCAAGAAGTTCGATGTAATTACGGATATTTGGTGCATTTGAAAACATCATGGACTTCAAGAAATTTCGGTAGAAGATATTGGTCATGTTCTTATTATGGGGTAAAGATAAGATTTTGCAATTAACCCGATATATTTGATTGAACACTAATGTCTTCTTTATTTTTCATCATTGAAGGGTCCAAGTTCTTGCGACTTTTGGTGTTGGAGTGATAAAGAAGAAACTGATCTGAGGTTCAAATTTGTGATTCCTAAACTAATAGAAAAATTAGGTGAGTTTGAGAATTTAATTGAATCTTCTCAATATATTGAAAATCATACATCTGCCAATGAAGTTGAAGAAACTTATGAAGAAGTTGACAAGCCTAAGAAATTCAAACAAGATAATAATTGTGTTGATATGAAATTGGAGAAGTTAGAAGAAGAGATCGAGAAGATCAAAGAAAGAGAGTAAAAGTGTAGAAGAATGGCTAAAAGGAGGACTAGAGTGAATGTACACTTCTTTGTTGTGTTTTGTTCTTATATACTAGTTATAGCATTAAGCTATTGGCTTGGGATGATATGTATGAAGAAAGGTTCAATAAAGTTACCTTAGAATTTTGATGTTATTAGATGAAATGTAACATCCTTTTGTGTTGAAATCAATTTGGTATAGCCTGTTTTGTAATGAATTTTGGCTTGGTCTATCAATCTAATGTACTTGTTTAATTTTTTTAGATATATGTATGACAAGTTGCTTACTATAAATGCAGTATTTGTTGCACAATATTGCTAGAAAAGTGTAAGTATAGTCATACCAAAGACTGCACTTAGTAATGCAGTGAAAACTGCATAACAACCTCAAACAAACATATCAAAAAAGTACAGTCACAGCTGCTTAAATATTTCAAGAAACATATAGTCAAACAGTCCAGTTACAGTTGCATAATTATGACTTTATTAAATATACTAAAATAGTGCTGTCACAGCTACATAATTATTTATAAAACATACCAAAAGTATGCAGTCACAACTGCAAATTATTTACAAACATCATATTAAAATAGTACAGTCACAGTTAAGTCAAGTGAAAGTCACTACTGCTTGAAATACACAAAAAGCATAAAATCAATATATTCTTCATCTACTGGAAAGTTGATGAGCTTGTTTGGCTCAAATGATTCATTTCAGCAGTCTTGGATCTTGTCCTCGTCCTTTTTTGTGCTCTCATATCTTCTAGTCCTTCTTGGATCACAACAGTCTTTCCTTTCCATTTGACACTTGATCTTGATTTTTGTGATGTCCACAATTTTTTGTCACTATGGAGGAGTTCATAGGCATTTCGGGCTACATTGATAAAAATAATTTAACTTCGAGTTGAGAAGATTGACTTTAAAATCACAAATATATGTAAAATTTTAACTTACATTGTGAATTATAAAATCATTTTGTGTATGTAGCACCCTCGTTTCAACCATTCTAGATTTTTTAAAAGGTGTCTCTCTTTCCCTATCAGTGGCACCAACAGTAGAAACACTAGAACCACCAGTTTCTATTCCTCTATCAGTATCATTTGCTCTAGCTGCACTTTCTCTGCCTCTACCTGTCTATTAGAATTAGGAGCACTTTTTCTTCCTCTACCTGCTTCATTAGCACTAGTAGCAACAACATTTTCTCTATCCTTTCCAGTGACACCAGTAACACCACCCACTACAGCACCTGCCTATAATACATAATAAAAAGTTGAGAATAAAAAATTAAACTACTAGTAATTTACAGTTCAAATACCTATTTTGTAGAATCTCTTGGTCTTCCTTTTCTTCTGTTAGTGTTTGATTGAGATTGAGTTGGTATTGCAGAAGAACCCACACTTGATCTTGTTGAACTTGTTTGTTTTTGCCTTCCCCGATCTGTAGCAGTTTGTGTAGCCAAAGGACAACCCCTCATATTATGACCCTTAGCATGACATGTGTTACAGGTCATCTCAACACTCCTCTTTGATAACTTTTCAGTCTTATTTTCAATCTGCTCCTTTCTTCTATATTTTTTGGGTCTACCTGGCAGTTTTGTTTTATTGTAGGTGGTATAACATAAAGGTTGATTGACTTTGATCATATTTGTATACTAGTAACAAGCTGAATGAAGTAACTATAGGTCTTGAGGTAAGTTTCCTTGATATATCAATATGCAACATACTCAATGGGTTCTAATCTTTTAAAATGTAGTGCAGCTATAGCATGACAACAAGGTATACCTTTTAACATTCAAGACCTACAAGTGTAAGTTTTATTTCTCAAATTCACTATGAAAGTATTTCCCCAGCTATCCTTTACTTCAAAATCATATTCACCATTAAACTCAAGATTACACCTCATTGATTTTGATATGTTATCCTGCAATACTTTTAGTGCCATTGAGGAAATATCAGTTATCCAAGTATTAGAAAACTCTTTCAATTGATTTATTCTTCTCATCACCTTGACCCTTATTTCCTCAAGTATTGTTATGATAGTCTTGTACCTAGGTCTCAATATCTATGAATTAAAGCTTTCAGTCATGTTATTGTCAATACTAGCACAATAACTATCATACCTGAAGTACACCTTGGACTACCTTTCTATATTGCACAGTAAGTCATCACATATTTTATCCCCTAACTTTTTCATATGATTCAGATTTCTTCTCAACTCTTGCTCATATGTAGACTTAGCACATTTTTAAAAGCAATTTTTTTTCAATACCTCTCTAATCTTTGAACCAGTTAGCTAAAACATATCTTGCACACATTTTTTATTCTGCTCTTGACAATAACTTTGAAATTATATTATTAAGACCCTTCAACAGATAAAATATATTAGGTGACATAAGTATAATATAGTTAAAAAAATAAAAAATATAAAAATGAATAAGAAAAAATACATTACCTTCTGCATATCAGTAATAGTAGTCAACTCTGATCCATCTTCAAGCTTGAGATCATTCTTCACAAGACTAACAAATCATCTCCAAATGAAATTGTTTTCAACTTCAACCACTGCTCAGGCCAGTGATAGCATCTGATTGTTCTCATCCTTACAAACAATCACAAGTAATTGACCTTTTCAAACACCTTTCAAAAAATAACCATCAAACCCACTGCATCTTCTACACCCAGCTTTGAATGCTTTCTTCAAAGCATCAAAACATATATAAAATGATTGAAATTGCTTTCTTCCACCTTCAAAGGTTTCTTCACTAGGCCTTACAATATATGTGCTACCTGAATTAGTCTTTAAGAGCTCTTCTCTATAATCCAGAATTCTTCTAAACTCCTTTACATAATCACCCATAATTTATTGCAACACAATATTTTTAGCTTTTCTTGTCATAGTCCTCCCAATCTACACCTCCAACTCTTTTTGCACTAATGTTTGAAACTGACAAACTCTAATGCTAGTCTTTGAAATAATTCTATCCTTGTACCTTTTTGTCAAGTACTTAGAATTCACCGATTTATTTTTTATTGTGGCATTACATTTGGGCACTAGAATATACTTCTTCACCTGAAAATCTCTAGTCCTAGAATCATGACTTCCAAACAACAATCATGGACAATCATCTATACACTTTACTCTCACCCTTTGTGGTTCATTAACATACTTGTTTAACTCTACATGTTCTTGAACAGCATGTTGAGTAAGAGCTTTTTTAAACTCCACAACATTTGCAAAATAAAGCCCAAGCTCTCAAATTATTTTTTTACAAGTAGGATCAAATAAAATCCTCTTATGATTTCTTTTTTCTCCTTTTGCTTTTGTTTCTCTTCTTACAGGTTGTTCTACCTCATCATCCTCATTACTATCTATTTCAAAGCTAAACTCTCCATCTGAATCAATGTATGATTCATCTCCAATTATTTTGCCTTCTAGAGTATCTTTTTTCTTAGACAAAAACTCAACATATTCCAAATTAATTCCTTTTTTTTTTTACCTAAATTAACCTCTTCAGTTCTAGGCTCCCTTGTTTTCCTCTTTTTTGTTTCAACAACTTTCTTCTTTTTGACAGCCTTTTTTTCTTCACTCAAAATTCTAACTTCCTCATGAACATCACTACCATATTCATCTTCACCTTCATCAAAGAAGTCTGCATAATCTGAACTTTTTACTATCTTCAGTTTTACTTTTTCAGTCAGATGAAATTATTGGTACATCTGATGCAGTAACAAAAGAAGATCCATTCAAGTTCTGCTCAACACCAGCACCACCCAAGTCCTCAACACTAGAAGCACCACCACCTCCTAAGTTCTCAACTCTAGCAGCACCACCACCTCCCAAGTCCTCACCTTTAGCAGCCCCACCACCACCTCTCAAGTCCTCACCACTAGCAGTATCATCACTTCTCAAGTCCTCACCACTAGTACCACCACTACCACCGCCCCTCAAGTCTTCACTACTAGTAGCAGTATCAACACTTTTCAAGTTTTCACTCACAATAGCTTCTTGATCCTCTACAGTTTGAGTGGGCTCTTTATCAAAAGTAGCACAAGATTCTCCACCACATGGGGGACATATTCAATGCAGGGGAGACCAAAATAGGTTCTTCAACTAAATGTGACACATACAATTTAATTATATCTTCATTTTTAAGTTGAGGTACAATACGTAAAATATCCCAATCGCATATGACTTTTACTAAATAACCAACTTTAGGAGGTCTAATATAAACAACACACAAGGAGCAATTATACTCAATATCCTAAACATAACCAACAAACTCAAAGTAAAAAAATTTGTCAACATCAATGTCTAAACAATCAGTAATTATACCTCCGTGATACTTAATACGGAGTTTTTGTTATAACTTTCCTCCATGGTGAAACCTCAAAGTAATTGATCTTGGGCGTATTTATACGCCCGCTTGCCTTATTTACTCATATTTTAGCCTTGTTTCGAGGGCAAAAGTCATGTATATCCTTATGATTATTTGTATTTTTCTGGTGGTGAGCTAATATATGTGATTAGATGCTTTGCAGAGAGAATGTAGAGAAAAATAACCCATGAGAGCTAAAACAAAAAGCATAAAAGCATTGGAAAGGAGTTAGCAACGTTCCGGGAGAAAAAGAGAGCAAAAGAAGAAAATATGGGTAGTGGGGATATGGTGGGGTGCTGCCCCAGGCCCAAAACTTCAGCAGAGTGATGCTGGGGCTATGGTGGGGTGATGCACCAAGGTCAATTTGGCGCCTGGGGCGACGTACCAAGGTCAATTTAGTGCCCGGCGCGACGCGCCAAGGCCAAATCCGGAATTTTTCCTGCTTTCTTCGTTTCTGAATTCAAGTAGGAAAGGGGTTATTTTCCTCAAACTCTATAAATACATTTTCAATCACGAATTTTACATAAATTTTGACCTACAAAGAGCTAGGAGCCGCCGTGGAGGCCGGAGAATATTGGTTTCATCTTTTCTTCTTCTTTATTATTTATTTTATGTTTTTCTTTGGATGATTTGTTGTAATTACTCCATGTCTATGTGGAGTTAAACTTCTCATTCTAGGATTGTGGTACCTAATTACATGATTGTTGAAATAGACGATTGATTCGATTATTTGTTTATTGATAACGCCCAAACTACACTTCAAATTAACGAAGCGTAAGCGGTCGTAGTCAAGTAAAGAACCCAACTAGGTTGGGGTCGAATCCCACAGAGAATACGGTGCAAATTCAAGTCTTTAGTGAAGTATGTGACTAATAGTCGATAGTTTCCGGTAAATAAAAGGGGGGGTTTATGATCAAACGTGAACAAAAACAATAATAATGTAAGAGTGATAATCAATAGGAGAGAGCGAACTAGGGAAGTGTTTACCATGGCGTTGGTAACAATGTCGGTTCTAGGCTTAGTCGGGTTCTTTTTATATGCGTGTCACGATGTGATTGAATTAATGGTATCGTCTAAACGTTTCTCAACCAAATAGACGAATTTCCTTTTATCTTCTCTCGATCTCAAAAAGGTGTGCTTTTAGATTTCAATCCTAACAGTCAATGTGACTTTAATCTGAGTTACAGCATAATCATAAACGTAGAGTTGTAGTCTCGAACCCCTCGTTCCGTTAATCCCACCAGTTCCCAGGTTTTTAATCTCTTTTATCAAGACTAAATTAAACCTAGGCATGTTCTAAGATGTTTGCAACGCACTAGAAAAAAACGTGACATAATGAATGATTAACAACGTGATAAACGCATTATATTGAACCCGCACGCTACCCCGGATTCTATCTGCTACGTTTTGCCAATGGCTCCCACACCCTAGTTGGTGGGAAGTTAGTTAATCATGCTGTAAAGAAAAGAGAAGAGATTGTCTTCAATAATAAGAGAAGGGATTCTTACAATATAATGAGAACAATCTTCAATAATCCAAGAAAACGAAAAACCAAGATCCCAAGAACAATTCAAGAACACGAATTCAAGAAGAGAAAAACGTGTTTCTTGCTCTCAAAGTTTCGCTCAAATCTCTCCTAAAATTATTGTAAAAAAACGTGATTTGCATAATGAATAAAATAAACCTAACATAGGGTATTTATAGGAGTCTAGGAAACACAATCCCAAACGCATTAGGAATCCGAGAAACCAAATCCCAAACGCATTAGGAATCCGAGAAACCAAATCCCAAACGCATTAGGAATCCGAGAAACCAAATCCCAAACGCATTAGGAATCCGAGAAACCAAATCCCAAACACGGTAGGAATCCTAATCGCGGGCTGCCTTGGTGCGACACTGCTTTGGTGTGACGGTTTGGGTGACGGACCGTCACCACCTTGTTGGCTTGGGCTTGATGGTCCGTCACGAGCTTGACGGTCCGTCACTCTTATCCAGAATGCTCTTTTTGCTCGTATTTCCTTCCGTTTTCATGTTTGTCCCTATTTCCTGAAAACATAACATAAAACCATCAAAAACGACAATGGTTGCTTGAAAACGCACGATTGTTCTTAGTTAAAAGGAGTCGAAAGTGCCGTAAAATGGCGGCACATCATTTATCATATTAGTTGTTCTTATATTCTTGTACTTACTATTTTAATGCTTAGCTACCATTAATATAAATCTATAATCTCTTTGTGAACTCGGAATAAGAATCATTGGGATAGAATGAAGAATATAGGGAGCAAGGCCTCTCTAACATAAAGGGTGGGTTAGCGACTAGGATAGAAATATACCTAGAACGCCTTGTTTGGTTTATACGGGAAGATATATAAATACATTCAGAATAAGATGTCACATCCCCGCTCAACGATGTAGTTGTGATGCTATTCTTGATAGGCAATTAGAGGCTCGGAAAACCATAATTATAAAATCAACCCCGAAAGCAATAACTAGATAAATAAACAAGTTAATAAAATTGCTTACTCAACATGATTGTTAGCGAATCTATAATCCGAGATTGATTTCATCACATTGATTACGTAAAAACCTGCTCTTTGTTTGGTTAATTGTTCATTACTTAACTTCTTCTTTTTTACTTTGGTTAATAAATATTTCTTTGAGATTCTACGCTTGAATAACTAATTAGAACTAGTTTAATTTAGTAAAATAGTTAATTGACAAGTCCCTGTGGGTACGATATCTGGACTTACAATCCTATATTACTTGTACGATCGCGTACACTTGCGTGTGCGTTAGGACGTCCTAACGCACACGCAAGTATACACGGCCGTACAAGTAATATAGGATTGTAAGTCCAGATATCGTACTCACAGGGACTTATCGATTAACTATTCACTAAATTAAACTAGTTCTAATTATTTATTCAAGCATAAAATTCCAAAGGTGATGATTAACTAATCTAGAAATAAAAAGAAGAAGTTATCTATTGAATAATTCACCAAACAAAGAGCAGATTTTCACGTAACCAATGTGATGAAATCATTCTAGGACTATGGATTTGCTAACAATCATGTTGAATAATCAATTTTATTGACTTGTTTGTTCATCTAGTTGTTGATTTCGGGGTTGATTTTACAACTATGGTCTTTCGAGCCTCTAGTTACCTATCCAGAATAGAATCACAACTACATTGTTGAGCGGGGATATGACATCTTATTTTGAACATTTTTATATATCTTCCCGTATAAACCAAACAAGGCGTTCTAGGTATATTCCTATCCTAGTCGCTAACCTACCCTTTACATTATAAAAGAGAGGCTTTGCTCCCTATATTCTTCGTTCTATCTCAATGATTCTTCTTCCGAGTTCACAAAGAGATTAAAGATTTATTTTAATGGTCGCGAAGCATTAAAATAGTAAGCACAAGAATATAAGAATAACTAATATGATAAACAAATAATCGAATCAATCGTTTACTAAACAATCATGTAGTGAGCTACCATAATCCTAGAATGAGAAGTTTAACTCCACATAGACATGGAGTGATTACAACAAATCATCCAAAGAAAAAACGTAAAAAATAAATAAAGGAGAAGAAAAGATGAACCCAATATTCTCCGGCCTCCACGGCGGCTCCTAGCTCTTTGTAGGTCCAAAGTCTGGTAAAAATCATGATTTAAGATGTTTTTATAGAGTATGTGGAAAATAACCCCTTTTCCTACTTGGATTCGGAATAGAAGAAAATAGGAAAATTTCTGGATTTGGCCTTGGCACGTCACCCCAGGCACCAAATTGGCCTTGGCGCGTCACCCCACCATAGTCCCATCATCACTCTGCTGAAGTTTTGGGCCTGGGGCAGCGCCCCACCATAGCCCCACTGCCCAGATTTTCTTCTTTTGCTCTCTTTTTCTCCCGGAACATTGCTAACTCCTTTCCAATGCTTTTATGCTTTCCGTTTTAGCTCTCATGGATTGTTTTTCTCCACATTCTCCCTGCAAAGCATCTAATCACATATATTAGCTCACCACCATGAAAATGCAAATAATCATAAGGATATACATGACTTTTGCCCTCGAAACAAGGCTAAAATATGGGTAAATAAGGCAAGCGGGCGTATAAATACGCTCAAGATCACCACCCGATATGATAGAATATTATGCATACACATGCGCAGCTATTCTAACAATCAATAGGCAATACAGAAATCTTGGTGCCCTCACCACAAAGAAATCCCACACACAAGATTTGGGACTAGGTAAGCGCTCACACTCACAAACGATTTCAAACAATGCACATGCGATACCATAGGCTTGCCCTTACTATTCTATTTCAGTTCTTCAGAAAGCCGCTCAGGATCACTACAAGACTTGTTTAGGCTTGTAATGAGGCTTCGGGTGCAGGTAGGATACATTTAGGGGTTAGTGGCTAAGCCCTCCTTGGAACCATTGACATCATATTACCACACAACTTTACTTTGTCCATCCTTATTCACCTTTTTTATTTCCTCGTTTCTAGCTACAGATGCGGCCTCTTTGTTTTGACAATTCTTTTTATTTCTTTTTTCGATCTTTTTTTTTTTTTTCTCTTTTTTCTTTCTTTTCTTAGGCACACACCCGCATTTTCACTCTACTCACAACCAATCTCTTCCGTCCTCTTTTTCTTATCATTCACCTCTATAGTAGCCACCCTCAACTTAGGCTGATTGCCTGAGTTGAGGTGCACGATGTCCTAGGGAAGACCAGGGCCAAAACAGGGTTTACCTCTATAGTAGCCACCCTCAACTTAGGCTGATTGCCTGGGTTGAGGTGCACGATGTCCAAGGAAGGACC
>QJPP01003194.1:0-295590 GCA_003996215.1 Jaltomata sinuosa | reverse complement strand
CATTAATCATTAAGACGAGAGTTGGTAGTCTCGAATCCTTGTCGTTAATCAAGTTTCCCGGTTTTAATCTCTTTACTCAAGCAAATTAAACCTAGGCATGTTCTAATGTTTGCAACCACTAGAAAATGTGACATAATGAATGATTAACAACGTGACAACATATGTATTGAACCCGTCGCTACCCGGAATCTATCTTGCTACGTTTGCCATGGCTCCCACAACCCTAGTTGTGGGAGGTTTAGTTAATCATGCTATAAAGAAAAGAGAAGAGAATTGTATTCATAATAAGGAGAATAGATTCTTACAATATAGTGAAAACAATCTTCAATTATCCAAGAACAAGAAAAAACCAAGATCCCAAGAATGATTCAAGAACAAGATTGAGGAGGAAGAAAACGTGTATTGCGTGTTTTCCTCTCTCAAAACTCGACTTTTGACTCCTAAAATTATTGTAAAAAACGTGACTTGCATCCTAATAAAATAAACCTAACATAGGGTATTTATAGGAGTCCAAGAAACACAATCCCAAACGCATTAGGAATCCAAGAAACCAAATCCCAAAAACGGTAGGAATCCTAATCACGGGCTTCCTTGGTGCGTCCAAGAAACACAATCCCAAACGCATTAGGAATCCCAGAAACGAAATCCCAAACACGGTAGGAATCCTAATCGCGGGCTACCTTGGTGCGCTACTGCTTTGACGTGATGGTTTGGGCTTGACGGCTTGGGCTTGACGGTCCGTCACTCGCTTGACGGTCTGTCACTCAGACCGTCACTCTTATCCAGAACGTCTTTTTGCTCGTATTTTCTTCCGTTTCCATGTTTGTTCCTATTTCCTGAAAATACACCATAAACACATCAAAAACGACGACGGTTGCTTGAAAACGTACGATTGTTCTTAGTTAAAAGGAGTCGAAAGTGCCGTAAAATGGCGGCACATCACATGTAATGCATACAATCACTTAGACATTAGTACATGAATATACACATTCACAGAAAATCATAAGCCATCACCTACCTTGAAATGTTCCAAGCTCTATTCGACCCGAACTTTCCCGTGTTCTAGATTCCTCTCTTGTTCTTTGTCTAAAAACAACTCACAGGACATATAGTTAACACCCAAGGCTTGTACATTACCCGGATTATACCAAATCCCCAAACCCCAGGCCACCTATGATACTCCCACCCCTTTCCTGGGCTTTTGCACCATTAATTCTCCTAGTTCTATCACTTTTACGGATAAAAATGGAGAATTTAATAACCTATGATCATTTTAACATACTTTTATCAACACCCAAGAATGTACATACTTGGAACCCTCTTCCTTCCCCAAATTCCACCATTCCTAGGTTATGCCAACCTTTCCCTAAATTCCCTCTTAGCAATTCTACCACATAGGAAACGTAATACAAAGGTTGGGGAATGAAAACCTTACCTTAGGGAAGAATTTTGACAGAGAAAGGAAGAAAAACGCCTGGAATCGCCTAGACCTTCTCCCAAAATGAACTTGAGAAAAAACTGAATGTTTTGAGAGCTATTTCTGCATTAAAAACCCATCGGCCCGCTATTGCAGTCCCCCCTCTACTATAGCAGTCTCGCTATAGCGGTAGCCCACTACTATAACAGTCATAAGTGGGTTGACCGCCCTATAACCGCTGCTATAGCGGTAATATCTACCGCTATAGTGGTGGCCGCTATCGCGCGTGAACGCGTTCGTTATAGACAGAAAGTCTAGAAATCTGCCAGTTTTGGCCATTTCATAACACACCTGTTTCCCCCAATGTCCTGAAACAACGCCTTCATGTGAAACGCGATTCTGGGAGTTCTACTTACCCAAATTCGATTCCAAAAAGTCCCCCGCACTCCTTTATGTCTTGGCTATGTGGAAAACTAGCTAAAAACAAGACACATAAACCAATCCTGACCCGAATTTATCTATACTCTACCTCGCTTCAAAACTGGCTGAGGCTAGCCTAGTCCAAAATTTCAAACTCCCAAATCCAGTGTTTTCTAACTCCAAAACTTGGCACGATTGGACTACCCATAACGACAGACCCGGTCGTTACATGGATAGCTCAAAATACTGAATTTTTGATAATGTAAAATAATACTGAGACTGAAAGCATTCTATTTTTCTGAAAAGCTGTAGGCTAATAAATGGGTAATTTCATGATTTAAAATTGAGTGCTAGTAGATTAGGCTAAATTTTGAAGAAAAGTTAATTCATGTAAAAATACTATAATTTCATGCTAAGTTCTTTAAAAGAAAGCTAATTCATGTAGAAGGTACTGTAAATCCAGGCTAAGTCTATTTCATCTAAATTCTAGGGATTTTACGAAAATATCCATAAAACTTCATGCAATATCACTTAAACATATACTGGAAACATATGGTATCATAAGGAATTCAATTCTGCAAAAACATGCATAGTTGGGTAAAATCAGGCTAAGATTTGATTCTTCCCAAAATCTTGGGTTTTAAAATCTGTTGATAGGAATTATTGTTAAAATCATTCTAACAAGAATTGTAGCTATGTAGAACAATCAAGAAATCAAATTCATAGTGAAACACATGTTTGGGTAAGAACCCTAGAATCATAACTTGTAAAATCATACTGAAATCTAAAACTTTAGGCATGAGAGTGAAAGGAAACCCTTATTGAAATCCCACATGCCTGTTTAATGGAAAATCTTTAACTACGTTTAAGGTTGGAAGCTTTGGAGAAGAACCCTAGTTGGAAGCCTGAGAGAATACTTTTTTTTCTGACTTGGAATTTCTAATTGAGAGAATAAGGTAACTTAGTCGACTAACTCCCCTTTAATCACATCTAAAAAGTAATCAGGTCTTATAAGCTTGAGGAAAAGACTAAATTACCCCCCATTAAATGGATGAGAAAAACTAAAATGGAGGTTCTAATAATGGGTTGACTGGTCGTGGAATGGGTTGACTGGTCGTCAACCCATTCGTGGAATTCAGAGGTCTTGGTACCTCTCTGAAGGTGATTCCACGGGTTACAAGATGAACTATCATTTGAAATGATGACCCGTGAAGTCACCCGTGGTAACCTGGAAAAAAGGCTGAAAATTGACAAACCACGGGTCACTCTCCTGACCGTGGTTTTGATTGATGGGTTGTGGACTAACCAGTGGTTTTGATGGTAAAATTTTTAAGTTTGAGGTCTATTTTCACGAGTCACAGTACGAACCATGGTTTTGTTCCACGGGTCATGATCCCATTCATGAAAAATGATAGTGCTACAGTAAAATACCTATAACCTTTTACTCCAGACTTGGATTAATGTGCGGTCAGTAGCGATGGGAAGAAGACTCAAAAACCTTTTATTTGATGGATAGACCACCTAACTCTTTCTATTCTAGGAGTAGTGATTGTTTAAAGTTGACCCTAGTTTAGTCTAACATGGAAACTTCTTTGGTTGGGGTGCTTTCAACTTAACTTTTTGATAGGTATTACTTATGAACATGATTCACATCAAAATCACTCACCACACTATGGAAATGATCATTATACTCATACAAATAGTTTGGGTCTTAGCCTAAAATCTTCAGGGTGTTACAATATGTCCTCCTTGGGATCATTCGTCCTCGAATAATGACTAATTAGGCTGAGGTGGTAGGAAAGAGCTACAATCCCACTAACTGAGTTCTAAAAGCTGGAGTGCTGACATGGTAACTGATTTCTAACTAAAATATGAACTGAGATGGATTTGTGAGACCTACATGCATACTGAGGGCATAAGAACATCGATAGGACATGAAACTGAATATTCAACATGATAACTGTTCTAGTGTGAGAGTAGGGAATTAGCTGAAACTCTTAACAAATGAATGCATTATTAGAAATTGTAGTTAACTGAAATGAACATAAAACTGAGAGGATTAACTATACGAGAAAGCTATTTTTCTAAACTTAACTAACTATCATGGACTGAACTAAACGTAGGGTCTTTTGGCCTTAAGAATGATTACCGGCATGTCTGAACTAGTCTGATATAAGGAGTCTACTATCTTGTTATCTGAAGCAACTGGATGTAAGGTATGAGCACCCTGGGAAGGGAGTAAGAACAAGACTTTTCCCACCTTAAACAATATGGTTGACAACTTGTAAGCTTAGGAACATCCTTTTTAACTACACCAACTTCTCTAAATACCACCCTTACTATTTGTAACTAAGATTCTGACCAGTGCACATATAGATACTAAGGTCTGAGTCTAACTACTTACTTTCTCTATGTTCAAGCATATCTCGACTAAATCTCTTGCATCTAGAGTTATCTCCCAATAATGACATTCCTTCTTATCACAAAAAGAAAAAACCTTGAGTTCTAATCAATGGGTCACTAGGCACACAAAACAAATGTCCACATGTATTTCATCACGACATTCAAGCCTATTCCTATGATCATCTTATGACTTCTTTGTAGCTGACACTATCTGAGATTTCTCTTCTTCCCTAGCATATCTAAAAGCTGTAACTGCAAGAACTTCTACAAAGGGACACTCTAAAATTCCTCATCTAACTATTTTACATGAATAATCCTTACCTTGCATTTTGCCCACACCTATAAGATAAGGTGGATCTAGTACACCAAAAAGGGAAAATCTACTACTTCCCATCTAGGCTACTACTTAGCTTCCTCCACTAACAAGTATGCTAACATAATCCAAGATGGTTGAATGAATAGAGTGGGAGCATGAGTATCACAAATGAAGGAATAATGATCAGTCTTGACTTATAATTAACATGATCTAGCCACTCAAGGTAAGGTCTGAGAAGTCAAGGGCAAAGTCCTGAGTGTTTCACATTCTTTACATATGAAGTATGGTTAGAGTAAGAAAATCATAAGCATGAACTATTCAAGAAATCTAGTATGAGCATATACATGATATAACATGATTTCATTAGCCATTAAGGCATACCTTGAGGACTAAACTGAGTACATAGAAATGAGCATATGGTGAGGCATTGATGTGCCATAGAATTATGCCACTTTCGATGCTTAATACTTAGGATTATCGCAAGTCCTTTAGCATTTTATTGGTAGATTTGATGCTTTTTTGTTAAGTGTATAGGAGAATGGATTCTAAAGCCAAGCACTAGAAATTGAGCTAAAAAGGGTAAGGCTACAGAGATGATAGATGACTTGATGGTCCGTGGTTCTGTACCACAGACCCATCCTGTTGACTCGTACAACAATGTTCAGAAACTATACAGGTATGGAAGAATAGTACGATTCAGTATACGAGTTGAGGTTCCAAGCCACGACCCGTCCTGTCAACTCGTAGAGCAGAGGAACTATAGATGTGCAAAATAGGGAGCAGGAAGCACGAGTCAAAGTACGAACCGTACTTCCAAAGCACAAACTAGCCTATGGGACTCGTGGTCATTGATCAGAAAAGGTGCAAGAAAGGAATACAAAACCATGAGTTAGGATATGTACCATAGATTGAAGTACAACTCATGCTTCCATCCATGGTTTCTCATAACAGAACCATCATTTGGAATAACGGGTCGGCAACCAAGTCATTTTCTCTACCGAGTCTAGTTCTCCTAGTTTAGTTATGATAGGATTTCCAATATCTACAAATACCTTTCCTAGGTTTTCTTTTACGTTTTTTATGCTCAATATTTTGTAGGAAACACATTCGTACACTTGTGATATTGATTTGTTCTTGGTTTTAAGAGTTATATACATTCATAGTTCTTTGTTCTTGATTTCATATTCATCCAATCAAGTTTACGAATTTATTTACTTCTTATTGTAAGTATATGATCATGAAAGTATCAATAACTTCTGATTATTTACTTATGAACATGAGTAGCTAAATCCACCACTATGGTTGTGGGAACCACGAAGGATTAACGAAGTAAGCAAAGTACTTGATTATTCTTGGGCGGTGTTTATGCATGTATTATTCTTCCCTTTGCTTTGATTGATTTTTAATGGTGTACAATGTTAGAACTCTCCTTATCCTTACTTGCCAGACCAAGGAGGTAACGGATGGGAAAAGGGTTATTCAAAAATAGAGATTTGAGGCTACCAACCCTCATCTAATAGCTTGACCTTATCCGGGAAAGGTAATCTTGGATCCAGGGTAAGGGTTAGTAAATAATACACCCATGGCCGGACCAAGGCATGTGGTGAAATTCGTCTATCTGAGGCACCAACTATTTAGGTGAACCCAACTTACCGATTTTGCATGCTAAGCACCAAGCTAGTCTACTAAGTACAATGCCGTACTAAGTTATGATCTCATGGGGAACACTACCCTAGTCGCTTCTCTTATTGATAACAACTCTTGAAACTGTTACCTGTTACTTGTTATGAATCTAAGTTACGTTTAATATTTGTCACTTAAAACCCCCTTCCGAGGGAAATAAATGGTTAACAGTGAAAGTAAACCCTAATCAACCATAGTCCTACCATATTCCTTATGGGATCGACCCCAACCTTCGTTGGGTTCTATATTTTAACAACGACCGCTTACGCTTCTAAAAGGAGGTGTAATTTGGGCCTATCAAATTTGGTCCAATCTGGGAAATACAGTTAGGATTAAGAGAGATTGTGTTTATTTCACTATTAGTCCTTATTTCCTGATTTTACTTTTTCTATTGTGTTTGTTTTGTTCTACAGGTTGCACACTTGTGCATTCCCAACACTAGGAGTCAAGGAAATCCCTTGATCACGTACGATACTGAACTCCATCGAACTGTAAGAAACATGGCTAAAGAGGGAGTTTATGAAACACCAGAACAGGTCACAACTCAATTATTGGCCGAAGAAAAGTAGAGGAAAAAGGCAGGAGAAGATGCACTAGCTGCTGAAGATGCTCTAATTGCAGAAAATCTTGCAGCTCAAAATGCGGCTGCTGAGTAAGCAAGGCAAGCATGACAACAAGGTACACTAAATGCCCAAGTTGCAGCTGATGGGGCAACCTATCGAAATTTGCCTAGAGGACCAGTCGTACCAAGAGTGACCATGGGCCGAAAGCAACCACAACAAGTACCTTGGTATGATATTGATGATGAGGATGCGGATGACGTAGAGACTACCGAACCCATAGTAGTGCCACCACTGCCAGTAGGTAAAAAGTTTTACATTACCAGCACCATGATCCAACTGCTGAACCTGAAAGGACTATTTTCTGGGCTGCCTAATGAGGATGAAAATCTGCATGTGTCTAATTTTATGGGAATATGCAAAGCGTATAATCTGCCAGTAGTGGAGCGTATATGCAAAGATTCCCATTTTCTTTGACTGGAGAGGCAACTGTTTGGCTAAATGAGTTTCCCATAAATTCTATATTTACATGGCAGGAGCTAAGGACTCAGTTCCTTGAGAGGTTCTTTCCGCCGTCTAAGATGTTGCAGCTGAAACAAGATATTTATAAATTCAAGCAGCTACCTATGGAGGCACTGCATGAAATATAGTTGAGGTTCAATAAGAAGATGAAACAGGTTCCAAAACACAGAATCCCTTTTGAGAATCTGATGGAGATATTTTACAGAGCATTAAACGCCAACACTAAGGAGGTAGCTGATACGGTGACTGGGGGAGCATTCATGGAGAACACTTATTATGAAGCATCTTAGATGCTTGATAGGGCCACCAAGACCAACAGAGCCTGGCACACTAAAGAATCTAAGACTGCAGTGGGTACTTTTATAGTTGGGAACTCCATCGACCATCAAGAGTTTCAGAATATTAAATTAAGTTTCACAACCTTGCAAACAACTATGGATCTAATTGCGAAGCATATTCTTAATGGTGTGCTGGTAAAGGTGAAGGCAATCGGTTAACAAAGAAAAGCTCCAAGGCAAGATGAGTATGATTATGACCAGAAAGTTAGCTACCTGAATGATCAAGGAATGGGTTTTCGGGCCAATGGCCAAGGAAATCAATGTCAAAATAGAGAAGACAACTATAATTGGTCCAGATACAGAGATAGGAGCAGGGGTAGAGATGGTGATTGGCAGAAGAGAGATGGTTATAAAAATGATAGGAGCGGCCTGTATGTCCCTCCTAGAAATCGCGACTCAGGTGCTGATCAACCACTCCTACCCATGAGAGAGCTGATTAACAAGTTATTGCAAATGCTTAAGGCTACGGAGGGAAGCTTAAAGGATATATACGCATAGATATTTCTGGCATGAGTCAGAAGGTTGAGTCTCATTCTGTAGCAATAAAGCAAATTGAGGCACAAATAAGTCATATGTCTACAACTCTGAATCCGCATCAAATGGGTACTCTCTCAAGTGATACAATTCATAATTCAAAAAATGATCGACAGGTTATTGCTGTGACTACCCGAAGTGGAAAACAGACTGTTGATCCTTCTATGCCTATAGTTGTTAATGAGATGGCCAAGCCTAAAATTAATGATGATGAGATTATGGTAGAGGCTGAAGAAAACAATAGCGTTAAAGGTCCAAGTGAGAAGAAGTCTTTTGAAGCAAAAGAAAAAAACAAAGAGGTTGCACCAGTATTGAAGCCCATCACATTGCCTCCTCCACCTTACCTACAGATATTGAAGAAAAAGGTTGAGGATGGTAAATTTCACAACTTTATCTCCATGCTGAAACAACTTTTTGTCAATATTCCTTTAGTTGAAGCATTGGAGCAAATGCTTGGGTATACAAAATTTATGAAGGATTTGGTGACAGGGAAGAGAACTGTGAGTTTTGAGCCAGCTGATAATTTATACCATTGTAGTGCAATAACTTTCCATTCTTTGGTGCAGAAAAATGAAAATCCCAGAGCTTTTACTATTCTTTGCATGATTGAATCATTCTACTTTGCTAAAGCGTTGTGTGATCTCGGTGCTAGTATTAATCTGATGCTACTAATAGTGTTTAATCAGTTAGGCTTGGGAGCCCCCAAACCAACTACAATGCGGCTTCTTATGACAGATGACACATTGAAAAGACCTGTGGGAATTCTCTATGATGTGCTTTTGAAAGTTGATACTTTCATATTCCTTATGGACCTTATTATTGTTGACTGCGAGGTTAACTTTGAGGTTTCCATCATCTTGGGATGACCTTTCCTTACTACCGGACGTGCGTTGGTTGAATTAGAGACTGGGCATATGAAGTTCAGATTGAATGATGAGGTATTTACTTTTAATGTCTGCCAGTCCATGAAGCATCACAACAATATCCGTGTGGTTTCTGTTATTGATGTGGTTGATGACGATCAGCTGATAGTTCCTGTTGAGAAGACACTTGGTGTTAAAGCACTTGCGACTGTGATTATAAATTTTGATGGATATAATATTGAGGAGTATGATGATATGGTTGAAGCACTTGCATGTATGAGGTCTTATAGCTATGATCCAAAGAAGCTTGATTTGGACTTGAAGAATAGACAGACACACCTGCCAGAACATCTACTGAGGAGTCTCCAGTCTTGGAGCTCAAGGCACTTCCATCTAACCTTCGATATGTGTTCTTAGGAGCTAATGAGACCTTGCTAGTTATTATTGTTGTAGACTTATGTAAAGGGCAGGTTGAAGCTCTGGTTTTTGTGTTGAGAAAATTTAAAAGGGCCATTGGCTGGTCCATTGCTAACATCATTTGGATTTATCCTGGAATTTGCACTCATAAAATTCAGCCAGCCCCAGATTGCATTCCAAGTATTGAGCACCAATGTAGGTTGAATCAGCCTATACAAGAGGTTGTCAAGAAGGAGATTATCAAGTGGCTGGCTACATGAGTGGTTTACCCTATTTCAGACATCAAGGGGGTGAGCCCTATTAAGTGTGTGCCTAAGAAGGTTGAGATTACTATTGTCCCAAATGCACAAAATGAGTTGATTCCGATGAAAGTTGAATGCTTAGACTGAGAAGGACCATTTTCCAATGCCGTTCAGGGATCAGATGTTAGACCATCTTGCTGGTAGAGGATGGTATTGTTTTTTCGATGGTTATTTTGGATACAATTAGATCTTGATTTCTCCCGAAGATCAAGAGAAGTCCACTTTCACCTGTCCATATGTGACATTTGCTTTTAAGAGGATGCCTTTTGGTTTATGCAATGCACCAGCGACATTTCAATGTTGCATGATTTCTATTTTCTCAGACATGGTGGAGGACACTATTGAGGTATTTATGGATGACTTTTCGGTAGTTGGTGACTCTTTTGAAGATTGTTTGGCTCATCTGAGTTGTGTGCTAAAAAGATATGAAGAGTGTAACCTAGTGATGAACTGGGAAAAATGTCACTTCATAGTGAAAGAGGGTATAGTGCTTGGCCATTGAATATACAAGAAGGGTAAAGAGGTTGATAAAACAAAGATTGAGGTGATTGAAAAATTGCCTCCATAAGTTTCGGTGAAGGGCATTCCAAGCTTTTTAGGGCATGATGGTTTCTATCGCAGGTTTATCAAAGATTTCTCCAAAATTGCAAGTCCATTGTGCAAGTTGTTAAAGAAAGAGGTGAAGTTTGTTTTTGATTATGCATGTCTAAAGGCGTTCGAGTGCCTTAAGAAAAAGTTGATCTCTGTGCCTATTATTATTTTTCCTGATTGCCTCAGCCTTTTGAGGTTATGTGTGATGCTAGTGGAGTGGCACTAGGAGCAGTCCTAGGCCAAAGATGTGAAAAGATTCTTCATCCCATCTACTACGCTAGCAATGCATGTAATCCTGCTCAAAAGAACTATATGGTGACTAAACAAGAGTTTCTTGATGTGGTCTTTCCATTTGAGAAATTCAGGTCGTACTTGCTTGGATCCTAGGTAATTTTGCACACTAACCATGCAGCTCTTAGGTACTTCATGGCTAAAAAGGATGCAAAGCCGAGATTGATTAGATGGGTGTTGCTGCTGCAAGAGTTTGATTTTGAGGTCACAGATAGGAAGGGCATAGAGAATCAGGTAGCAAATCACTTGTATAGATTAGAGCAAAAAGCTATTCTAAAGCTTGATGATGCACAGAAGATTGATGATTAGCTCCAAGATGAGAAAGTGTTAGCTCCTTCTGAAGATTTGATTCCATGGTTTTCTAACATTACCAACTATTTGGCAAGTGATATGGTTCCTCCGGATATGTCTGTCCACCAGAGAAGAAATTTCATGTCTGATGTTAAGAAATTCTTCTGGGAGGAGCCATTATTGTTTCGTGTGTATGCTGATACTATGATCCGTAGATGTGTGTCTGAAGCTGAGATGATGGAGATACTAGAAGCTTGCCATTCATCCCCTGTTGGGGGTCATCATAGTGGTATTCAGACTGCACACAAGATCTTTCAATGCAGCTACTATTGGCCGACTATTAACAAAGACACCCATGATTTCGCTAGAGCTTGCAGTAGGTGTCAAAAAGAATGAGGCATATCAAGGAGGCATGAGATTCCTCTTACTCCGATCCTTGTGATCGAGCTGTTTGATGTTTGGGGTATTGACGTCATGGTCCCGTTTGTGATGTCTAATGGAAACTGGTACATATTAGTGGTTGTTGACTATATATCAAAGTGGGTGGAGGCAGTTGCGCTTCCCAGTAATTAAGGTAAGTGTGTCACAACGTTCTTGAAAAAGAACATCTTTTCCAAATTTGGTACACCAAGGGCAATTATTAGTGATGGAGGCTCTCACTTCTTCAACAAGTTGTTTTGTTCTTTACTTGAGAAATATGGAGTGAAACATAGGGTTGCAATCCCTTATCATCCCCAGACTAGTGGGCAAGTTGAGGTTTCCAATAGAGAGATAAAGTCGATCCTGTCTAAGATTGTCAATGCAAATCGAACTGATTGGTTTAGTAAACTAGACGATACTTTGTGGGCATACCAGACTGCATACCAGACACCAATAGGTATGTCACCATATCAACTTGTGTTTGGTAAAGCATGCCATCTTCCTATTGTTTTAGATCATAAGACCATGTGGGCATTGAAGAAGTTGAATTTAGACTGGTGTGCAACATCATTTCAGCGGCTTGGTCCATTGAATGAGCTTGATGAGTTCCGCCTCAAAGCATATGAGAGTTCATCCCTATACAAGGAAAAAATAAAGTTGTACCATGACCGGAAGATTGAGAAAAGAGATTTCCAGCCTGGTGATTTGGTCCTATTTTTAATTCCAGACTTGGCTTGTTTCCTGGCAAGTTGAAGTCCAAGTGGATTGCACCATTCATAGTGGTACAAGTGTTCCCACATAGTGCTATAGATCTTGAAAATCATGTGGGCAAAAGATTCAAAGCAAATGGGCAGAGGATAAAAGCATACTTGGGGACTGCTGAGGAGCTGAAAGCTATTGAAGCTTGGACTCTTGATAAATTCACGATACCCAAGGAGCTTGATAAAGTCTGAGTAATTAAGTGACCTGCATCGTGCTGCGATGTTAAATCAGGCATTGCATGGGAGGCAACCCATGAGAAAGCTTGATGAAGTCTGAGTAGTCAAGAAACCTGCATCGTGCCACGATGTTAAATTAGGTACTGCATGGGAGGCAACACATAAGGAAGCTTGACGAAGTCTGAGTAGTCAAGAAACCTGCATCGTGCCACGACGTTAAATTAAGCACTGCTTGGGAGTCAACCCAAGACTAATGTTTGTTTTATGTACAGGAGAAAAGAAAAGAACACCACTGCAGAAATCCCCAGAAACCACAAATTAGTTAACAGTCCGTGAAACAAAACGACGGACCATAGATCGACTCGTGGTTCCTGGAGAAACATTGATAGGTCTTTGAAGGGAGAGACGATGACTCAACATGACGGTCCATTCTTTGAAATGACGGACCATAAACCCTGTTGTGATTCCTGGTAGCTGGTAAGATCAAAACACAGATCCACGAGTTAGACTACAGACCATCTTTAGAAATGATAGACCATAGTTTTAACTTATCGGTCCCAGGTATAGTAAGCAAGCTGGGTCGCGGGTTAGCTCATATTTTAAAATTAAGAACCCGACTCAACTCATTTCTTCTTCTACTCTTCTACAAAAAAATGAACCCGCCATTGTTACAAAAGAAAAGAACAAAAATTACTCCCTCTTTGAATCCTAATTCAACTCAAACTCTTCACCAAATTTTGATAAGTAAATCTAACAACTACACTCTCAAAATCCATCAATTTATTCCAATTTTTTTAAAGAAAGAGTCGATCATCAAAGGGTAAGTCTTCTTTCCTCACTCTAAGTTCTCTTTTCTTGGATTAAACTGAGGATTAGGGCCCTTATTTTGATTAAAACTCGAAATTATGGAACCCTAGATGAATGTGATAGATCTATAGTGTGTAGTAGGCACAAATGGGAAGTGTAGAATAATAAAATCGACCAAATGGTTTAAAACTAAGAATGAGGGATTTTTTTATCAAAGGAACCCTGTTGCTCAGTAATTACGAGTGAGTTTACAGATCGTAATTCAAGTCACGGACTGTAATCCCACTCGTACTATTGGTTTTCTCACATATAGCCTATGATGAATGAACCACGAATCACAGGACAGACCGTAATTTTGAATTACGACCTGTCATATGACTCATGGTCACTGAACTAAAATGTTAAAAAATTGATCATGCTTTGAATTCAAAGTATGACTCATAGGACGGACCTGTGATTCTGAACCACGGTCCATCAACTGGGATGTAGTCCTTGAAACTGTAACGGATTCCTAGAACCATGAATTGGTTCGCGAATTATACTCTATTTTAACGGGTCATTGACCAACCCGTAGTATGGGCCTATAACTTTATACCTCTGTTTTGTTTTGATTATCTGTACTAACAAATTCCACCCCGCAGGTACCATGCCTCCAAAGAATACTCAGAAGAAGGTTGCAACAAAAGACTCAGAGGCAATGATTAGAAATAAAAGACAACTTCAAGATAAATCCTCTGAGTCAGAAGAAAGTGGATCCGAGGAGGTTTATACCATAGAATCTGATCCATAAGCAGTACCTCAGACCACTAGCAGCAAGCAAAGGTCTAAGCATAGGCTACCCCTCCTCAGTCTGAAGAGGGAGAGGGTGAGTTTGGTTCATCACCTCAGGAGAGTGGTACGGGCGAGTCTGAACCGTGAGATGCGACAGCTTTGGGTAGAAAGAAAGATAAAGGGTCAAAGTCAAACTTCAAAAGTGCTAGCCAGAGCGATAGTGAAAAGGCTAGAAAATTCGACGAAGAGGTTCCTTCTACAACAAAGCCGCAAGTTGATGAGCCCATCCTTGTAGCTCCCCCTACTTTTAGATGCAAAACCACTGGAGTGTGGGAAAAGGTGAGATGGGCCATTGAGGGTACCTCCCAAATTTACCATGAGGGCTTGGCCTTGAATGAGAAAGGGGTGTTGTGCATCTGATTGTTTTCTTTTGTTTTCTGTTTTTGCTGTGGATCGGATTTTAGGATGGCCCTATGTTAGGCTCATCTGAATTTGTTTTAATAAATATGGGGATTTGGCCTTTTTTGATTAAAAAAGAGAAGAACTTTTTAGCAAGGTAGCTAGACCAACATTTCACGAGGATGAGCAAATTAAATGCTTCTCCAACTCCGTGAAACCTTTGATCCATAAAGAGATAGTTGATGCCTTGGTCCCAGTTCAGGGTTACATTGATCGTATTAATGACTGTTTGTCCACTATCGAGATTAGGGTCAATGAGCGACTACTCACCATGACTGTTCCAGACTTGACTGCGATCGTAAAAGAGCTTGCAAAAGCCCGAGCCAATATTGATTCAATCCAAAAGTAGCAAGTACCAAAAATTCATCTACCATAGGTTGAAACCATGGGGGAAGACTCTTTTATTGACTGGCTTGCACACTCTCCTCCTCATGAATCGGCCAGAACTAATCTCGAACCTACAAGGAAAAGGAAGAAAAGAGATAAGAAGTTTCAGGATGAGGATGCCCCATTGAGCCTGAAATTGTTGAAACGCAAAGAGGACAAAGATAAGAAGCAGAGGAAGAAGAGAGAAGCAGAGGTTCTTAAAGAATGCTGAGCCATCCAGCAAATTCATGTTGATTTCATTAGTATGGGTGGCTCGGGAAGTGGTGTTGCGGGTACCATAGAGGAAACTTCTTTAGAACCCACTGTGGGAGTGTTGGTTGATGGAGCTGCTCGGACAGCTACTACTGTTGAGAGGACTACGGACGCAACCTCAACTATTGAGAAGAATGTGGGCACTGATCCAGCGGGCCCGACTACCTCACTCGATGACTACGTTTAGGCGCCACAGGTATGTCTCATACCCTTTGATTAATTAGTTTTAGTGC
This sequence comes from Jaltomata sinuosa, assembly GCA_003996215.1. Lineage (NCBI taxonomy): Eukaryota > Viridiplantae > Streptophyta > Magnoliopsida > Solanales > Solanaceae > Jaltomata > Jaltomata sinuosa. The sequence goes on along the minus strand of QJPP01003194.1, from coordinate 280,375 downwards.
ATTAGCGATAATGCACAGTCTTTCTTGATGGGGTGGGGGCATCTTGGTCATTTGGTTATTTTGTAGAGTGTTTTGGCAAAGTCTGAGTAGCCAACACACTCACGTCATGCTGCGATGTTAAATCAAGTGCTGCATGGGATGCAACCCATGAGGGTACTCATAAGGTACCTGAGTCCTTGGGGTTTTCTTGCCTGTGTTCTTTCCCTAAGGATTTATAATTTCTGTTGAACTGGCATGTTTAGTATAGGTTGTGTGGAGTAAAAGAAAAACAGGAACTTAGCGTAGTCTATGACCTAATTTTGAACTTGATTTTTATTTTGATTGAAAAATGGAGACTCCTCAAAATTTTGTGTGACATGAGATTATCTATTTTTGATAGACTGACCATTATGGATCTGTGCATGACATTATGTTAATCGAATTGATGAATGACTTAATCTAGAGTATGAACCTGATAGTTAGCATGTGATTGTTGTACTCTGTGCCATGTGTGTATGAGCTGCATTCGTACTGTTCTTGCATTGTGTGCCAATCTAGAACTTGCCCGGTTAGTCTTGCCTAGGTTGTAGGATATTTGTTTAGGAAAGGATCATAGGCCTTTTTGAAATAGTTCACTTTAGACTAAATGACCATCCAAATGATTTGAATACCCTTTGATCCATTATTTTAAGGCTAAATTGATCCTTTTTTGTTTAACCTAATCACCTTTCCTATTTTCTATGAACATTCAGTTTGGTCCTGGTCCCTCCTTGGACATTGTGTACCTCAACTCAGGAGAATTTCCTAAGTTGAGGGTGGATACTATGGAGGAAAGTGTGAGATATGGGGTATGAAAAGAAAAGGTTAGTGATAAAAAAAGGGATAATAATGGGTGTGGCGTATGTATTTGAAAAAGAGAAGAGAAAAAGAATAAACAAAAAAAAGAAAGAAAAAAAGAGAGAGATATGTGATGAAAGAGTTGAATCTGAAATAAAAGCCGCACACATCACTTGATGAAAAAAAAGAAGAAATAAAAAAGGGAGAAAAATGGAGGAAAGAACAAAGTTGGTCTGGAAAAGTGAAAGAAACATAGTGTAGTGTCAAGGAGGGTTTAGTCACTATTTCCCATATCTACCATACCCGTCCGCGAGCCTACATTAAAAGCCAAATAAAGTCCTATAATGATCCTAACCCAACTGTTCAAAAATTGAGCCATAGAAAATAAGAGCAAGGCTATGGTATTGTGCATGCATTGCTTGAATATCTTTGTGAGTGTGAGTGTTCTAGTTTAGTCCCAGAGATTTTGACTGTATTATTTTGAGATTGGGACTTCTTTTTGGTGAGGGCCCAAGAGTAACATTGACTGTTGACTGTTAGGGTGAGTCTCATATATGTATGCTAAGTCATCTGTACATATCGTAATGTCATCCATGGATCCTTTTGTGTTGTCTTATAGATGGAACTTGTGCACTTGTTTTGTACTGAACGGGAGGAGGATACTTGTTGTGAGCTTAATTGCTAAAACATATAACTGTGGTAGTTCTTAGTTTTATTTTGCTCAAGCGTCGTGTCAGGGTGGATTTCTGTTGTCGCTTAAGGACACGCAATAGTCTTAAGTTGAGGGTGTTGATGTGCCGTAGAATTATGCCACTTTCGATGCTTAATACTTAGGATTATCGCAAGTCATTTAGCATTTTATTGGTAGATTTGATGTTTTTTGTTAAGTGTATAGGAGAATGGATTCTAGAGCCAAGCACTGGAAATTGATCTTAAAAAGGGAAGGCTACAAAGATTATTGATGACTTGATGGTCCGTGGTTCTGGACCATGGACCCGTCCTGTTGACTCGTACAACAATGTTCAGAAACTATGCAAGTATGGAAGAATAGTAGAATTCAGTATACGAGTCGTGGTTCCAAACCATGACCTATCCTGTCAACTCGTAGAGCAGAGGAACTGTAGATGTGCAAAATAGGGAGCAGGAAGCATGAGTTAAAGTACGAACCATACTTCCAAAGCACGAACCGACCTGTGAGACTCATGGTCATTGATCAGATAAGGTGCAAGAAAGGAATACAAAAGCACGAGTCAGGAGATGGATCGTAGATTAAAGTACGACTCATGGTTCCATTCGTGGTTTCTCATAACAGAAGATGTTGACTATTGAAGACCACAATTGACCTCATAGGACCACAAACCGTCATTTGGAATGAAAGGTTGTCAACCAAGTCGTGTTCTCTGCCGCGTCCAGTTCTTTTAGTTTAGTTAGGATAGGATTTCCAATGTCTATAAATACCTTTCCTAGGTTTTCTTTTATGTTTTTTATGCTCAATATTTTGTAGGAATAACATTCGTACACTTGTGATATTGAATAGTTCTTGGTTTTAAGAGTTATATACATTCATAGTTCTTTTTTCTTGATTTCATCTTCATCGATTCAAGTTCACGGATTTCTTTACTTCGTATTGTAAGTATATGATCATGAAAGCATCAATAATTTCTGATTATTTACTTATGAACATGAGTAGCTAAATCCACAACTAGGGTTGTGGGAACCATGAGGGATTAACGAAGTAAGAAAAGTACTTGGTTATTCTAGGGCGGTGTTTATGCATGTATTGTTCTTCCCTTTTCTTTGTTTGCTTTTTAACGGTGTACAACATTAGAACTATCCTTATCCTTACTTGCTAGACCAAGGATGTAACGAATAGTAAAAGTGTTGTTCAAAAATGGAGATTTGAGGCTACCAACCCTAATCTAATAGCTTGACCTTGTCCGGGAATAGCTAATCTGGGATCCAGGGTAAGGGTTAGTAAATTATACACCCACGGCCAGACCGAGGCATATGGTGAAATATATCTATCTGAGGTACCAACTATTTAGCTGAACCCAACTTACCGATTTTGCATTCTAAGCACCAAGCTAGTTTACTAAGTACAACTCCTTACTAAGTTATGATCTCATGGGGAACACTACCCTAGTCGCTTCTCTTATTATTAACAACTCTTGAAACTGTTACCTGTTACTTGTTACGAATCTAAGTTACATTTAATATTTATCACTTAAAACCCCCCTTCCGAGGGAAATAAATGGCTAACAGCGCAAGTAAACACTAATCAACCATAGTCCTACCATATTCCCTGTAGGATCGACCCCAACCTTCATTGGGTTCTATATTTTAACAGCGACCACTTACACTTCTAAAAAGAGGTGTAATTTGGGCGTATCAGACATGAGCTTACATATATAATGAATCTTTTTTCATAAAGTTGGGATTCATAAAATCATAGAATAAGACTGGAATTGCTATGTGCAGCAATTTCTGGTTGTTCTTGGAGATGAGTATAGACATGAATATATATGGAGTGCATGAACTTAGTAATGAATATGGCACAAATACATCTGAGTATAGTATCATCTTGACCGAAGTACTATGAAATCCGCTGGAATAAGAATGGATTGACATACCATCATAACTCTTTCTAGAATTCTATACTAGTTGAGTGGCAAGACTCGACTTGGTTCTTTATTCTATCATCACCCCTAGCTCAAATGTCACCTCTCTAAGTTTGCTAATCCCTCTCCCAAACTAGGCTATAATCAACTAACTCTTGTAAGGTCGGGATATTATTGTACTCCTGGATGCTAAACTTTCCCTGATTGGCTATAACTGAAGATGCTAAACCCTCGCTAGGTCTTCTTCTCAGGCATCTCTTAGATTCCTCTTTACCCTTAAGTCTATCACTAGAGGACTCATACTCTTACTGGCATATATAACCACTTCTCCTAACACATAGCAATCTGACCTTTGCTTATTCGTCTACTTACATCATATCTCTAAGTTCACATACACCCAAATCAACTAAATTAAAACCACACTAAGGGACTCAACATCATCTATCTATAATCTCCTGAATATCATGCAACAACATACTACTCTGGGTACACCTCTACCTTTCTAATGCTTAAGGCTCTGCTCTTTATCTCATGACTTAGTCACAATTTACCAATTCATCTAGGGGTCACATACACATCTTACCTGCACCACCATACTCATTGCAATTTAATCAACTTAATTCTCTGCATACATTATATCAAGCCTACTAGGTCAATTCTATAAAACTAGCATCATCATCCTCATCTTATTGTTACTATACTTCTAAATTCATACATATAGCTCGTAATCTTACTACTTATAACTAATAACATCTCAATTCACACTAACTCTTCAGTGGCTGTACTACCCAAACACTTAGGGAACCATACTTTTATTTAAGGCCCCATTCATAGTAAAGTTTCTTGAAGAGAGTCTGAAAGCAAACTCTACTATAGGCTCATCTGCAGGATTGATACGAACAAGGTCACACGCTTTTGAATCAGTAGACTTATCGCACTAGTGGGATCCTCTCAAGCCTTTGTGTAGTCTTCAAACTTTTTGGATGACTCTATCTGAGTGCATCAGACTGATAGGAATCTAAACAATACTAATTTAACCACCTCGAAAATGAGGCATGATTAAAGGAATTGGAGCAATGCACGAATCTACATAAGTTTTTCAGGACCAACTCTACTGTATGATCTAGAGTATGAAAGAAGGGAAACATTTTCTAAATTCCCTGTAGCCTCCTGATTATAAGTGTGGTGCACAATACACCCATAAGCAAGACTCTACTAGACACGGATTCACAGACACCGTAGGACACTTGAACTCTATGCTCTGATACCAAGTTTGTCACGCCCCGAGACTACACCCTGGACGTAACATGGTGCTTAAAGCCACAAGTGACCCCAACCTAACCCATGTCATGGAATAATACTAAAAATATTGAATAAATAAGACTGAGCGAAAGCTAAACTGATAAAACATAAGTTTTAGGATTTATCTAAAAACCTCTGAAGATAATATACATTTCAAAAGTAAGACCCAATCTGAAAATAAGCTGAATATATAACTCTATGTCTGAAAGCCTCTACCACTGACGAGCGGCTGGGCCACATCCCCAGCTAACTCTAAATACTGAAACTAAAAATACTAAAGAAGAATATAATAAAATCCTATCCTCGAATGATGAGGACTCACCCATGGTAGTTGCTGATGTGGCGATGGATCACACTAACTTTGATGCTGAGACTGAGAGCCTGAACCTGATATCATAATACGATATAGCATAAAGAAGTATGTATTCAGTACATTGAATGTACTGAGCATGTGAGATATGAACTAACTTAAAAATAACAATAAAACATGTATATATTTAAAGCATGGCCTAAAACTGGACTAAGTATAGATTTATGAGAATACATAAGTCAAACTATAGAATATAGACTCTTTTTCTGAAAAGAGTGTAAATCATGTTTCTGAACTATAGTTGTGAGATCATGATATTTAAACATACATAAAACTGTTATTTAGAGATCTATAGACTAAGAAGATGAATTATGTCTCTAAATTTTGAAATAGTGCAACTGAGTTGAAAACCATGAGTCATGCCAAAAGTCATGTTTAGAGTAAATCCTTAGCGGAGTTTCTTCTACTGAACATGCTAAAAATACTGATATATTGTACTAAATGCAAGCTGAAAGTTATAAGCTAATGCAATGACCAAGTATATAAACATACAACTGTATAATACTGAACTGAACTGAATAACTGAATACAAGGTCATGCAATAACGAATCTGAACTGTGGGAACTACTATTAACCGACATACCCCAAGCTGAGCTAACTATGGGGAAAACCTATAACCCTAGTTGGGAGGGTGTTCATAACTTGACAAGGGTACACATATTTTCTGGCGTGGATCCACTAATCTGATATCCAAAAAGGACTAGGGTGCCAAGCCTAATCTGACAGGTGACCCTTTTATAACCTACGGTGGCACCGTAGTTCTGGGAGTTAGGGACTTATACTAAAGGTCTCTGCCTAAACTGATGGTGATCCTTCATCCCCTCATTCGCTTGGTGCTAAGTATTACTCCCAAATGAGTAAATAAATAAATAAACAAAATGACATACTCGAAAGCTCAAAATACTGACTTTCTGAGAATGCAAAATAATACTGAGAGTGAAAGCATTCTATTTTTCTAAAAAGCTATAGGCTGATAACTGGGTAATTTCATGTTTTAAAACTGAGTACTAGTAGATTAGGCTAAATTCTGAAGAAAAGTAAATTCATGTGAACATACTACAATTTCATGCTAAGTTCTTGAAAAGAAAGATAATTCATGTAGAAGGTACTGTAAATCCAGGCTAAGTCTGTTTCATCTAAATTCTAGGGATTTTAAGAATATATCCATAAAAATTCATGCAATATCACTTAAACATATACGGAAAACATATGGTATCATAAGGAATTCAATTCTGCAAAAACATGCGTAGTTGGGTAAAATCAGGCTAAGATATGCTTCTTCCGAAAATCTTGGGTTTTAAAATCTATTTAAAATAATTCATGTTAAAATCATTCTAAAAAGGATAGTAGCTATGTAGAACCATCAAAAACTCGAATTCATAGTGAAACACATGTTTGGGTAAGAACCCTAGAATCATAACTTATAAAATCATACTGAAATCTAAAACTTTGGGCTTGAGGGTGAAACAAAACCCTCATTGAAATCCCACATACCTATTTCATGGAGAAACTTTAACTCTTTTGAAGGTTGGAAGCTTTGGAGAAGAACCCTAGTTGGAACCCTGAGAGAATACTTTTCTTTATTTTCTTTTCTGACTTGGAATTTATAATTGAGAGTATGAGGGAACTTAGTCGACTAATTACCCTTTAATCCTATATAAAAAGGGTAAAACAACTTAGTACATGTCTTAAAAGGTGGAGGAAAAGATTAATTTACCCCCCATTAAATGAATGAGAAAATCTGAAATCGGATGTTTTACTGATGGGTTGACTGGTCGTGGAATGGGTTGATTGGGCGTCAACCCATTCATGGAATTCAAAGATCTTGGTACCTTTTTGAAGGTGATTCCACGGGTTACAGGATGAACCATTGTTCAAAACGATGACCCATGAAGTCACCCATGGAAACCTCAAAGAAAGGCTGAAAATTGACAAACCACGTGTCACTCTACTGACCGTGGTTTTGATTGATGGGTCGTGGACCGACCAGTGGTTTCAATGGTGAAAATTTTAAGTTTCAGGTCAATTTTCACGAGTTGTAGTATGGACCGTGGTTCTAATCCATGGATCGTCATCCCGTCCGTGGAAACTGACAATGCTACAGTAAAATACAGTTAGTGGCGTTTACTCAAAAACCTTTAATTTGATGGGTACTAGGCCACCTAACTCTTTATATTCTAGGAGTAATAGTCGTTTGAAGTTGACCTTAGTTTAGTCTTACGTGGAAACTTCTTTGGTTGGGGTTCTTTCTACTTAACTTGTTGATAGAAGTTTCTCATGAACATGATTCGCACCAAAAGAACTCACCACACTATTTGAATGATTATTACACTTAAGGAAATAGTTTGGTTCTTAGCTTAGAATCTTCGGGGTGTTACAACTTTAGGCTGTCAAATCAACTTCACTCTGTCCATCAAATCTCACAATAAATTCATACCCTAAGGCCTAACCTCAAAAGAATCAAACCAACCAACTAGAGATCTACACTTCCTCCCACACAAAATCTCAAATGGTTCCCTCTGAATGCTGGAATAATAACTGTAATTGTAATCAAACTCCACCAAAGGCAAGAATGGGTCCCAATGACCACCAAAATCAATCACACAAGCTCAAAGCATATCTTCAAAAATCTGAATAGCCTACTCCAACTGACCATCCACTGTGGGTGAAAAGTTCTACTCATCTCTAACTGAGTACCCAACTCACACTGTATAGAACTCCAAAAGTGTAAAGCCATATAACTAAACTATATCTCGAATGTAGATCCTTGTTAACTTTGTAGGTTACATTCACTGGAACAATATGAGTTGATTTGGTCAATCTATACAGAGTCACCGAAATAGAGCCAGACTTCCCCAAAGTCTGAGGTAACCGATCCATGAAGTCCATTGTGATAGGCTCCCATTTCCACTCAGGTGTAGACATCCTTTGAGTCACACCACCTGAACTCCAGTGCTCATACTTCAATTGCTGAAAATTCAAGCATTTAGCCATGAAATCCACAATATCTCTTTTCATCCTACAACACCAATAATGCTTCTTCAAGTCATGATACATATTGGATGCCCCCAGATGAATAGAATACCTCAAAATTTGAGCCTCCTCTATAATCAATCTCACCAACTCTAGGAACATAAATCTGACCCTTGATCCTCAAAACACCCTTTAGATCAAGAATCACTTCCTTCGCTTAACCACTCAACACCTTATCCCGAATAATACACAACTTCCCATCCTCAAACTACCTACCCTTAATCTGCTCCCATAATAAAGATTGTGCCTCAACACAACAAGCACTCTACAAGGCTTGGAAATATCAAGTCTCACAAAACTATTGGCCAAACGCTAAACATCCATGGCCAAAGGTCGCTCCTCAGCCACCAACATACAAAGACTACCCATATTTACTGTCTTTCTAGTCAAGGCATCTGCCATAACATTGGCCTTGCCCAGATGATAGAGAAGAGTCATGTCATAGTCCTTTAACAACTTCAACTATTTGTAATGCCTCACATTCAAATCCTTCTGGTTAAAGTTCTACTATAGGCTAAGATGATCGGTGAACACCTCGCAATAAAATCCATACAAGTAATGCCACCATAATTTTAACACAATCAAAACTATTGCTAACTCCGAATCATGAGCGGTGTAGTTTCTCTCATAGGTCTGCAACTGCCTTGACGCATAACCTATCACCTTCCCCTTTTGCATCAAAACACCACCTAGGCTAACTTTGGAAGCATCACACTACACTGTGAAATATTCACCTTCCATATGTAAGGTAAAGATAGGTGCTAAATTCAACAAAGACTTCAGCTTTTGAAAGCTCACCTCACACTCATCGGACCACTAAAAAACAACATTTTTCTGAGTAAACTTGGTCAAATGAGCTACAATAGAATAGAAGCCTTGTACGAACCATTTATAATAACCAATCAACCCAATAAAACTCCTAATCTCGATAGGTGAAGTAGGCCTAGTCCTATCCTGAACACCTCAACCTAGTCCAGATCAACCATAATACCATCCTTATACACAATACATCCCAGAATCACCACAGAACTAACCAAAACTCACACTTCAAGAACTTAGCATACAACTTCTCATCCCTCAATCTCTAGAGTACAATCCTCAAATGCTTCACATGATCCGCTTCACTCTTGGAATACACAAAAATATCATTGATTAACACTATCAAAAAGAAATCAAGATACGATTGGAACACCCCATTCATTAACTCCATTAATCCCACTATGGAATTAGTCAACCCAAAGGACATCACCAAAAATTCATAATGACCATACCGAGTCCTGAAAGCTATCTTAGGGATATTTAAAGCACTAATCCTCATTTGATAGTACCCTGACCTCAAGTAAATATTCAAAAATACTGAAGCACCCTAAAGCTGATAAAATAAATCATCGATGCATGGAATAGGATACTTATTCTTGAGGGTCACCTTATTTAACTGCCGATAATTGATACACACACGCATAGACCCATCTTTCTTATTCACAAACAACACCGGAGCACCCCAAGGAGAAATGCTACGTCTAATGAAACCCTTACTCAATATATCCTGAAGTTGGTCCTTCAATTCCTTCGACTTTGTCAGAGCCATCCTATAAGGAGGAATAGAAATGGGCTTGGTGACCAACTCCAAATCAATAGCAAAATCAATGTTCCTATCTGAACGAACACCTGGGAGGCCTGCAGGGAACACATCTATGAACTCCCTAACAACCTTTACTGACTCCAAATATGGTGTGTCAGTACTAGTATCTCGTACATAAGCCAAGTAAGAAAGAAACTCCTTCTCAACGATATGTTGAGCCCAAAGGAAAGAAATAACACTCTTAAGATATAAACTCTGAGTACCCTTCCACTCCAACTTTGGCACAACCGGTATAACCAAAGTATTAGTATGTGATCGATAGTCTATGATAATATGATGTAGAGAGAGCCAATCCATACCCAAAATAACATTAAAATCTACCATATCTAGAATAATCTAATATGCCCAAGTATCACACCCTAAAAGAGTCATAACTCAAAATTCGTACACCCGACCCACCACTAATGAATCACCTACTAGGGTAGCAACACAAATAGGCATAGTAAGAGACTCATACACCATATAAACACTCAAAGAAAAATATGCAAACACATAAAAATACATGGAACTAGGGTTAAATAATACTGAAGCAGTTTGATGACAAACGGGGATGATACCTATGATAACTTCTTTAGAGGCCTCCATATTGGGTCTACATATAAAAGTATAACACTGGCCACGTATACCCCCAGACTAAGCAACTCCACGAAAACCTCCACAAGCCATCTAGGCTCCACTCTTAGTACCCTGAAAACCATATTTACCACCTCGTGCAACTCTTTAATTGGTGGTGCTAATGCCCGATAAGTCTACACTTGAGAACCCTATTGTGATCAATCCTTCCCATGCCTGGGGTAATCTTGAGCATAGTAACCTAAATCACCATAATCAACACATCCTCTACTCTGGAAAGAATGATGTGGCTGCTCTAATGAAATATAGTGACTACCATGAGTTGAAAATCCTGCATGAGAACCTTTAGACATCTGCCTCTAACTCTAGTCTCCCTGACCAATGTAACTAAAATAACCACCATCTGCAGTTTGCAATAATAAATGAAATGGTCTACTCTACTGATAACACTGGCCCCTATCTGTGAAATATCTACCTTGAGAAGATGAACCACTAAAACCATTATAGTTATAAACTCTCTTGACACGACCGTCATAAGCATCACGATGAATGCCCTCAATACTCATGGCATGATCTACTATCTGCTAAAAGGTACCTCCAGTAGTCACCAACTTTGTTTTAGCCAAATGAATTGGGGTAATTAATCCCTTCACAAAATTTTGAATCTGCTCTGTCTCTTATGGAATACTCATCAAGGCATGGCTAGATAAGGTATGGAACTATATCTCATACTCTGTAACTGTCATGGTACCCTTCTCTAAGCCATCAAACTCATCCCTCAAACTCTCTCTTAAGATGTGAGACACATACATTCCGAGGAAAGTCTTAAAAAGATGCACCCAAGTCATAAGAGGTGAACTCGTTGGTCTACAACCAAGATAAGATTTCTACCACTGCTTCGCTGGTCCGACCATCTGAAAAGTAGTATAATATACACCATAAGACTCAACCAACCAAAGGTTATGCAATTTCTCATATTAACTAATCAAGAACTCATATGCATCCTCCCCAAGTGCCTTAGTGAATTTGGTAGGACCCAATCTCACAAATCATTCAAACATCTTCTGCTCCTCAAGTGTCATCACTATCCTAGCCAACACTGGTAGAGCAATAAGTCTAACTAGAAAAGCATCAATACATGGGTCACAATAGTAGCAAGCTATGCTCTAGGAGTCTGAAAACCCTGAACCAGTATCCTCTCATGAGTCTATAATATGATCCATTAGGATTGACAGGTAAAACCCTAATTTGAGCCATACCCTCTAAGAAACTTAGAATCCAAAACATAGTATCATTTAAACACAAGGGTGGCTACAAAACCTGGTTGAACTTGAGCTGGTCCCACATCTTCAAACCCGATCCCTTACTCAAGAGATATTTCCCTAGAATGTCCCTACTTTGTGCTGCACCACATACTTCACCTCTACCACAACCTCAACCCCTTATTATAGCCCCAACAATGGGTGTAGGTGCACCATCATCAATAGTAGCCAACCTCGTTCTTACCATCTGTGAGAGAATAAAACACAAGTTTATAAATCAAAGAGGGAACAAGTTGCATAATAGGGAATCAAAGAATAAAATTTTCCTAATAATATCCCATAGCCTCCCGAATATAGATGGGGATATCAACATACTGATCTGCGGGACTCTACTAGACACTTTCTCTTGTACTTATGAGACTAGTGAACTTTGCCCGAATTCCAACTTGTCATGACCCAAAATTACTCGAATTATGATAGCACCTACCCCAGCCTAACAATGGTAGGTAAGCCAAACTAAACAATACCACAATCACAATAATGATAATAGATAAGGAATTTAAACACGGCAATTAATTGCAGTGTCTCAAAGCATTTCTAAACTAAAACCATACAAAAGATATCGATCCCAAGACTCTAAAATCATAAGTACATGAGTTATTGTAATAAAATGTAAAAACTGGTCAAGAACCAATACTATCTAGAAAGTAAAAATAGACAAAAAAGTAAATGATAGGTGATGTTGGGTCAATCTCTGAAATGGGAAATCACCATACCTTCGAGTATTAGTCACAAGCACGACTCAGCCACGGGGTCTGCTGATGTGCCGTAGAAATACATCACTTTTGATGCTTAATACTTAGGATTTTTGCAAATTCTTTAGCATTTTATCTGTGGATTTGATGCTTTTTTTTAAGTGTGCAGGAAAATTGGATCCATGAGCAAAATGTTGGAAACTAAGCAGAAGCTGGAACATTACAGTGAAGACAGGGCAGTTGACGGGTTGTGCTTTCAAATGATGGACCCATCTTATGGAAACGTAATCTAAACTTTATAAATGGTGCAGGGCAGGAATGATTGCACGATTAGGTTGATGGTCTGTACTTTCAAAGTACAGACCCGTCCTGTTGACTCGTCATCCAAAGATCAAAAGATATGCTAAGTATGGAGGAAAGGACGACTCAAACCATGGTTTGTTCTTGTGAAGGACGGACTCATCCTGTTGACACGTAAACTGAGGTTACGCAGAGGTGAAAAGTACTAGTAGGAATTACGTATCAGAGAATAGACCGTACTTCCAAAAGACGGCCCATCTTTGTGACTCATCATCACTGAAGCAGAGAAGGTACCAAAGTGGGCCAAGAAACTATGAGTCCAAGGATGAGCCATCATTCAGAAGAATGAATCACGGTTCCACCTGAAGTTTTCATGCCATAAGACATTGACCAGCAGGAGCACGGTTTGACCTGAGAAGACTATGGACCATCGTTTCAAATGATGGACCATCAATCTGACCCGTGGTCTCTGCCGATCCAGTTTCCTAGTTTGTTTAGGACAGTATTTCTTTTTGTTTATAAATACTTTCCCTTAGGTTTAATTTTCGGTGTTCCACGAATTATTTCAAGTGACTTTCAGATATTTTGTTACTTTGATTTTGGTATTGATTTTGAACACAAGTTCTTGATATTGAAGTGTTCTTGAGTTTGTTCTTCAAGATTCTAGTTTTCTTTATTCTTCTTTGTAAGTATCTCTTGATGATTGATCAAACAAACATTAATTGCATGCTTATGAACATGAGTAGCTAAAAACCACAACTTGGGTTGTGAGAACCATGAAGGATTAACGAAGTAGGCAAAGTACTTAGGTAATCTAGTGATGAACTTAGGCATGTATTGTTCTTCCCTTCATTTTGATTGCTTTTTAATGATGCACAACGTTAGAACTCGCCTTATCCTTACTTACCGGATGAAAGAGGTAACAGATGGGAAAAGGTTGTTAACAACGAGATTTGAGGCTATCAACCCTCATCTAATAGCTTGACCTTGTTCGAGAATAGCTAATCTAGAATCAAGGGTAAGGGTTAGTAGAGCGACACCGCGGCCGGACCAAGGTGTGTGGTGAAATTCACCTAGTTGCCGGATCAAGGAATTAGGTGAACCTAACTTACCGATTCTGCATGCTAAGCACTAAACTAGTTAACCAAATACAAAATCCTTACTAAGTTATGATCTCATGGGGAACACGACCCTAGTAACTTCTGTTATTGATAAAAACTGTTGAAATTGATCTATGTTACTTGTTACTAATTCACATTACGATCTTTACTTGTTACTTTAAAACCCCTCCTTCGCGGGAAATAAATGACTAAAAGACTGAGTAAACACTAATTGAGCCTAGTCCTACCATATTCCCTGTGGTATCGACCCCAACCTTTAGTTGGGTTCTATATTTGAACAACGACTGCTTGCGCTTCTTTTAGAGGTGTAATTTGGGTGCATCAAATTTTGGCGCCATTACCGGGGAATACGGTTAAGGATTAAGTGAGATTGTGTTTAATTCACTACTAGTCCTTATATCCTAATTTTACTTTTTCTTTTGTTTTTTGTTTTGATCATAGGTAGCACACTTATGCATGACAAGTACAAGGAGTCAAGGCAACCCGTTGATCCCTTATGATCTGGATCTTTCCAAAACACTAAAAAACATGGCTAAGGATGGAGAGCCCGAAACTCAGGAGCAGAATACAGATCGGTTAATTGCTGAAACTGAGCAACAAAAAAAGGATGAAGCAACACGCCAGAAGGAAGGCGAAGATGCCCTTACTGCCGAAGATGAGAAAATTGCACAAGATATTGCAGCTCGAAATGCCGCAGCTGAGCGAGCAAGACAAGGAAGGAAGCAAGCGGTCCAGGATGAGGCAGTACCTCATCGTGCACCATATAATAGGGGTCGACAGATGCAGCAGCAAAGGTAGGCTCCTCTGTATTATGATGTAGATGATTATGAGAAGGAGGAATATGGCTCCACTGGGCCCATAGTACCACCACCATTGGCTGATGGGACAAAGTTTGACATTACTAGTGCCATGATTCAACTGTTGACCATGAAAGGACTCTATTCAGGAAATCCCATTGAAGATGCAATTCTACATGTGAATAACTTTGTGAGCATCAACAAATCGTATAACATGCCAGGAGTGGGTCAAGAGGCTATCAGACTGAGGCTGTTCCCATTTTCATTGACTGATCAGGCAACTGCATGGCTCTTAGAACTGCTTGATAGTTCCATATACTCGTGGTATGAGCTGAAGACTCAGTTTCAGGAGCAGTTCTTTCCTCCATCAAGGATGTTACAGCTAAAGCAGGAGAAATATAATTTTAGGCAGCTACCTACAGAAGCTGTATATGAATCATGGCTGAGGTTCAAGAAGAAGATGAAGCAAGTTCCGAGGCACGGAATCCCTCCCAGGCATCTGATGGAGATATTCTATAAGGCCCTGAATGCAAATACTAAAGTTGTAGCTGATACTGTGACTGGAGGTGCATTCATGGAAAACACATACCCTAAAGCTACAAAGAGTTTGGATAGGGTTGCAAAGACAAATTGAGCATGGCATACGAGAGAGGCGAAAATGTCGGTTGGTACTTATGTAGTTGGCAAGTATGTGGATCCCAATGAGATAGAAGACATTAAGAAAACACAGGCTGAGATAAACACGACACTTGGGTTGCTGGCAAAGAGATTCCTGGCTGAGGGAGTTGAGAAAGTTAAAGCGGTAGGATCTCAAGGTAAACCACCAAGGTTAGACGGTTACTCATCAGAAGAAGAAGTAAGTTATCTGAATTATCAAGGGAAGGGTTTACGGGCCTATGGCCAAGGAAATCAAGGTCGAAACCGATATAGGGATGACTACTACAATCGGTCTGGTTAGAGAGATAAAGCAGATGGTGACTGGCATAAGAAGGATGGGTACAAGAACGATAAGAGTAACCTGTATGTTCTGCCTGCAACTCGTGAAGAGCAGGCTGGACAACCCACCATGAGAGAGCTGATCAATAAAGTATTCCAAAAGGTTGACTCCACGGATGCGAGTATGAAGGAGATAAAAGCTGAAATTTCAATGATTAATCAGAAGGTGGAGTCCCATGCTGTTTCCATAAAGCAACTTGAGAAATAGATGCATCAGTTGTCAGCCAACATGAATCCTCGCCAAATGGGTACTCTCCCAAGTGACACCATCCAGAATCCAAAAATTGATCGACAAGTTATGGCAGTGACTACTCGGAGTGGTAAGCATACTGTTAATCCTCCCATGCCTATTGTCATTGATGAGCCAGCCAAAGCTGAAAATGATGATGTTGAGATGTAGCCGAGTCTGAGGAGAAACATAGTGGTGAAGGGTCGTCTGAAAAATAACCTTCTGAAAAGAAGGAAAAGAGCAAAGAAGTTGCACCAATTGTGAAACCCATGCCACTACCTCCTCCTCCTTACCCCCAGAGGTTGAAGAAAAAATCGAGGATGGCAAATTTCACAAGTTCATCTCCATGCTAAAGCAGTTGTCAGTCAATATTCCTTTGGTCGAAGCATTGGAACAGATGCCAGGTTATGCAAAATTTATGAAGGATCTGGTGACGAGGAAGAGAACGGTCATTTTTGAGCCAGTAAATAATTTTCACCACTGCAGTGCAATAGCATCCCATTCTATGGTTCAGAAGAAGGAAGATCCTGGAGCCTTCACCATTCCTTGAACTATTGGAGCATTCCACTTCGCAAAAGCTTTGTGTGATCTGGGTGCTAGTATCAACCTGATGCCGCTCGCAATTTATAATTAGTTGGGCTTGGGAGACCCCTCTTCGGCTACAATGAGACTACTTATGGATGACCGCACGGTGAAGAGGCCTGTGGGAATTCTGTATGACTTATTGGTAAAGGTTGACACTTTTATATTTCCTGCAGATTTTGTCATTCTGGATTGCGAGGTTGACTTTAAGGTTCCTATTATCTTGGGGTGACCATTCTTGGCTACTGGGCGTGCTTTGGTTGACTTGGAAATAGGTCAGATGAAATTCAGGCTGAATGATGAGGAAGTGACTTTTAATATGTGCAAGTCTATGGAGCACCATGATGATATGAGAGTGGTGTCAGTGATAAATGTGGTTGATGAGGACCAGCTGGTTGCACCGATTGAAGAGAGACTTGGTGTTGAAGCCCTTGCAACAGTCTTTATGAATTTTGAAGGTGACGACATTGATGAATATGATGAGATGGTTGCAGTACTTACAGGCTTGGGTTCTTACACTTACGCACCAAAGAAGCTGGACTTGGACTTGAAGAATAGGACAACACTACTGGCTCGTCCATCTATTGAGAAGCCTCTAGACCTGGAGCTCAAAGCACTGCCAACTCATCTTCGGTACGTATTCTTAGGAGATCATGAGACTCTACCAGTTATCATTGCTGCAGATCTAATAGAAACGCAGGTTGAAGCTCTGGTCTAAGTATTGAGGAAGTTTAAGAGAGCTATCGGGTGGACCATCGCAGATATTATTGGGATTCTGCCTGGAATTTGTACTCATAAAATCCAGCTCGAGCCTAATTGTGTTCCATCTATTGAGCATCAGCGTAGGTTGAATCAACCTATGCAAGAAGTCGTCAAGAAAGAGATCACAAAGTGGTTGGATGCAGGTGTAGTTTACCCGATTTCTGACAGCAACTGGGTGAACCCGGTTTAGTGCATACCAAAGAAAGGTGGGATTACTGTGGTTCCTAATGCTAGGAATGATCTGATTCTGATAAGGCCAATGACAGGCTGGCGCATATGCATGGATTACATAAAGTTGAATGCGTGGACTGAGAAGGACCATTTTCCAATGCCATTCATGGATCAGATTCTAGACTGTCTTGCATGTAAAGGTTGGTACTATTTTTTTTGATGGTTATTCGGGGTATAATCAGATCTCTATTGCCCCCGAAGACCAAGATAAAACCACATTCACATGCCCATATGGGACGTTTGCCTTCAAGAGGATGTCCTTCGGTATTTGCAATGCGCCAACAACTTTTAAGGGATGTATGATATCTATATTTTCAGATATGGTGGAGGACACTATAGAGGTCTTTATGGATGACTTTTCGGTGGTAGGTGACTCTTTTAAAGATTGTCTAGATCATCTGGGCGGTGTCTTGAAACGGTGTGAGGAATGCAACCTCATGCTGAATTAGGAGAAGTGTCACTTTATGGTCGAAGAGGGCATTGTGCTTGGTCACCGAATTTCAAAAAAGGACATAGAAGTTGATAGAGCAAAGATTGAGGTGATTGAAAAATTGCCTCCACCAGTTTCTGTGAAGGGTATTCGGAGTTTCTTAGGGCATGCAGGGTTTTATCAGCGATTTATCAAGGACTTCTCCAAAATTGCAAATCCGTTGTGCAAGTTGTTGGAGAAAGAGGTAAAATTTGTATTTGATGATGCTTGTCTCAAGGCATTCGAGTGCCTCAAAGAGAAGTTGATTACAACTCCTATCATTATTGCTCCTGATTTGTCGCAGCCATTTGAGGTTTTGTGTGATGATAGCAGGGTGGCGGTAGGAGCAGTCCTAGGCCAAAGGCGCGAGAAGATTATTCATCCTATTTACTACGCTAGCAAGGTGCTTAATCTGGCTCAGAAAAATTACACTGTGACTGAACAGGAACTCCTTGCTGTGGTCTTTGCTTTCAAGAAATTCAGATCCTATTTGCTTGGCACCAAGGTGTTGATGCATACTGACCATTCAGCTCTTCGATACCTCATGGAGAAGAAGGATGCAAAACCAAGGTTGATTAGATGGGTACTGCTGCTGCAGGAGTTTGACTTTGAAGTTAAGGACCGCAAAGGTACAGAAATTCAGGTGGCATTTCATTTGTATAGGTTGGAAGAAGAAGCTATACTGAAGCTGAATAATGAGCTCGAGATTGATGATTGGTTTCATGAAGAACAGGTATTGGATGCTTCTCAGGACTTGATCCCATTGTTCGCGGACATTGCCAACTACTTGGCAAGTGATTTAGTGTCTGATGATATGTCCGTTCACCAAAGGAGAAAGTTCATGTCTGATGTGAAGAAATATTTTTGGGAAGAGCCATTCTTGTTCCGTGTGTGTGCTGACACTATGATCCGAAGATGTGTGCCAAAAGCTGAGATGTGGAGATACTGGAAGCATGCCATTCCTCCCCTGTTGGAGCTCATCATTGGGGTATCTGGACTGCCCATCAGATCTTGCAATGCGGCTATTACTGGCCGACTATTCATATAGACGCCCATGAGTTTGCTAAGGCCTACTGCAGATGTCAGAGGGAAGGAGGCATATCAAGGAGGTATGAGCTTCCTATGAATCCCCTCCTTTTGATTGAGCTATTCGATGTTTGGGGCATTGACTTCATGGGTCAGTTCGTGCTGTTTGATGGGAACCGGTATATATTGGTGGTCATTAACTATGTGCCTAAGTGGGTGGAGGGGGTTGCGCTTCCAAGCAATGAAGGTAAATGTGTCACATCATTCTTGAAAAAGAACATCTTCTCAAAGTTTGGTATGCCAAGAGCTATTATTAGTGACGGAGGCTCTCACTTTTGCAACAAGTTGTTTCATGCTTTACTTGAAAAATATGGAGTGAAACATAGAGTTGCAACCCCTTATCCTCTTAAGACAAGTGGGCAAGTGGAAGTTTTCAACAGAGAAAGCAAGTCAATCCTGTCCAAGACTGTTAATGCCAATTGGAAGGATTGGTCGCGAAAGCTAGATGATGCTTTATGGGTGTACCGAACTGCGTACAAAACTCCAATAGGCATGTCTCCATATCAGATTGTGTTTGGTAAGGCGTGCCATCTTCCGGTTAAACTAGAGCACAAGGCCATGTGGGCTCTAAAGAAGCTGAACTTGAATTGGGATACAACATCATTGCAAAGGTTAGGGAAGTTGAATGAGTTGGATGAGTTCTGCCTGAATGCATATGAAAGTTCAGCCTTGTACAAGTAAAGGATGAAGTTGTATCATGACCGGAAAATAGAGAAGAGAGATTTTCAGCCGGGTGACATGGTCCTGCTCTTCAATTCTATACTTCCCTTGTTTCCTGGCAAGTTGATGTCCAAGTGGATTGGAGCATTCACAGTGGTTCAAGTTTTCCCTCATGGAGCTATTGAACTTGAGAATCATAAGGGGAAAAGGTTTAAGGCAAATGGGCAAAGGATCAAGGCTTATTTCGGTACAGCAGAGGAGTCAAAACTATTAAAGCTTGACGCATTGATGAATTCGTCCCACCCAAGGAGCTTGATAGAGTCTGAGTAGTCAAGCAGCCTGCGTCGTGCCGCGACATTAAAATCAAGCGCTCCATGGGAGGCAACCCATGAAATTGTATTATACTTTAGGTTAGTGCTAAACTTTTGTGATTGTAGAGTGTTTTGGTGAAGTCGGAGTATCCAAAACACTTATGTCATGCTGCGATGTTAAATCAAGCGCTTCTTGGGAGGCAACCCAAGGCTAAGGTTTGTTGTATGTGCAAATGAGGAGGAAAAGACGACCACTAGAAGAGTTCCCAGAAACCATGATTTGGTTTACGAACTTTCCTTTCAAAGGACGGGTCGTCGATCAAGTCTTGGTTCCTGAAGTGGCAAGGACATGTCTCTGGAAATAGACCACGACTCACAGAAATGGTGCATTTTCCCAAACGATGGACCATCGTTCAAGTCGTGGTCACTGGGAAGAAAAATAGGTCTCTGAAAGAATAATGACGTGTATCAGAAATTGTCCGTGGTTCTTAACTATGGATCCGTCATTTGATCCGTCATTCTTGGCAGCTGGTAAGGTCAAAAATCAAAGACTACGGGTCTAACAATAGACCATCTTTCAAATGACGGACCATCGTTTTGACTCGTAAGTCCCAGATACAGTAAATGCAGCCGGGTCGGCCCAATTTTTTAATTTTTAGAACCCGACCCGGCCGCTACCTACTTTTTCCCCTCTAAGAAAGGAAACTGCCATTTTCAAAAGGAAAAGATCAAAATTACTCCCTCCTTCTCTCCTAATCTGACTCAAACTCCCAAAAATATTCCCACAAAGCAACTTCTCACAACAAGACTAAGTTTATCAAGGGTAAGTTTTCTTTGTGTTCTTCATGTTATTAATTTTAAAGGGAGGTTGTTAGAATGAACAATCACTTTTTGAAACCCTAAGAAACTGTATGATGAGTCTGTGTGATTGGTTGTTTAAAATTCTAAATAATGTGGGGTTTTTGAGTTGTGACAAATGATTTAATAGTGGAAATATGAAGTAGATGGGAGTTTTGATCATAACTGTTGGTTTCCCAGAAAGTACGGGTCAATCTACGGACCATAGTTCTGAACTACGGACCGTTATTGGAATCATAATCACTGAAAAGAAAAGGAATAATATACTCAAGTCTGAAACTGGAAGACGACTCAACAAGACAGACCCGTCATTCCAAACGACGGACCGTATTTTTGAGTTGTCATCCCGGCACTGTCAACTATTCTTGAAATATTTCTCTTTGGTTTTCTGTGATTGTTCTCTGTACTGACAATGTCTACCTTGAAGGTACCATGCCTCCTAAAAACACAACAAAGAAGACCAAAATCAAGGACTTATAGGCCCTCATCCGAAAACAAAAACAACTCCAACATGAGGCCACTGAGTCGGAGGAGAGCAACTCAGAAGAAGTTTATGAGATAAATTCTGACCCGGAGGCCATCCCTAGGACCACGAGGCAGCAAGCTAAAGTCCAATCAAAAACCACTCTCCCCAGTCTGAAGAGGGAGAGGGAGAGTCTTGTGCAACTCCGGAAGGAAGTGGGTCTGAAGGGTTAGAATTTGGAGAAGCTTCAGGATCCGATAGCAAACATGAAGAGAGGTCAGGCTCAAACTCTGAAAGTGCGAGCCCGAGCCATAGTGGGGCTGCTATAAAGTTCGGTGAAGAGGCTCTGACCACCACAGAACAACATATTGATAAGGTTGTGTAATGACCCTTTCGGTCATTTCCACATACCCGTTTTTCTTGAACCGTTAGAGCTTGTTGTAGCGGACCCAAGTCGCTTAAGGCTCATCAAGACCAGTATTTCGGTGTCGGTTCCATTGGTTTGGTCGCATTATAAGTTTTGTAGTCAAGAAAATCGGCAAAAGTTATCGTAAGTTCTTTAATAAATTTTCTGAACTTTGGGTAAAATGTCTCAGGGCTTTTCTCTCAATATATAAAGAGTTAGAAGTCCCCCTAAATACCAAATCGAAGGTCTACAAGTCTATTTTCCAACGCACAAAACCTCACGTCCAACTGATCTCGGAGTAAAAAGTTATGACTGTTTTACCGCGGACTGTCTGGCAGAAAACGGGTTGCGAACTGGGTCGCGAACCGGGTCGTGTTAAACTCGATTTAAGCCTCAACTTCACGTTTTAAAATGCCATTTCAGTTCCGAAACAGTGATAAAACATAAGGGAGGATCCCGAGAGAATTCTTGAGTATCGAAATCGTGCGGTTGTGAGTTGCGAACTTAAATTTGAGAATTTATTACCATCGCGTGTATTCGAAAATATTTTATTTTAAAGTCGAAGGTGGTAGAAAATTATAGTATTATTACCTTTTCAAAATATTTTAAAGGTTTATGAAAAATACTTTTGTTACTATATAATTGTATATGTATTTATTTTATCAGGTTTTTATACATTGTAATATTTTAACGGAGATAGTAAATTTAGTTATGTTGAAAATTATTATTATGATATAGTAGGTTTTATTTGAAATAATTTTCTATTAATTATGGTATATTTAAAAAGTTGTATTTATTATACCACGAGCTTATATAATACTCGGGTATATACATAACGGGATAAAAATATTTTCTTACTACTGCCACCTCCACTCCACGTGGAGGTGGAGGGAGTGGCCAACAATTAACTATCTACGTGGTGTCATGCCAACTATGACTTATCTGCCTAACTTTTATTGTTGTATAAATATTGTGAAAGTTATTAAGAAAGTGTAGTAACAAATTATGGAGATATTGTACTATTATTGTTGCGCACATTGAGAGTATTTTCTGGAAGCAATATTTTTACATTATGTTTGATCATCGGAAGAGAATCAATTATCTACGTCAAGTTATTCAAGCCCAAATCCGAGTTTGATTTCGTGTTGGAGGTTTTTCGGAGAGGTTCAAGCTTGTCATCGAACGACAGGTAGGTTACGGTTTATTTTCCCTAGACTCCGCATATATAGAATAAAATTGTATTAATGGGCATCCTTGGGTTGGTTTATTAGGTTGGTACCACAGACCTTGACCGCGTTATTCATGTCCGCCTTCTTTTGTTTCTCCGTTGCTTGTAGTATTTATCGATTTATTTTATTTACCCTTGTGGTCCTGTGAGGCCTTGTTGACTCTGGAACATAGAAGGTGGGATTTTGGGAATGTCCGCGAGTCCCAGGCATAGAATTATCCTTCTAGGCTGGTTATGCTTGCTGAGTAGCTGTGGGCCTGTGCAGGGTCGATTGATTGTGAGCTGCTGGGCAGCTATTGTGTGTAATCATACCATTTCCATGCATATAAAGAGGTTTTATCCATGTTTTACTATGGTTTTGGCTTCGAGGCTACTGACACTATTTTCTAAACCTTGCATGGCCCGGGGGGCCCGTTTTCGATGGAAATAATTTGGAAATGGTCTGATTTAACTTGTGAATTTTATGGGTAAAAGAAAGTAAAATTATGTTTAAAATTATTAGTTTTACGATTATAGCTAGACTCGGCAGGGCCGGGGTGCTAGTTGAGTTTTCTTGTTACTTGAGATGATTTTTAGCCTCGGTCGGACCGAGCACCTGAGATGACTTTTTACTTTTTAGACCCGGTTATTCCCGGGCGCCCTTGGAGGGGTTTTTGAGATATTTTCCTACTACTTTAGTCCTGGACAGGGTCTGGGCATTGCATATTCGAGACTGGGTCTCTATAGTGATACCGGACTTGCTTCCGGACGACATGTGTTGATACTGAGTTTTAGTATGGGGTCTGGGACCTCTATGGACCTTGCCATCCGGGCCAGGGGCTACGGGCTGTGTGTGCCGGAGGAGGGGTATACGGTGGAGCAGAGGTATACGGGCAGTGTCCTTCCATGGAACCTACCTGCTGGGCCGGATCGGCGCCGGAGGAGGTACATACAGAGATACCATTTTACTTGAGATCTTCATGCATCATATCATTCATTGTTCGAGGCTCCACCCTTGTTTGTTGTTTGCTGATTGTATGCTCTGGTAGTATGGGATACCGGAGGGTTTGGTTTCACTTGCTTGTGTTCCTCGGTTGTATGGGCGGCCGAGGGACTGTAGGTAGACTTTTGCTATTTACTTACAGAATTGTTCTCTATTATGGATAAGTATGAGATTGGTATGATTAGTTGAGTTTGATTCATGTCTCTGAGCATGTCTATCATTACTCTTTCTCTCTTTTTCTTACACTTGAGGTTACCGGTATACCGTCCATTTCGTAAACTTATTTTATATACATTGTTATTGCAAGGACCCCAGGTGCGTTGTTTCTTACTCTCACTTGTGCCTATGATGTGTATATTCTGCTTACTAGCCTCACATGTGATTCTGTTGATTTCCCTCTGGGCTAGTTCCTGTGTACCTTTCATTGATTTCTGTGACTGCTTTCTTCTATTCTGTCTATTACTACGCTTTTATCTTATGTGTGCCCAGTCGGCCTATGATACCTACTGGGTACCTTATGCTTCGCATTTGGTGCTCACCCCTACCCCCCAGCATCTTTGGGTGCAGATCCTAGCGTGGGCCATCGCTGTTAGATCGTTGTGATTCGTGCTTGGAGATCTGTTGGGGACCATTTCAGACTGAGGGTGAGCTCTTGGCTATCGGAGCTTAGCTTTAGTTTATCTTTTGCTTCATGTACTCTATTACCATTCAGAGACATCTATATATATAGTTCTGGTTTATTTGCACTCCTTGTATGTAGTTTTGGCTCTATACTATGATACCAGGTCTTGGGGTTTGATTTAATTTCCGCATATGTATATATATATACTCCTGTTATCTATTCTTTCGCTTGTTTGTTAGATAATAGCCCATTACTAATTGTCCTGGACTACGGGAATTGGTTCGCCTACTGGGGGTTGTAGGCGCCATCATGACCGAGAAATCGGGTCGTGACAACTTGGTATCAGTGCTTTAGGTTCACCGGTGTCATCGGTATAGGAGCCAATGTCTAGTTGAGTCCTGCGGATCGGGGCGGAGACGTCTGTACTCAATCTTTGGGAGGCTACAGTGACATTTTAGGAATTTGACTCTTTCATTGCTTCTGTATCGTGCGTAGAACCCTTGAAGTTTCTGGAAATCTCATTTATTCTACTTCATTCTTCCGCAGATGGTTCGTATGAGATCATCGGCATCACGCGGAGATGAGCCTCCCGCTCCAGCACCAGCTCAAGCGCCAGCTCCAGCGCCAGCTCCAGCACCAGCTCCAGCGCCAGCTCCAGCGCCAGCTCCAGTACCAGCTCTAGTGCCCAGTTCTGTGCCAGCTCCAGCCGCAGCTCAGTCTCCAGATGTTCGGGGATTACTATTACAGCTTTTGGGTATGATTGGAGAGCGGCCTTCCGAGGTAGCACAGACATCCACTTAGGGGGCAGCCCTGGGTGCACAGACCTTAGGAGCGCAGCCGGCTACTATGGCTCCCCGTGCGGAGGTCATTCCAGTTCCATCCGTTGCACAGCCTCTTGCTCCTCGCCCAGTTATGACAGAGTCAGAGCAAAAGGCGTTGGGTAGGTTTTTGAGGTTAGCACCTCCGAGGTTTGCTGGTACTTCTGGACAGGATCCACATGACTTTATTACTACCTGTGAGGAGATGTTGCATCATTTGGGTTTGTTGGAGACTCACGGGGTTGGTTATACTACCTATCAGTTGGAGGGCCCAGCGAAGTTATGGTGGAGGGCTCAGGTTACTTGTAGACCACCATCGTCACCTCCTTTGACCTGGTCTCAGTTTTATGAGGCCTTTATGGCCAAGTTCCTACCCCAGAGTGATCGGGAGCATCACAGGGAGCAGTTTACTCACCTTATGCAGGGATCTACGACTATCTCGGAGTATGAGACCCGTTTCCATCAGCTAGCACCGTTCGGAGCTATGATTATTCCTACCGAGGCTGATAGGATTCGCAGATTTGTATGGGGTTTGAGGCAAGAGATCAGGCAGCCAGCTGAGATATTGATTGCCAGTGGTCGGTCATTCCAGGCCATTGTAGACTATGCCCGCACTGCTGAGGACTTAGAGCGACATGATCAGGGGTCCAGAGATAAGAGGCCTCGACATCAGGGTGTCTATAGTGGTCCTAGATATGGTGGTAGAGGTCCTGGCCAATGGAGCCGGAGTTATCAACCACAGCAGTACCAGGGTCAGTCTAGCCGATCGGTTCAGGCTTCCCTTCAGACTTTCGGTAGTACCCAGTTCGAGCAGGGTTAGAGCAGCCATCAGGGCTATAGCGGCCAGTCTTCGAGGGGTATAGTTTCTGGGGCATCAGGTCATGGTGGTCATACGGGATCTGCTGGTTCATTTCGACTGAGTTGGCCATCAGGGGCTTGTTTTACTTGTGGTGCGATTGGTCATTTTGCTAGAGATTGCCCTCAGCAGGGTACAGTTCAGTTGGCCGAGCCTTTACGGGCAGTTCAGCCCCCGGCTAGAGGGGGTGGTCGTCAGGGTAGAGGTGGTGCTCCACGCGACAGAGCAGGTGGTAGGGATGGCGGTCGGGCAGGTGGAGGTCGTCGTCAGTTTTACGCGGTCCCTAGGAGACCAGAGGCAGAGGCCTAAGATGCTGTGATTACAAGTACGATTTCTGTGTGCCATCAGTCTGCTATGGCTTTATTTGATCCTGGATCCACTTGTTCATATGTATCTGCCTACTTTGTGCCTTGTTTGGGGTTGGCTAGTGAGCCATTATCTGTTCCTGTTTCTGTTTCGACCCCAGTAGGAGATTCTTTAGTAGTGGATCGGATTGTGAGATCTTGTATGTTATCTGTTGGTGATTCAGAGACTTGGGGTGATTTGATGATTCTTGATATGCTAGATTTTGATGTGATACTGGGCATGGACTGGTTATCCCCTCACCGTGTGGTTTTGGATTGTTATGCCAAGACCATTACCATAGTTGTGCCCGGTGTATCCCCGGTTGTGTGGCAGGGTTCTGTTAGCCATGCACCGTCTGGGATCATCTCTTGTCTTCGAGCTAGGAAGTTGATTTCCCGTGGGTGTTTAGCTTATTTAGCATATGTCCGAGATGTTAGTTCTGACCCTACTTCTCCTGAGTCTGTTCCTGTGGTTAGAGACTTCCTCGATGTGTTTCCTACCGACCTGCCAGGCCTTCCACCTAAGAGAGATATTGATTTTGCTATTGAGTTGGAGCCGGGCACTAGGCCCATTTCTATTTCTCCTTACCGTATGGCTCCTGCTGAGTTGAGGGAGCTTAAGGAGCAGCTCCAGGATCTGTTAGCTAAGGGGTTTATTAGACCTAGTGTGTCGCCTTGGGGTGCTCCTGTTCTCTTCGTGAAGAAGAAGGATGGGTCGATGCGCATGTGTATTGATTATCGGCAGCTGAATAGGGTGACAATGAAGAATAGGTATCCGATGCCGAGGATTGATGATTTGTTTGACCAGCTTCAGGGTTCAGTCGTGTTTTCGAAGATTGATTTGAGGTCGGCTACCATCAGTTGAGGATTAGGGCGGAGGAACATCCCTAAGACAGCGTTCAGGACACGTTATGGCCATTATGAGTTCCTGGTGATGTCTTTTGGGTTGACTAATGCCCCCGCAGCCTTTATGAACTTGATGCACAGGGTTCTTGGCCCGTATTTGGACTCATTTGTGATAGTTTTTATAGACGACATCTTGGTATACTCGCGTAGTAGAGATGAGCATGAGCAGCACTTGAGGGTTGTACTCCAGACTTTGAGAGATCATCGGCTTTATGCCAAGTTCTCAAAGTGCGAGTTTTGGCTTGAGTCAGTTGCATTCCTAGGGCACGTGGTGTCTAAGGATGGGATTAGGGTTGATCCGGGAAAGATTTCAGCAGTCTGTGAGTGGCCTAGACCTACTACTGTTACTGAGGTTCGCAGCTTTATTGGGCTAGCAGGTTACTATAGACGGTTCGTTGAGGGATTTTCTTCCATAGCAGCACCCTTGACTATGCTGACTAGGAAGGATGTCCCATTTTAGTGGTCAGATCAGTGTGAGGATAGCTTCCAGAGGCTTAAGGCCTTATTGATTTCAGCTCCAGTTTTGACTTTGCCAGTTGAGGGTCAGAGCTTCTCCGGGTATTGTGATGCTTCTGGGGTTGGTCTTGGTTGTGTGTTGATGTAGCAGGGTCGAGTAATAGCATATGCGTCGAGGCAGCTGAAGGTTCACGAGCGCAACTACCCCACTCATGACTTAGAGTTGGCGGCGGTAGTTTTCGCGCTCAAAATCTGGAGGCATTACCTATATGGAGTTCACTGTGAGATCTTCACCGATCACCGTAGTCTTCAGTATATCACGAGTCAGCGTGAGTTGAACTCGAGACAGAGGAGATGGGTCGAGTTACTGAAGGACTATGACTTCACTATTTTGTATCATCCGGGCAAGGCAAACGTGGTAGCGGATGCCTTGAGCTGGAAGGCGGTGAGTATGGGTAGCCTAGCTTCTCTTTCAGTTTCAGAGGGACCGTTGGCCTTGGACATCCAGTCCTTGGCTAATCGTTTGGTTAGGCTTGACTTGTCGGATCCTAGCAGAGTTCTCGCCAGTGTTGAGGTTCATTCTACTTTGATTAATCAGATTCAGAGCCGTCAGTTTGAGGATCAGCAGTTGTGTGACCTTCGTGATCGGTTTGTTCAGGGTGAGACCAGCTAGGTTATTGTAGATTCAGATGGGGTTCTGAGGTTTGATAGTCGCCTTTGCGTTCTGAGGATTAGTGATTTGATGCAGTTGATACTTCACGAGGCACATTGTACTAGATACTTCATTCACCCTGGCACAGCAAAGATATATAGAGACTTGAGGCAGCTTTACTGGTGGAGTGGTATGAAGCGGGATATAGCAGATTTCGTATCTCGGTGCTTGAACTGTCAGCAGGTTAAGTTCGAGCACATGAGACCTGGTGGTTGGATGCAGCGACTTCCCATTCCTGAGTGGAAGTGGGAACGGATTACTATGGACTTCGTTGTTGGTTTACCTCGTATTTCTCATGGGTTTGATTCCATATGGGTGATTGTTGATAGACTGACCAAGTCAGCACATTTCTTGCCGGTTCATACTTCTTATGGCGCAGAGAGGTTAGCTCAGATCTACCTTCGTGAGATTGTTTGATTGCATGGGGTCCCAGCTTCTATTATTTCAGACCACGGCACCCAGTTTACATCTATGTTTTGGAGGGCTATTCAGCGAGATTTGGGTACAGAGGTTCGTCTTAGTACCGCTTTCCACCCTCAGACAGATGGCCAGTACGAGAGGACCATTCAGGTCCTGGAGGACATGCTTCGGGCCTGTGTTCTTGACTTTGGAGGTTCTTGGGATCAGTTTGTTCCCTTGGCAGAGTTTGCTTATAATAACAGCTTCCATTCGAGTATCGGCATGGCACCTTTTGAGTCTTTGTATGGCGGGCGTTGCGGATCACCGGTAGGTTGGTTTGATGGTTTTAGTGCTGGGCCACAGAGCACAGATTTGCTTCTAGATTCCTTAGACCGAGTCCGAGTGATTCAGGACAGACTTCGGGCAGCTCAGAGCAGGCAGAAGAGTAATGCTGATCGTAGGCTTCGTGGCTTGGAGTTTAGTGTCAGTGACTTGGTGTTTCTCCGTGTATCGCCCGTGAAGGGCATGATGAGATTTGGTAGGCGGGGCAAGCTTAGCCCCAGGTACATTGGGCCGTTTGAGATTCTTCGGAGGGTTGGTAGCGTTGCCTATCAGCTAGCCTTGCCTCTGATGTTTTCAGCTATACATCCTGTATTCCATGTTTCGATATTATGTCGGTATGTCTCAGATGAGTCTCATGTGTTGCAGTGGGATTCAGTTTAGTTGGATGAGGGTTTAGCCTTTGTTGAGGAGCCGGCAACTATTTTGGCCAGAGATGTCAGGAGATTGAGGTCTCGAGAGATCCCGATTGTTAAGGTTCAGTGGAAGCACCGTCCAGTCGAGGAGGCTACCTGGGAGACCGAGAGAGATATGCGGGCCCAGTACCCGCAACTGTTAGAGCCTTCAGGTACCCCCTTGACCTTGACTTTCGAGGACGAAAGTCCTTTTTAGTAGTGGATGATGTAATGAGCCTTTCGGTCATTTCCACATACCCATTTTCCTTGAACCGTTAGAGCTTGTTGTAGCGGACCCAAGTCGCTTAAGGCTCGTCAAGACCGGTATTTCGGTGTCGATGCCATTTGTTTGGTCGCATTATAAGTTTTGTAGTCAAGCAAATCGGCAAAAGTTATCGTAAGTTCTTTAATAAATTTTTTGAACTTTGGGTAAAATGTCTCAGGGCTTTTCTCTCAATATATAAAGAGTTAGAATTCCCCCGAAATACCAAATCGAAGGTCTACGATTCTAGTTTCCAACGCATAAAACCTCACGTCCAACTGATCTCGGAGTAAAAAGTTATGACTATTTTACCGCAGACTGTCTGGCAGAAAAAGAGTTGCGAACCGGGTCGCGAACCGGGTCGGGTTAAACTCGATTTAAGCCTCAACTTCACCTTTTAAAATGCCATTTCAGTTCCGAAACAGTGATAAAACATAAGGGAGGATTCCGAGAGAATTCTTGAGTATCGAAATCGTGCGGTGGTGAGTTGCGAACTTAAATTTGAGAATTTATTACCATCGCGTATATTCGAAAATATTTTATTTTAAAGTCGAAGGTGGTAGAAAATTATAGTATTATTACCTTTTCAAAATATTTTAAAGGTTTATGAAAAATACTTTTGTTACTATAAAATTGTATATGTATTTATTTTATAAGGTTTTTATACATTGTAATATTTTAACGGAGATAGTAAATTTAGTTATTTTGAAAATTATTATTATGATATAGTAGGTTTTATTTGAAATAATTTTCTATTAATTATGGTATATTTAAAAAGTCGTATTTATTATCCACGAGCTTATATAATACCCGTGTATATACATAACGGGATAAAAACATTTTCTTACTACTGCCACCTCCACTCCACGTGGAGGTGGAGGGAGTGGCCAACAATTCACTATCTACGTGGTGTCATGCCAACTATGACTTATCTGCCTAACTTGTATTGTTGTATAAATATTGTGAAAGTTATTAAGAAAGTGTAGTAACAAATTATGGAGATATTGTACTATTATTGTTGCGCACATTGAGAGTATTTTCTGGAAGCACTATTTTTACATTATGTTTGATCATCGGAAGAGAATCAATTATCTACGTCAAGTTATTCAAGACCAAATCCTAGTTTGATTTCGTGTTGGAGGTTTTTCGGAGAGGTTCAAGCTTGTCATCAGACGACAGGTAGGTTACGGTTTATTTTCCCTAGACTCCGCATATATAGAATAAAATTGTATTAATGGGCATCCTTTGGGTTGGTTTATTAGGTTGGTACCACAGACCTTGACCGCGTTATTCATGTCCGCCTTCTTTTGTTTCTCCGTTGCTTGTAGTATTTGCCGATTTATTTTATTTACCCTTGTGGTCCTGTGAGGCCTTGTTGACTCTGGAACATAGAAGGTGGGATTTTGAGAATGTCCGCGAGACCCGGGCATAGAATTATCCTTCTAGGCTGGTTATGCTTGTTGAGTAGTTGTGGGCCTGTGCAGGGTCGATAGGTTGATTGTTAGCTGCTGGGCAGCTATTGTGTGTAATCATACCATTTTCATGCATATAAAGAGGTTTTATCCATGTTTTACTATGGTTTTGGCTTCGAGGCTACTGACACTATTTTCTAAACCTTGCATGGCCTGGGGGGCCCATTTTCGATGGAAATAATTTGGAAATGGTCTGATTTAACTTGTGAATTTTCTGGGTAAAAGAAAGTAAAATTATGTTTAAAATCATCAGTTTTACGATTATCGCTAGACTCGGCAGGGCCGGGGTGCTAGTTGAGTTTTCTTGTTACTTGAGATGATTTTTAGCCTCGGTCGGACCGAGCACCTGAGATGACTTTTTACTGTTTAGACCCGGTTATTCCCGGGCGCCCTTGGAGGGGTTTTTGAGATATTTTCCTACTACTTTAGTCGTGGACAGGGTCTGGGCATTGCATATTCGAGACTGGGTCTCTATCGTGATACCGGACTTGCTTCCGGACGACATGTGTTGATACTGAGTTTTAGTATGGAGTCTGGGACCTCCATGGACCTTGCCATCCGGGCCAGGGGCTACGGGCTGCGTGTGCCGGAGGAGGGGTATACGGTGGAGTAGAGGTATACGGCAGTGTCCTTCCATGGAACCTACCTGCTGGGCCGGATCGGCGCCGGAGAGAGGTACATACAGAGATACCATTTCACTTGAGATCTTCATGCATCATATCATTCATTGTTTGAGGCTCCACCCTTGTTTGTTGTTTGTTGATTGTACGCTCCGGTAGTATGGGATGCCGGAGGATTTGTTTTCACTTGTTTGTGTTCCTCGGTTGTATGGGCGGCCGGGGGACTGTAGGTAGACTTTTGCTATTTACTTACAGAATTGTTCTCTATTATGGATAAGTATGAGATTGGTATGATTAGTTGAGTTTGATTCATGTCTCTGAGCATGCCTATTATTACTCTTTTTCTCTTCTTCCTACACTTGAGGTTACCAGTATACCGTCCATTTTTGTAAACTTATTTTATATACAATTGTTATTGCAAGGACCCCAGGTGCGTTGTTTCTTAATCTCACCTGTGCCTATGTGATTGTATATTCTGCCTTACTAGCCTCACATGTGGTTCTGTTATTTCCCTCTGGGCTAGTTCCTGTGTACCTTTCGTTTGATTTCTGTGACTGCTTGCTTCTATTCTGTCTATTACTACGCTTTTATCTTATATGTGCCCAGTCGCCTATGATACCTACTGGGTACCTTATGCTTCGCATTTGGTGCTCACCCCTACCCCCTGCATCTTGAGGTGCATATCCTAGCATGGGCCATCGCCGTTAGATCGTTGTGATTCGTGCTTGGAGATCTGTTGGGGACCACTTCAGGCTGAGGGTGAGCTCTTGGCGATCGGAGCTTAGCTTTAGTTTA
Organism: Jaltomata sinuosa; assembly: GCA_003996215.1. NCBI lineage: Eukaryota > Viridiplantae > Streptophyta > Magnoliopsida > Solanales > Solanaceae > Jaltomata > Jaltomata sinuosa. Next base: position 247,527 of record QJPP01003194.1, on the reverse strand, counting down.
TCTTTTGCTTCATGTACTCTATTACCATTCAGAGCCATCTGTATATATAGTTCTGGTTTATTTGCACTCCTTGTATGTAGTTTTGGCTCTATACTATGATACCAGGTCTTGGGGTTTGATTTAATTTTTGCATATGTATATATATATACTCCTGTTATCTATTCTTTCGCTTGTTTGTTAGATAGTAGCCCATTACTAACTGTCCTGGGCTACGGGAAATGGTTCGCCTACTGGGGGGTTGTAGGCGCCATCATGACCGAGAAATCGGGTCGTGATAGGTTGTTCCCGTAGAGCCACCCACCTTCAGATGCAAGAATACCGTAGTTTGGGATCAGGTTCTTTAGGCCATTAAGGGTGCATCTAGGCTCAATCATGAGGGTAGGGTAATGAATGACAAAGGGAACAATCGGCGTAGCATTCACGAGGAGGTTGAGATTCGATCTGCAGGTCTGGATGATATGGCGGATGTCAAGGCTTTGTATGATCACTACGGCTTGTAGTGGATGAGCCGGCCGGGTGGCCCATACAACCCGGTCATTTTTCGTGAGTTTTATGTTGTCTATGCAGCTACATTGATGAACCAGTGCAAGAAAGGAAAAACTCTGAGGTCAGAGCCAGCTCTTCAGAGAGTACAAATTTGGGGGGTACAGGTAGACATCTCATAGCGCACCATTCAGGGCTTTCTATATGGCCTAAACTTTGTAGCTCCAGCTTCCCAGCTAGACTTGGATGCTCGTATGGAGCAGGTGAGACAGAAGAATATACCTTATCAATGGATTTCCTCACTTATCACAGACAATAATCTTCCTTGGTTGACAGCGAGTATACCAAAGATTGGAAAGGCAACGCTGATTGTAGCGGGAAAATTTTGGTGGGCAGTGGTTAGACACCGGTTAGTACCGATGACAATGGATAACACTCTTACTCTTGACCGAGCTATTTTGGTTGCTGCGTTCATGGATCGCTATGATATTATTATTGCCCACGTTATTTAGGAAGAGATCAGAGAGCGGGCATTAAGGTTGTCTACTACCATGCCTTTTCCATCCCTTATCACTCAGCTTTGCCAGGCTGCGGAGGTGCCCGAGATTCTGGGCGTTTACCGGACCATTCATGCTTCCAGTTTTCAGGATGTAGTTTTGATTCAAGATGCCACCAACTCGGTGGCATGGAGTAGAGCTTATGCCACAACAACCGACTTTCCAGAGCCTAGTGGTGATTTGCCACCAAATGCGTTGGTAGTATTTTATGAGCAGACTAGACCGGATTCTGGACCATCTTCGACAGCTGGTCCATCTTCATCGGCTCAGTCCAGGCCATCCAGCAGCCAGGGTAAGCCATACGTATTCACCAGCGAGGTATTTAGCAAGGTCGCTAAAGCGTCCTTCCATGCAGAAGAACAGATTAAGAGGTTTTCAACCTCGGTGAAGCCGCTAATCCGACGTGAGATAACAGATTCCATGGTGCCAGTCCAAAAGTCGATTAATAGTTTGAATGCACGACTGGACACCATTGAGATTCAGGTTAATGATCGACTGCGGAACATGACTATTCCAGACCTCACCTCCATCCTCACTGAGCTTGCAAAGGTTCGGGCTGATGTAGATGTTATTCAGAAGAGGCAGGTACCAGACATACAATTATCGCCGATTAAGACTGCAGAATAGGAGTTTTTTGATTTATTAGCACCATCTCCCCCTCGTGAGCCTGTTGCAAACCCCGCACCTGAAAAGAAAAGGAAGAGAAACGACAAAAATCTTGCGGGTGATGATGCCCCACTTAGTCCTAAATCTCAAAAGAAGAAAGAAGAAAGGGCTGCGAAGAAGGCAAGAAAAGAGTTGGGGAAAGCGACAAAAGGGATCCTTGGTGAAGCACCAGATCGAGGTGGATGGTAGAGGCCGAGGTGGTTCCGGGAGTGGTATTGTAACTTCTTGAGACCCCAGTGTGGGAGTGGTTGATGAGGAGCTGCTCGGGCAGCTGTTACCATTGTGAGAGGATTGCAGAGACAGCCTCAGTTGTTGGAGAAACTACTATGGGCACCGATCCTGAGGGCCCAAAGGATGCTACACCAGACACCGGTGCTTAGGCGCCACAGGTATGTTCTCACCCCCCTATATTTTGTATTTTCATCAGTGCATTAAGGATAATGCACATCTCTTTTGGTAGGGTGGGGGCAGCATGGGGTATTCACTATTTTTAATGGGTTAGTTGGCGAAGTCTGAGTAGCCGAGAGACCCTCGTCGTGCCGCGACATTAAAACAGGCGATGCATGGGAGGCAACCCATGAGGTGTTCACTATTTTCCTGCCTGTTCTTTCCATAAGGATTTTTATTTTTCTGTTGAACTGGAACATGTAGTATAGTGTTTATATAGTAAAAAAAGTAAAGGAACTTAGCGCAGCCTATGATATGATTTTTGGAACTAAAATTTTGATTGAAAAATGGAGAACCCTCCATTTTTTTGTGTGACATGATTGTATCTGTTCTTGATAGACTGACCGCTATGGATCCATGCATGACATTATGATTTAATCTACTTGATTAATGGCTTAAGCTACAGCACGAACCTGATAATTAGCATGCAATTGTTTGACTCTGTGCCATGAGTGTGTGAGCTTATTTTGACTTGTTCTTGCTTTGTGTGCCAATCTAGAACTTGCCCGGTTAGTCTTTCTTAGGTTCTAGGAAGGTTGGTTAGGAAAGGATCATAGGTTGTTTTTGAACTAGTCCACTTTATCCAAATGACCGACCAAATGATGTAAATACCCTTTGATCCCTGATTTTGAGCCTAAATTGATCCGTTTTGTTATTTTGCCTAATCACCTTCCCCGTCTTTTTGCAAAACCTTTAGTTTGGTCCTGGTCCCTCCTTGGACATCGTGTACTTCAACTCAGGCAAATCGCCTAAGGTGAGGGTGCATATTGTAGAGGTGACTGAGGAGTAGGGGTATGAAAAGAGAAGGTTAGTAATGAAAAAGGGAAATAACTGGTGCAACTGGTATGTTAAAGAAAAAGAAAAAGAAAGAAAAAGAAAAAGAAAAAGAAAGAAAGAAAAAGAAAATGTGAATTTTTTTTGAATTTGAACCAAAAGCCGCACCCGTCACTTGTTGAAAAATAAAAAGAGAGAAAAAAGGAGGAAAAAATAGAGTTGGTCCGATAAGTGGAGAAAAAAATAAAAAAATATAGCATAGTGTCAAGGAGGGCTTAGTCACTGATTTCCATATCTACCATACCCGTCCCCAAGACTACGTTACAAGCCAAGAGAAGTCCTATAGTGATCCTAGTCCAACTGTCCGAAAGTCGAGGCATAGAAAATAAGGGCAAGCCTATGGTATTGTGCACGCATTGCTTGAATATCTATTGTGAGTGTGAGTGCCTTTGTTAAGTCCCCAAATTCTTGATTATATTATTATGTGACTGGGACTTCTTTGTGGTGAGGGCACTAGAGCAACTTTGACTTCTAACTGGTAGTCTGAATCTTGTATGTGTATGGTACGTTGTCTATTGATAGTGTAATGTCATCCATGGATCCTCTTGTGTTGTCTTGATAGTCAGAACACATGCACTAGTTTTGTATTGAAAAGAGGAGGGGGGATACTTGTTATGAGCTAAATTGCTAAATCATATGACTGCCGTAGTTCCTAGTTTTCTTTTGCTATAGCGTCATTGTAGAATAGTTTTTGTGTCGCTTGAGGACAAACAACAGTCTTAAGTTCAGGGTGTTGATGTGCCATAGAAATACGTCACTTTCGACGCTTAATACTTAGGACTTTTTCAAGTTCTTTAGCATTTTATCTGTGGATTTGATGCTTTTGGTTATGTGTGCAGGCAAATTGGATCCGTGAGCAAAATGTTGGAAACTAAGCAGAAGCTAGAACATTCCAGTGAACATGGGGAAGTTGATGGGTCGTGCTTTCAAAGGACGGGCACATCATGTGGACACGTAATCCAAACTTCAGAAATGGTGCAGGGTAGAATTGATTGCACAATTAGGTTAACGGTCTGTACTTTCAAAGTACGGACCCGTCCTGTTGACTCATCGTCCAAAGATCAGAAGATATGCTAAGTATGGAGGAAAGGACGACTCAAACCACGGTCCGTTCTTGTGAAGGACGGACCCATCCTGTTGACACGTAAACTGAGGTTCCACAGAGGTGAAAAGCACTAGCAGGGATTACGGATAGGAGAACGGACCATACTTCCAAAAGATGGCCCGTCTTTGTGACTCGTCATCACTGAAGCAGAGAAGGTACCAAAGTGGGCCAAGAAACGACGAGTCCAAGGACGAGCCGTCATTCAGAAGAACAACTCGTGGTTCCACCCAATGTTTTTATGCCAGAAGACATTGACCAGCAGGACCACGATTGACTTGAGAAGACTATGGACCATCGTTCCAAATGATGGATCGTCAATCCGACCCGTGGTCCCTGCCGAGCCAATTTCCTAGTTTGTTTAGGACATGATTTCTTTTTTTCTATAAATACTTTCCCTTAGGTTTTATTTTCGGTGGTTCATGAATTATTTCAAGTTACTTTCGGATATTTTGTTACTTTGATTTTGGTATTGATTTCGGACAAAAGTTCTTGATATTGAAGTGTTCTTGAGTTTGTTCTTCAAGATTCCGATTTTCTTTATTCTTCTTTGTAAGTATCTCTTGATGATTGATCAAACAAACACTAATTGCCTGCTTATGAACATGAGTAGCTAAAATCCACAACTAGGGTTGTGGGAACCACAAATGATTAACGAAGTAGGCAAAGTACTTAGGTAATCTAGGGAGGTGTTTAGGTATGTATTGTTCTTCCCTTTGTTTTGATTGCTTTTTAACGGTGCGCAACGTTAGAACTCGCCTTATCCTTACTTGTCGGACCAAGGAGGTAACGGATGGGAAAAGGGTTGCTAACAATGAGATTTGAGGAAATCAACCCTCATCTAATAGCTTGACCTTGTCTGGGAATAGCTAATCTGGAATCAAGGGTAAGGGTTAGTAAAGCGACACCCGCGGCTGGACCAAGGCGTGTGGTGAAATTCACCTAGTTGCCGGACCAAGGAATTAGGGGAACCTAGCTTACCGATTCTGCATGCTAAGCACTAAACAAGTTAACCACGTACAAAAGCCTCACTAAGTTATGATATCATGGGGAACACGAACCTAGTCACTTCTCTTATTGATAACAATGCTGAAATTGATCTCGGTTACTTGTTAATAATTCACATTACGATCTTTACTTGTTAATTTAAAACCCCCCCTTTGCGGGAAATAAATGACTAAAAGACTGAGTAAACACTAATTGACCCTAGTCCTACCATATTCCCTGTGGGATCGACCCCAACCTTTAGTTGGGTTCTATATTTGAACACTGACCGCTTGCGCTTCTTTTAGAGGTGTAATTTGGGCGCATCATCTGCTCATACCAAGATCTTTATTAGAAAGATGCAAAAAAGTAAGAGTGAGTATGATCCACTTGTACTCAGTAGGCATCATAGGCTGACTTACTTAAAAAGTTACTATATAGAATAAAGAATACAAAAATAACCCTGCATGCAGAAAAGTCCTAGCAATTCAATATAAATCAATAGTACAGTTCATCTCAATCACAACATCAATCCAAATGATAACGCAATGTAATGGAAAATGTATATTGGTATACACCCTCTCCAGCAGTTTGCTGCAAAGGTGGGACCCATGAGGGATGCGCGAGGTCTATATACCCTTTCCCCAGAATCTTACCTCTGACAAACTCATTATTGTCCAGAATCTTACCTCAGACCAAATTAATAAAAGCAACACAAGCCTTTATTCAGAATCTTACCTCAGATTAAATCAGTAAAAAAAGCTTCATTTTCTTTCAAAAATTGATGTTTTTGATGATGCAATCTAGCAATTCCATGAGATAAATGTATATGCATGCGCCAAATAAAAGAATGAATTAACACAATAATGGGAAATAACATCCTAAGATACCAACCAACTCGGGAACATAGGCTACAAGCCTTAATATCAAGTCAGGAATCTCAGTTCCTTGTCACCAACACAGTATGAGCCCTAATTTTGGAATCACTATGATAATTGAACTCATTTAGCATTCAAATCCATAAATTTACCCAATCTATAGCATGCTTTACATGATAAATTGCCACCTAAGCAAAGTATAAAGAAAGGTAAGTCATAACCTACCTTGAAGCCGAATAGCAAGACTCTACTCGATCAGACTTGAGCTTTACAAAAAGCCTACAAATGCAATCACTCTATCAGTAACAATTTCTACACATAAACACGAATCCAACTACCCATATTGCTAAGGTTCTAATTCAGGTCCATAAAGTCAACCCCAAGCCCACAAGGGAAAAATTGAAATTTTATTGGAAAATCAACTTACCCAAAGCTTAAGGAGTTCAAATATGATTTTTTATTGAAAATGGAGTTAAAATCGATCTTTAAATGACAAATTTATCGAATTTTAACTTTACCAAGAAAACCTCAAATCTCAAGTTGGAAAACTAATATTTTAAGTTAAAATCATGAAATGATCAATGAGAAATGTATAAAAGTAGTATACGAAGCTTACCCAATAAAGAAATCTCAAAAATCTCCTCTGAAATTACCCAATATCGAGGTCTAGAGCTCCAAAAATGAGGTAGGAAAAAAATAGAGTTAAAAGCAAAAAGACCACTAGCCTAATACCAACAATCTCATACTAGCGAGAAAAGGTAACACGCATAAACTTGCAGGCGTGATGTTGCACGCGTGATAAACTATTGCAGGTGAGGAACTCACTTGCCATACTGACCCTCACAAGAGAGTCTCAACACATATAGAAGAAAGTCCACTAGAGTGGAAAATGGTCCACAATGGAGAGGTCCTTCAACTAGGCAGTTTCCACAGGAGCGGACCCTTACCGCAGGGGTAAGCTTGCAAGAGTGGGATTTCTCTACAGTCGCAAAGTCACCGATGCAAAAAAGGCTCTACTGAAGAGACCCATCTCCAACTGGCTAACCCCTGCAGGAGTGACCCTTTGGCTGCAGAGAGGCTCTACCTATGCGGGGCAAAGGTTGCAGGCACGACTGCACCAGATACAACAACCAACATAAAACCCTCCCCCAAGCTCCCAAGCTCAAAATCGACCCTTAGAACATACTCCAAACACCACAAACACAAACCAAATATGCTACTAGGTCAAAATCAACATTCCGGACTCAATAGAATCGTCCAATTCATCAATGGAGGTTATTATCACCAAATGTTAATCAAAGTCAATTATAGGCCAAAACATCTAATTTTCTAACTGACTATACAAAACACATCTGAATACCTCGAAACCCAAGCTAATAGTGCAACTAGCCTAAAAATAAAAATTCTGGAGCTAACAAAACTAATAGAATTCTCATATGATGCTTAGAACTCTCAATATTGATTAAATTCAACCATATCAACTTCAATACCTTTCAAAATGAAAAACTTACATAGAATTCAATTAAACACCTTGAGAATTGTGTCACCCACTCCCGCAGACTACAAATAGTATCAAACAACTACAGAAAAGGAAAAATTGGCCAAAATACACAAAGGAGCTAGTTAGGATTTGGTAAAAGTAGATTTGTTATAGAGGGTTTTATCTCACCATTAGTTTTAATAGCTAAATTCTCAACTAAAATTCTTAAACCCAATGAGATTTTAGAATTCATAAGGTTTTCATGCGATTGAATATTACTAGGTTATAAGATATCAAACTCCTTTTCGTTCTTATTATAGGTTATAAGATATCAAACTCCTTTTCGTTCTTAGTTAAAAGGCTTAGTGATTTCAAACATTAACCTGTGACATAATATCTTAATCTACGGACTTGGAGGAGCGAGTTAGGATTTGGTAAAAGTAGATTTGCATGAACTCGAGGTGCTAACCCTCATTTGACAAATTCATATTGGAATAATAGGATTTACTTTGCATAATCAGTATTTCTTATTGTCAATAACTCATATAGTTGTGGAAGCATCATATGTAGATATATTGTTCATAACCTTCAATGAGCTGAGTGATAGTCCAGTATATTGAGTGCGTATTTGTAACCCCAATGCATGTAGTCGCATGATTACTGATGAACAAACCAATTCATTATGGGGTACACAATCTTAGTATTTTAATCTCATAAGTTTTACAATCTTATTTACTTACAATAATCTTTATTTTCTACATTATTAGCTTAGTTACAATCAATCTCTACAACCCTAAGGATCATAATTTGCATATAAGTTCAGTAGCCGTATTGATAGTACAAATTTAAGAGGCTCTCTCATATTCAATTTAGATTCGACTCCAAACTAGTTAGGTTACTATTATTACATACGATCGTATACATCATCTAAAGGTGTATCTTGAGCATATCAAAATTTGCAATGTTGTAGAGGAATACGGTGAAAACTTTGTTGATTATTGATATTTACTTAATTATATTGTTCTTTTGCATTACTTATTTTCTTGTTTTGACTATGAAATGGGTTTAACATGGCTCAAACAGTAGCACAATAGGAAGAAGGTGCAAAAGCAACAATAGAGGTGACATCCAATGTCATGCAAGCAATCTCACAGTAAATTAAGAAAGAGGAGAAAGAAGAGGTTAAAGTTTTTGCTGACCTACACTGGAAAATTGGCTATGAGAATGCCATAGTACCACCAAGAGTGAATGCTCCAACTTTTAAGTTTGACACGAATATCCACATAATGTTTACGGCTAAGCGGCTATTTTGAAACTCCACAGATGTTTACCGCCACCAGCACTTAAAGAATTTTACTGGAGCGTGTGCAATGTATAAGCAATCCAACATTACCGAAGAAACCATTAGACTAAGGACATTCAAATACTCCCTCACTGGAGATGCAAAGGCTTGGATCTACAGCTTACCACCAAACTCCATCACAACATAGAAAAAGTTGGTCATTATGTTCTTGAAAAATTGGTTCCCCCTAGTAAAAAATCGAATTCAGACATAAAAATCATTTGTTTTAAGTAGATTCCTAGGAAGCAGCTATACGAAGCATGAGAGAAGTCTAGATATTACCTGATCACAGATTTCCTAAGCATATTCTTTTGGAGAAATTTTATATGAGTCTTGACCTACTGAATTAATCCATAGCCCACAATGTGGTTGTGGTTTTTTTGATGGACAAGTCCTATGCCCATATAGGTTAGATCATGGATAAGATCACCAGGAACAATCAAGCATGGCATTCAACTGATATCAGTGGTAGAATATCATATGCAAATACTTAACTCACTGCACTTGTTAGAGAAAATCAAGAATGAGATCAACTGATCTCCATTGTGGCACCCATATTGAGCGGCTGACCAAGAGGATATGAGAAAGAGATCTTAGAAGGGTAAAAGTAGTTGAAGATGTTCAGGTTGTGTCACGACCCGATTTCTCGGTCATGATGGCACCTACAACCCCCCAGTAGGCGAACCAATTCCCGTAGCCCAGGACAGTTAGTAATAAACTACTATCTAACAAATAAGCGGGAGGGTAGTTTAATAAGCAAAAGTAAGTGAAAAAAAAAGATGAAGAGAATAGATAACAGGAATATATATATACATATGCGGAAACTAAACCAAACCCCAAGACCTGGTATCATAGTATAGAGCCAAAACTACATACATGGAGTGCAAACGATCCAAAACAATATATACAGATGTCTCTGAATGGTAATAGAGTACATAAAGCAAAAGATAAACTAAAGCTAAGCTCCGATCGCCAAGAGCTCACCCTTAGTCTGAAGTAATCCCCATCAGATCTCCAAGCACGACTTACAGCGATCTAACGGTGATGACCCACGCTAAGATCTACACCCAAAGATGCAGGGGGTAGGGTGAGCACCAAATGCGAAGCATAAGGTACCCAGTAGGTATCATAGGCCGATTGGGAACATATAAGATAAAAGCATAGTAACAGATAGAATAGAAGCAAGTAGTCACAGAAATCAACAAAAGGTACACAGGAACTAGCCCAGAGGGAAGTCAACAGAACCACATGTGAGGCCAGCAAGAAAAATATATACACCATAGGCACAGGTGAAAGTAAGAAACAACGCACCTGGGGTCCTTACAATAACAGTGTATACATAATAAGTTTACGAAACGGATGGCATACCGGTAACCTCAAGTGTAAGAAGAGGGAAAGAGTAATGATAGGCATGCTCAGAGACATGAATCAAACTCAACAAATCATATCAATCTCAAATCCAAAACTAACAGTCTAGCAGTAACCAATTTCATAATTAACCGTAACAGGGAACAATTCTACAAGTAAATAGCAAGAGTCTACCTACAGTCCTCCGGCCGCCCATACAACCGAGGAACACAAACAAGTGAAAACAAACCCTCCGGCATCCCATACTACCGGAGCGTACAATCAACAAACAACAAACAAGGGTGGAGCCTCAAACAATGAATGATATGATGCATGAAGATCTCAAGTGAAATGGTATCTCCGTATGTACCTCCTCTGGTGTCGATCCGGCCCAGCAGGTAGGTTCCTTGGAAGGAAACTGCCCGTATACCTCTACTCAACCATATACCTTTCCTTCAGCACACGCAGCCCTCAGCCCACAGCCCCCAGGCCCGGAAGGCAAGGTCCATGGAGGTCCTTGACCCTATACTAAAACTCGGTATCAAAACATGTCATCCGGAAGCAAGTCCGGGTTCAAGATAGAGACCCATTCTCTAATATGCATGCCCACACCCTGTCCAGGACTAAAGTAGTAGGAAAATATCTCAAAAACCCCTCCAAGGGTGCCCAGGCATAACCGGGTCTAAACAGTAGAAAGTCATCTCGGGTGCTCGGTCCGACCGAGGCTAAAATTATCTCAGGCAGCAAGAAAACTCAACTAGCACCCCGGCCCTACCGAGTCTAGCATTAATCGTAATAAAAAATCATAATTTTACCTTCTTTTACCCAAGAATGTTCACAAGTTAAATCAAACCATTTCCAATTCATTTTCATCAAAAACGAGCCCCCGGGGCCATGCAAGGTTTAGAAAATAGTGTCAGTAAGCCCGAAGCCCAAACCATAGTAAAACATGGATAAAACCTCTTTATATGCATGAAAATGGTATGATCACACACAATAGTTGCCCAGCAGCTCACAATCAACCTATCGACCCTGCACATGCCCATAGCTACTTAGCAAGCATAACCAGCCTAGAAGGATAATTATAAGCCCTAGACTCGCGGACATTCCCAAAATCCCACCTTCTATGTTCCAGAGTCAACAAGGCCTCATAGGACCACAAGGGTAAATAAAATATATCGGCAAGTACTACAAGCAACAGAGGTACAAAAGTAGGCGGACATGAATAAAGCGATCGAGGTCTGTGGTGTCAACCTAATAATTCAACCCAAGGATGCCAGCTAGTACAATTTTATCTGATATATGCTAAGTCTAGGGATTTTAAACCATAACCTACCTGTCGTCCGATGACAAGCTGCTAGAACGATGATGTCCACACTCGAACCGCTCCGAGAAACTCCGAAATGAAATCAAACTCGAAATTAGACTTGAATAACTTGACGTAGAAAATTGATTTTCTTTCGACGATATAAAATATTTATCAAATTAACATTCTCCACAGTTTCCTCTTCTCATACGTCTATATAGAGATGAAAATGTTTCTTTTTGCATAGTGGCCATAAGAATGGAGAAGTTTAAATGCCTAATTTAACTATTTTCCAAAAGTGCTGAGGTTAGTACATGCAAACATATATATATACACGTACTAGTCACCTCATTAAATGTTAAGATGCATTAACTTTTTTCCACCACCATAAATTGTTGTCCCTCCCTTTTTACTTACACGTATAAGGGGAGGTGGCAATATAGAAAGAATACTTTTACCCCGTTATATATATTCGGGTATTGCATAGGTTCGTGGTAAAATATATATAACTTTTTAAATATACCATAACTAATAGAAAATTATTTCCAATAAAACTTACTATATTATAATAATAATTTTCAACATAACTAAATTTACTATCTCCGTTAAAATATTATAATGTATACAAACCTTATAAAATAAGTACATATACAATTATATCATAATAAAAGTATTTTTCATAGATCTTTAAAATACTTTAAAAAAGGTGATAAAAAATATAACTTTAAAATAAAATATTTTCAAATATATGCGCAATGCTAATAAAATTCTTAAATTTAGGTTCGCAATCACCATCGCACGATTTTGATACTCAAGAACTCTCTTGGAACCCTCCCTTATGTTTTCTCACTGTTTCAGAACTCAAATGGCATTTTAAAACGTGAAGTTGAGGCTTTAAATTGATTTTGACCCGACCCGGTTCGCGACCCGGTTTCTTCCATACAATCCGCGGTAAAACAGTCTTTACTCCGAGATCAGTTGGATGTGAGGTTTTGTGCGTTGGAAACTAGACTCGTAGACCTTAGATTTGGTATTTCGGGGGACTTCTAACTCTTTATATATTAAGAGAAAAGCTCTGAGACATTTTACCCAAAGTTCAGAAAATTTATTAATGAAACTTACGATAACTTTTCCCGACTTTCTTGACTTCAAAACTTATCATACGACCAAACAAATGGACCCGACACCAAAATACCGGTCCCGAAAAGCCTTAAATGACTTGGGGCCACTACAAACAAGATCTAACGGTACAAGGAAAACCTATACGTGGAAATGACTGGAAGAGTCATTACATCATCCACTACTAAAAAGGACTTTCGTCCTCGAAACTCAAGGTCAAGGGGGTACCTGAAGGCTCAAACAGCTGCGGATACTGAACCCGCATATCTCTCTCGGTCTCCCAGGTAGCCTCCTCGACTGGACGGTGCCTCCACTGAACCTTAACAACTGGGATCTCTCGAGACCTCAATCTTCTGACATCTCTGGCCAAAATAGCTGCCGGCTCCTCAACAAAGGCTAAACCCTCACCCAACTGAACTGAATCCCACTGCAACACATGAGACTCATCTAGGATATACCGATGTAACATCGAAACATGAAATACAAGATGTATAGCTGAAAACATCGGAGGCAAGGCTAGCTGATAGGCAACGCTACCAACCCTCTGAAGAATCTCAAACGGCCCAATGTACCTGGGGCTAAGCTTGCCCTGCCTACCAAATCTCATCACGCCCTTTATTGGCGATACACAGAGAAACACCAAGTCACCGACACTAAACTCCAAGGCACGAAGCCTACGATCAGCATAACTCTTCTACCTGCTCTGAGCTGCCCGAAGTCTGTCCTGAATCGCTCGAACCTGATCTAAGGAATCTCGAAGCAAATCTGTGCTCTGTGGTTTAGAACTAAAACCATCAAACCAACCTACCGGTGATCTGCAACACCTGCCATACAAAGGCTCAAAACATGCCATGGCAATACTCGAATGGAAGCTGTTATTATAAGCAAACTCTGCCAAGGAAACAAACTAATCCCAAGAACCTCCAAAGTCAAGAATACAGGCCCGAAGCATGTCCTCCAGAATCTGAATGGTCCTCTCGGACTGGCCATCTATCATAGGGTGGAAAGCGGTACTAAGATGTACCTCTGTACCCAAATCTCGCTGAATAGCCCTCCAGAACTTAGATGTGAACTGAGTGTCACGGTCTGAAATAATAGAAGCTGGGACCCCGTGCAACCGAACAATCTCACGAAGGTAGATCTGACCTAACCTCTCTGCACCATAAGAAGTCTGAACCAGCAAGAAATGTGTTGACTTAGTCAGCCTATCAACATTCACCCATATGGAATCAAACCCATGAGAAGTACGAGGCAAACCAATAATGAAGTCCATAGTAATCCCTTCCCACTTCCACTCAGGAATGGGAATTCGCTGCATCAAACCACCAGGTCTCATGTGCTCGAACTTAACCTGCTGACAGTTCAAGCACCGAGATATGAACTCCGCTATATCCCGCTTCATACCACTACACCAGTAAAGCTATCTCAAGTCTCTATACATCTTTGTTGTGCCAGGGTGAATGGAGTATCTAGTACAATGTGCCTCATGAAGTATCAACTGAATCAAATCACTAATCCTCGGAACACAAAGGCGACTATCAAACCTCAGAACCCCATCTGAATCTAGAGTAGCCTGGATGGTCTCACCCTGAACAACCCGATCACGAAGGTCACACAACTAATAATCCTCAAACTGACGGCTCTGAATCTGATCAATCAAAGTAGAACGAACCTCAATACTGGCGAGAACTCTGCTAGGATCTGACAAGTGAAGCCTAACCAAACGGTTAGCCAAAGACTGGATGTCCAAGGCCAATGGTCGCTCTAAAACTGAAAGAGAAGCTAAGCTACCCATACTCACTGCCTTCCGGCTCAAGGCATCCTCTACCAGATTTGCCTTGCCCGAATGATATAGAATAGTGAAGTCATAGTACTTCAGTAACTCGACCCATCTCCTCTGTCTCGAGTTCAACTCTCATTGACTTGTGATATACTGAAGACTACGGTGATCAGTGAAGATCTCACAGTGAACTCCATATAGGTAATGCCTCCAGATCTTGAGCGCGAAAACTACCGCTGCCAACTCTAAGTCATAAGTGGGGTAGTTGCGCTCGTGAACATTCAGCTGCCTCGATGCATATGCTATTAATCGACCCTACTGCATCAACACACAACCAAGACCAACCCCTGAAGCATCACAGTACACGGAGAAGCTCTGACCCTCAATCGACAAAGTAAAAACTGGAGCTGAAGTCAATAAGGCCTTAAGCGTCTGGAAGCTATCCTCACACTGATTCGACCACTGAAATGGGACATCCTTCCTAGTCAGCATAGTCAAGGGTGCTTCTATGGAAGAAAATCCCTCAACGAACCATCTGTAGTAACCTGCTAACCCAATAAAGCTGCGGACCTCAGTAGCAGTAGTAAGTCTAGGCCAATCACAAACCGCAGAAATCTTTCCCGGGTCAACCCTAATCCCATCCTTAGACACCACGTGCCCTAGGAATGCAAATGACTCAAGCCAAAACTCACACTTTGAGAACTTGGCATAAAGCCGATGATCTCTCAAAGTCTGGAGTATAACCCTCAAGTGCTGCTCATGCTCATCTCTACTACGCGAATATACCAAGATGTCGTCTATAAAAACTATCACAATGAATAGTCCAAATAAACCGGGCAAGAACACCATGTGCCATCAAGTTCATAAGGCTACGGGGGTCTCTAGTCACTAAAAGACATCACCAGGACTCATAATGGCCATAACGTGTCCGGGAATGCTGCCTGGGATGTCCTCCGCCCTAATCCTCAACTGATGGTAGCCAGACCTCAAATCAATCTCCGAAAACACAACTGAACCCTGAAGCTGGTCAAACAAATCATCAATCCTCGGCATCGGATACCTATTCTTCACTGTCACCCTATTCAGCTGCCGATAATCAATACACAAGCGCATCGACCCATCCTTCTTCTTCACGAAGAGAACAGGAGCACCCCAAGGTGACACACTAGGTCTATTAAACCCCTTAGCTAACAGATCCTGGAGCTGCTCCTTAAGCTCCCTCAACTCAGCAGGAGCCATACGGTAAGGAGAAATATAAATGGGCCTGGTGCCCGGCTCTAGCTTAATAGCAAAATCAATATCTCTCTCAGGTGGAAGGCCTGGCAGGTCGGTAGGAAACACATCGAGGAAGTCTCTAACCACAGGAACAGACTCAGGAGAAGTAGGGTCAGCACTAATATCTCGGACATATGCTAGATAAGCTAAACACCAATGGGAAATCAACTTCCTAGCTCGAATACAAGAGATGATCCCAGATGGTGCATGGCTAACAGAACCCTGCCACACAACCGGGGATACACAAGGCACAGCTATGGTAATGGTCTTGGCATAACAATCCAAAACCACACGGTGAGGGGATAACCAGTCCATGCCCAGTATCACATCAAAATCTAGCATATCAAGAATCATCAAATCACCCCAAGTCTCTGAATCACCAATAGATAGCATACAAGATCTCACAATCTGATCCACTACTAAAGAATCTCCTACTTGGGTCGAAACAGAAACAGGAACAGATAATGGCTCACTAGCCAACCCCAAACAAGGGCACAAAGTAGGCAGATACATATGAACAAGTGGATCCAGGTTCAAATAAAGCCATAGCAGACTGATGGCACACAGAAATTGTACCTGTAATCACAGCATCTGAGGCGTCTGCCTCTGGTCTCCTAGGGACCGCGTAAAACTGACGACGACCTCCACCTGCCTGACCGCCATCCCTACCACCTGCTCTGCCGCGTGGAGTACCACCTCTACTCTAACGACCACCCCCTCTAGCCGGAGGCTGAACTACTCGTAAAGGCTCGGCCAGCTGAACTATACCCTGCTGAGGGTAATCTCTACCAAACTGACCAATCACACCATAAGTAAAACAAGCCCCTGACGGCCTACTCAGTCGAGATGAACCAGCAGATCCCGTATGACCACCACGACCTGATACCCCATAAACTGTACCCCTCGAAGACTGGCTGCTATAGCCCTGATGGCTGCTCTGACCCTGATCGAACTGGGTACTACTGAAAGTCTGGAGGGAAGCCTGAACCAGTGGGCTGGACTGACCCTGGTGCTGCTGTGGCTGATAACTCCGGCTCCACTGGCCAGAATCTCTACCACCATATCTGGAAACCATTGTAGACACCCTGATGTCGAGGCCTCTTATCTCTGGACCCCTGATTATGTCGCTGTAAGTCCTCCATAGTATGGGCATAGTCTATGATAGCCTAAAATGACCGACCACCGGCAATCAATATCTCAGCTGTCTGCCTGAACTCTAGCCTCAAACCCTATACAACTCTGCAATTCCTATCTGCCTCGGTAGGAATGATCATAGCTCCAAACGGTGCTAGATGATAAAAACGGGTCTCATACTCCGAGACAGTCGTAGACCCCTGCACAAGGTGAGTAAACTGCTCCCTGCTACGCTCACGATTACTCTGAGGTAGGAACTTGGCCATAAAGGCCTCATAAAACTCAGACCAGGTCAAATGAGGTGACGATGGTGGTCTACAAGCAACTTGGGCCCTCCACCATAACTTCGCTGGGCCCTCCAACTGATAGGTAGTATAACCAACCCCGTGAGCCTATAACAAACCCAAATGATGCAACATCTCCTCACAGGTAGTAATAAAGTCATGTGGATCCTGTCCATAAGTACCAGTAAACCTCAAAGGTGCTAACCTCAAAAACCTACCCAACGCATTCTGCTATGACTCTGTCATAACTGGGCGAGGAGCAAGAGGTTGTGCAACAGATGGAACCGGAATGACCTCCGCACAGGGAGCCATAGTAGCAGGCTGCACTCCTGAGCTCTGTTCACCCAGGGCTGCCCCCTGAGCAGATGTCTGTGCTACCTCAGAAGGCCGCTCTCCAATCATACCCAAAAGCTATAATAGTAATCTCCGAATATCTGGAGACTGAGCTGCGGCTAGAGCTGGCACAGAAGTGGGCACTGGAGCTGGTACTGGAGCTGGCGCTGGAGCTGGTACTGGAGCTGGTGCTAGAGCTGGTGGTACCCGGGATGCCCTTTGATCCACATGCCGCTCGGGCTCTATCTCCACTCTAGCAGCTCTAGCAGGTGCCACTTCTCGAGGGCGTCCTCGACCCCTAGCTGGAGTGGGAGGCTCATCTCCGCGTGATGCCGATGATCTCGTACGAACCATCTGCGGAAGAATGAAGTAGAACAAATGAGATTTCCAAAAATTTAAAGGGTTCCACGCACGACGCAGAAGCAATGAAACAGTCAAATTTCCTAAAATGTCACTGTAGCCTCCCAAAGATTGAGTACAGACGTCTTCGCCCCGATCCGCAAGACTCTACTAGACATTGGCTCCTATACCGATGACACCGGTGAACCTAAAGCTCTGATACCAAGTTGTCACGACCCGATTTCTTGGTCATGATGGCACTTACAACCCTCCCAGTAGGCGAACCAATTCCCGTAGCCCAGGACAGTTAATAATGGGCTACTATCTAACAAATAAGCGGGAGGGTAGTTTAAAAAGAAAAAGTAAGGGTACAAGATGAACATAATAGATAACAGGAATATATATGTAATTATGCGGAAACTAAACCAAACCCCAAGAACTGGTATCATAGTATAGAGCCAAAACTACATACATGGAGTGCAAACGATCCAAAACAATATATACAGATGTCTCTGAATGGTAATAGAGTACATAAAGCAAAAGATAAACTAAAGCTAAGCTCCGATTGCCAAGAGCTCACCCTCAGTCTGAAGTAATCCCCAACAGATCTCCAAGCATGACTTAGATCGATCTAACGGTGATGGCCCACGCTAGGATCTGCACCCAAAGATACAAGGGGTAGGGTGAGCACCAAATGCGAAGCATAAGATACCCAGTAGGTATCATAGGCCGACTGGGCACATATAAGATAAAAGCATAGAAACAGACAGAATAGAAGCAAGTAGTCACAGAAATCAACAAAAGGTACACAGGAACTAGCCCAGAGGGAAGTCAACAGAACCACATGTGAGGCCAGCAAGCAAAATATATACACCATAGGCACAGGTGAAGTAAAAAACAACGTACCTGGGGTCCTTGCAATAACAGTGTATACATAATAAGTTTACGAAATTGACGGTATACCAGTAACCTCAAGTGTAAGAAGAGGTAAAGAGTAATGATAGGCATGCTCAGAGACATGAATCAAACTCAACTAATCATATCAATCTCAAATCCAGAACTAACAGTCTAGCAGTAACCAATTTCATAATTAACTGTAACAGGGAACAATTCTACAAATAAATAGCAAGAGTGTACCTACAGTCCCCCGGCCGCCCATACAACCGAGGAACACAAACAAGTGAAAACAAACCCTCCGGCATCCCATACTACCGGAGCGTACAATCAACAAACAACAAACAAGGGTGGAGCCTCAAACAATGAATGATATGATGTATGAAGATCTCAAGTGAAATGGTATCTCTGTGTACCTCCTCCGGTGTCGATCCGGCCCAGCAGGTAGGTTCCATGGAAGGACACTACCCGTATACCTCTACTCCACCGTATACCCTTTCTCCTGCACACAAAGCTCGCAGCCCCAAGCCCGGATGGCAAGGTCCATGGAGGTCCCTGACCCCATACTAAAACTCAGTATCAAAACATGTCATCCGGAAGCAAGTTCGGGTTCAAGATAGAGACCCAGTCTCTAATATGCATGCCCAGACCCTGTCCAGGACTAAAGTAGTAGGAAATTATCTCAAAAACCCCTCCAAGGGTGCCCGGGCATAACCGGGTCTAAACAGTAGAAAGTCATCTCGGGTGCTCGGTCCGACCGAGGCTAAAATTATCTCAGGTAGAAAGAAAACTCAACTAGCACCCCGGCCCTGCCGAGTCTAGCGTTAATCGTAATAAAAAATCATAATTTTACCTTCTTTTACCCAAGAATGTTCACAAGTTAAATCAAACCATTTCCAATTCATTTTCATCAAAAATGGGCCCCCGGGGCCATGCAAGGTTTAGAAAATAGTGTCAGTAGGCCCGAAGCCCAAACCATAGTAAAACATGGTTAAAACCTCTTTATATGCATGGAAATGGTATGATCACACACAATAGCTGCCCAGCAGCTCACAATCAACCTATCGACCCTGCACAGGCCCATAGCTACTCAGCAAGCATAACCAGCCTAGAAGGATAATTCTATTCCCTGGACTCATGGAAATTCCCAAATCCCACCTTCTATGTTCCAGAGTCAACAAGGCCTCACAGGACCACAAGGGTAAATAAAATATATCGTCAAGTACTACAAGCAACGGAGGTACAAAAGTAGGCGGACATGAATAAAGCGGTCGAGGTCTGTGGTGCCAACCAAATAATCCAACCCAAGAATGCCAGCTAGTACAATTTTATCCGATATATGCTAAGTCTAGGGATTTTAAACCATAGCCTACCTGTCGTCCGATGGCAAGCTGCTAGAACGATGATGTCCATACTCGAACCGCTCTGAGAAAATCCGAAATGAAATCAAACTTGAAATTAGGCTTGAATAACTTGATGTAGATAATTGATTTTCTTTCGACGATATAAAATATTTATCAAATTAACTTTCCCCACTGTTTCCTCTTCTCATACGTCTATATAGAGATGAAAATGTTTCTTTTGCATAGTGGCCATAAGAATGGAGAAGTTTAAATGCCTAATTTAACTATTTTCCAAAAGTGCTGAAGTTAGTACATGCAAACATATATATACACGTACTAGTCACCTCATTATATGTTAAGATGCATTAACTTTTTGCCACCACCATAAATTGTTGTCCCTCCCTTTTTACTTACACGTATAAGGGGAGGTGGCAATATAGAAAGAATACTTTTACCCCGTTTTATATATTCGGGTATTGCATAGGTTCGTGGTAAAATATATATAACTTTTTAAAATTACCATAACTAATAGAAAATCATTTCCAATAAAACTTACTATATTATAATAATAATTTTCAACATAACTAAATTTACTATCTCCGTTAAAATATTACAATGTATACAAACCTTATAAAATAAGTACATACACAATTATATCATAATAAAAGTATTTTTCATAGACCTTTAAAATACTTTTAAAAAGGTAATAAAAAATATAACTCTAAAATAAAATATTTTCAAATATACGCGCGATGCTAACAAAATTCTTAAATTTAGGTTCGCAATTCACCATCGCACGATTTTGATACTCAAGAACTCTCTTGGAACCCTCCTTTATGTTTTCTCACTGTTTCAGAACTGAAATGGCATTTTAAAACGTGAATTGAGGCTTTAAATCGATTTTAACCCGACCAGGTTCGCGACCCGATTCGGGGACCTGGTTTCTGCCAGACAGTCCACGATAAAACAGTCATAACGTTTTCCTACGAGATCAGTTGGATGTGAGGTTTTTTGAGTTGGAAACTAGACTCGTAGATCTTCGATTTTGTATTTAGGGGGACTTCTAACTCTTTATATATTGAGAGAAAAGCTCTGAGACATTTTACCCAAAGTTCAGAAAATTTATTAAAGAAACTTACGATAACTTTTGCCGACTTGCTTGACTTCAAAACTTATCATACGACCAAATAAATGGACTCGGCACCGAAATACCAGTCCTGACAAGCCTTAAATGACTTGGGGCCGCTACAAACAAGCTCTAACGGTACAAGGAAAATGTATACGTGGAAATGACCGGAAGAGTCATTACAGGTTGTGTCTCAGACAAATTTTTCCTAGCCAATAATATAATTTTCTCAAGGTCCTCCGATGCAATATGAGAAGGCTAACTATATTTCAATGCTAAAAATGGCATCATTGTCCAAATTAAGAAGGTCATAAATATTAAGCGCAATGGACACCATAGCCTCAAGGCCAAGGTAACCAAGGAACTAGATATGATAACAAAAGTTACCAAGGGCAAAAATAATTAGAGAAATAACAACAATGTTGGAAACCAGAGTTGAAATATGTATTCCCCTCCAAGAGGGAAGACATTAAACTTGTTGCAATGGTCAGATGGTTCTTCGCATGAGCAAACCAATAAGAAAATAGAAAGAATGATCGAAAGGGTATTGCAGAACTAGGAGAAGAAGGAAATTACCATTAAAACTATGTCTTAAATAGTAAGTTCTCATACTGCCTCAATTCAAAAACTTGAAATAGAGATGCGAGATATTTCTAGGGAGCATAATTATAACACCACAAATTCTGAACCTGTGTGTAGTAGTACTTAGAAGAAATTGCATAACTGTTTCTAGTGTCTATGGTTGAGACTATGGGCCATCATTCTGAAGAATGGTTCATAGAGTTATCCATAGAAATGTCCTTAAAAGTTTTGTCTTCCCAGGTTTCTATGGAATACTTGATGATTGATCCTTCTGAAGGATAGGTCTATCCTGTCAATCGTAGAACACCATCTAAGAGGTGTCGATTCTCCAAGAAAGTTCACCATTCGTTTGATGACCCATTAACTCATTCTATAGTCTGTAGATCCCTCCTGTAGGATCAAGTTCAGAGGACCCTTAAAATCTCAGGGTCAAAGTCTGGATGATAGGATGGTCCATAGAGTTAGTTTACGTTCTGTAGTTTTCAACCATAGAAACTGTTCAGAAAACTAGCAAAATCTCATTGTAGAACCACGGTTGAGTCCACAGTTTATAATATAGAGGGATTGACTGCAGACACACTCGTAGAAGTGAGACTCAGAAACCCTATGAAGAAGTTTTAGGTTTCCATGGTTCAGACTAGAGTCCATAGATCAGGTCTATGATCGTAGACCCGTCCATAGAACCCCTAATTCCTGTGACTATAAATACAATCCTTAGCTGATACAAACTTAGTTTTCAAGTTCAGACATCTTCTCCTAACCCTAGGTAATGTGAAACATTTTTTAAAGGCTAGGTAAGCTTCTTCTTTCATCCCTAAGGTTAGGTTAATGACTCCTAACCCTAATTTATGGGTTCAAACATATTTCTTGACATGAAACCCTAAAAATCATTGAAGGGATCCATTTGTAAGGTCTCCAAGTCAATTTTGAAGATTCTCCATTGATGTTTGGAGTATTTCAGGTATGTAAGGCTATTCATAATGAGGAACTCTGTTCTTTCTAATGTCTTACATCTAAGTTCTAGTTCTAGTAAGATCAGAGATAAAGTTTTACTCATATTCTGCTATTTAGAATTCATTGTTGCTTTGAATTGCTTATTAATCAATCTATTTATAAAGTTATGGTGATTCATATCATTTATTGTTGGTTCATGCTCATTCTTTCACATGACCTTTTTTAGCTAAAGTGTTGAGAAGCATTGCCATATTATTTTATGCCTTATTTTCATTGAGAAAAATAGTTTTCAGTTTAAGAAAGCATCTTAAAGAAAGAGTTTATGTAAGCATATTTATCTTTATAAAGCATGATTTCATAAATAAAGAGAAACCTAGTTTAAAGCAAATAACGTCAGATTCTTAGAAAAGCAAAATTAGTTTCAAGCAAGCAACGTTCAATTAAAGAAGTATTAGTTAAGCACTGACTCAAAGAAAGAGATTTCTAGCTTTCCTCAAAAGAGGGACACATTAAAGTTTATTGAGCATTCTTGCATTATTTTGAATTTAGTATTGATCATTAAGATGGGTAAGGGTTCAGATAACCCAAACCTCAAAACTATGTAGCCAACATAAGATAGGATTATTCCGCAAGTCAGACGATTCCTCATTAGCCTAAATTAGCCCAGTTTTGTGTAACACCTCAGGTGTTTAAAGTTGTCCATGGTCCCGTATCGAATACTAACGAGCGTAAATTTTAGAGTTTTATTAATACTGTATGTATTTGAAATATCTTATTTAAATTAGAAACTAATACAAAAAGTATATTTTATTGCCTTCTAAAAGTGTCTTAAATATTTATAAAAAAATCTTTAGTTTCAGTATATTTGTTTATATTATTTTGTTAGAGTTTTTATAACTTATTAAAATTTTAACGGAGTAGTTAGTCTAGTTATGTCAAAAAAATTATTATTATACGTGGTAGACTTTATTCAAAAATATTTTTATTAATTGTGATATATTCAAAAAATTATATTTATTTTATCATGAACCTACGCAATACTGAAATATATATATATATAACGGGATAAAATTGATCCTTGTATGCTATTCCACTTAAATGTGGAAATGGAGTCAGTGTCCCTTGAATGAATAATGATAGGTGGCAATCGTAGATATTATTAGTAATTAATACCACTACTTAAAAAATATTTAAATATCCATAGTAGATATCTATATATAGACTTGGCCTACTGATTTCTAATTTATTTTTTAAAAAAGGAATGTCAAAAATAATTATAACGATCAGTTTCGTCATTTATAATAGAGTAAGGGCATAAGTACCCGGCTAGAAATGTCCCTAAGGTGAGTGTTAATAAAATCTCAGGTTAGGGTGAGCTTTGATGAAAATATAGTGTTCTGTGCCTTAGAGATGGTTGGGGTGACTTGGTTCATGGAATGGTAGTATAGAGTCCATATATGGATAGTTGTCTGTCGTAGAATCTCGTAGGAAGTTTTGGGATGGAAAGCGCATTTATAGAACTTTGGTTATGGGTGTTGCGGCATTGGGATTATTCTTTTATTTCTAAGAATTGAAGTGTGTTATGAAATGAGAGGTTTTGGGAGAGAATGTGATATTCTAGAAATTGACATTTATCGTGATGAAGGGCACTCTCATCACGATGGGCCGTCGTGGCAAGTCGTCCTTGTCATAATGACTCATCGCGATAAGACATGGCTCATCGCGATGAGATGACGGGCAGTATACCTATGCAATTTAAATTTATTTTTTCACAATTCTTATTTTGTTCTAGAGCTCCAAGGGATGTTTTTTCCAAGAAACAAGGGCATTCTTTTTTGTTTGAGGTAAGTACTCCATAAAACCTCTTAGTGTACTGATCATTAACCTTTGTAAGACCTGTAAGTTCAAGATTAATGGTGGAATTCTTGAATTTGATCCCTAAAAGCATGAAACTTGGGGAGAACCCTATGGGGAGGTGAATTTCACCTAGAATTGATCCTAGGATGTATTTTTATAAATCCTAGCATGAACATTATAGTTCTTAACATGTTTAAGGCTAATGGGGAACCTTGGGTTCCCTGAAGGTGAGATCTTTTGGCATAAAAATGGCTAAAAAGATGTGAACTTGTTTGGAAACCATTTGGGTAT
Organism: Jaltomata sinuosa; assembly: GCA_003996215.1. Lineage (NCBI taxonomy): Eukaryota > Viridiplantae > Streptophyta > Magnoliopsida > Solanales > Solanaceae > Jaltomata > Jaltomata sinuosa. Next base: position 222,790 of record QJPP01003194.1, on the reverse strand, counting down.
TGATATTATGAATTATATAAGACTAGTTATTGATTAATTAACCCTTGGAGATTGCTAGAAACCTCATTTAAGGGTAGAATTGGTTGGTCAAATTCCCATACTCTTGTATAATTATTATTTATAGACCTTGAGCATTACGAGGGGTTAAGGAAAGGCAAGAAAATTGTGAAGTAGCTTGTGGGTGGTGTTCACTTGAGGTAGGTTATGGTTTAATTGGAGTTGAGAATCGTTTTATTACATGATATATGGTTGAATTACGTAACTTTTGATTGGTCTTTGAACATGTTTGAATTACTTAAGTTTTCCTATTATGCTTGGATGAATAAGCTAGATGTGCAGGAAGTGATGAGTGAGTAGAAATTAATAAGTGTAAGTGTGTTTTGAGGCACTATGTGTATCATGAGGGATAGGTCTGATAACCTAGTTATATTGCTATATATATTGTTAGGATTCTATTAATTGAATACCACATCGGTAAGGTACATGGATCCCTAGGGTCCTCTACGTGTCATGTCTAGTGGGCAAAAATAAGACCCTTAGCATATGTGTATACTCTTTTATTTAGCATTTTATTGTTGTATGGTCATTCATGGTGAGTTGGTTTGTGAACTGAAATGAGACTAGAGGTACTAGATGTACTGATGAGAGACAAATGGACCTAGATTCCATGTGTATGGCTATTTAAAATGAATTCTTTTACTTTGTTGTGGTGGTACTTAGTGACTTTGGTGAACTTGATATTACTGTTATTGATTTGATTTGAGATGATTATCTGTTAACTGAACTAAATGCTAAGTATTGAGGTGCCTTTTACTTGTTATTTGATTTGTCTATATACTTGTTCTAACCTGAGTCGACCTATAGTTACCTACCAGTACATAGTGTTTTATACTGATACTATCTTGTACTCTTCTTTTGTTGGGTGTAGACAGTGTTTTATAGGCTGAGACGCGACATCGGCTAGACTAGATGATTGACTACTTAATTTATGGGTGATCACTACTTTCTAGGATGTCGCAGTTCTTCCTCGATTTGTTGTGCCTCTTCCGGAAATAGAACTCTTGTTATTTATTATTTATTTTACTTGTTTGAATATCTTAGACATTGTTTAGTTTATAGTTCTTGTATGATGACTGTCACTTCTTGGGGGATGTTTTAGTCATTTGAATTATTTTCCGCAAATTTTATCTATAGTATCTTGACTTTTACTATGCTTTATTTAATTAAGATTTTGCTTTAGTCTTCCTTATAAATGGCTAAGTATAAGGTTAAGTGTTGGGTTAATTGGTTCTCCGATTGGAGGGTTAGTGTGAGTTCTACTCACGGTCGGTTGGGTCATGACAAGCTTGGAATCAGAGCCCTAGGTTCGTTGATCTTGTTGTACAAGAACTTGTCTAGTAGAGTCTTGCAAAATGGTACGAAGATGTCTGTACTTTTCTATAGGAGGCTACAAGACTTTAGGAAATCTCAACTTCTTTCTCCGTTCGTGCTATTACTTGATTCCAATTGGTATCTGATGATCAAAATTGGTATCTAACTCTTTCACTTTTATTCTCACAGATGATGAGAACATGTGCGTCAAAGGCTAAAGAAGTAGCACCCAAACCAATTGTTAAGATTAAGGTTCATAGCAGAGGCTAAGCTAGGGAGGGAGAGGCACACCCGCCAGGGATAGAGTATGAGTTGCAGCTCCAGTTCGAGAAAGGTCAGCATTTCCTCCCTAGCATGAGCATCTTTATGAGATTGTGGTGGAAGATGAGGTTCAGATTCAGGATGACGAGGAAGTATTAGTCAAGGGGACAGGAGCGAAACCCGTCAAGGGAGGTGTAGTGCAGGCCCTGATGTCATCTGATATGGTCTAGAAGGTTTTGAGTTCTTTGAGTGGACTGGAAAGGAATGGGACTACTCCTGCAGTGCCCATGGTACATCATCCGGTAACCTAGCATGTTGTAGTTGTGGCTCCACGGATGGATGTTGCTTCAGAGATAGGTATGTTTCCACGACCAGTGACAGGTTTGGTGATGACGGGTGGTGAGCATGACCTCTTCTGCAAGTTTGTGAAGATGAAACCTCTGGTATTTCATGGGTTGGAGTCTGAGGATGGTTATGAGTTTATCACTGACTATCATGAGCGGCTACATATGATGGACATTGTTGAGAGATATGGTGTGGAATTTGTTTTTTATAGTTGCAAGGGATGCCAAGATATGGTGAAGAGAATATGTGGAATGAAGGATTGTTAGGGTACTTCCTATGACTTGGATCCAGTTCCACTAAGTGTTTCTTGAGAATTATGTTCCACGTATGATGACTGATAGAAAAAGGGATGAATTTGCTAACATTGAGCAGGGAAGTTCCTCAGTAGCAGCTTATGAGGCATGCGTTCATGAATTGGTATCTAACTTTTTCACACTTATTCTCATAGATGGTGAGAAAATGTGCGTCAGAGGTTAGAGAAGTAACATATGAACCAATTGTTGAGGCTATGGTTCACGGTAGAGGTAGATTGAGAGGTGGAGCTAGGGAAGGAGAGGCTCACCCGCCAAGGGTGGAGCGCGAGCCATAACTCCGGTTTGAGAAAGTTCAGTATCTCTTCCCCAACATGAGCATATTCATAAGGTTGTGGTGGAAGAAAAGTTTCAGATTCAAGATGATAAGTTAGTACTTGTCTAGGGGACAGGAGCGGCACTCGTCCAGGAAGGTGCAGTGCAGACCCCGATGTCATCTAATATGATCAAGAAGATGTTGAGCTCTTTAAGTGGACTGGCAGGAAATATGACTACTCCTGCAATACCCTGGTACATCATCCGATAACCCAGCTTGCTGCAGCTGTGGCTTCTAGGATGGATGTTGCTTCAGAGATAGGTATGTTTCCACGACCAGGACAGGACCAGTGATAACAATTGGTGAGAATGACTTCTTCTGCAAGTTTGTAAAGATGAAACCTCTGGTATTTCATGGGTTGGAGTCTGAGGATGCTTATGAGTTCATCATTGACTGTCATGGGAAGCTACACAGGATGGGAATTATTGAGAGATATGGTGTGGAATTTGTTTCTTTTTAGTTACAAAGGGATGCCAAGATGTGGTGGAGAGCATATGTTGAATGAAGGCCTATCGGGGCACTTCCTATGACTTAGATCCAGTTCTACTAAGTGTTTTTTGAGAAGTACATTCCACGTATGATGACATATAGAAAAAGGGATGAATTTTCTAACATTGAGTAGGGAATTTCTTCAGAGGCAGCTTATGAGGAACACTTTCATGCATTGTCCTGATACTCTACGTAGTTGATCAGTATAGAAGAAGAATGTATTTTCCATTTTGTAAAGGGTTTGAACACAGGCAACAGATTTCTGCTTTACAGGTAGCATCTTCTGGTAGGTCTTTTCAAGAGGTAGTTGAATTTGTGAAAAATATTGAGGGTGTAAAGCAAGAGTGTCAAATAAGAATGGATTCGAAGAATCCCTGGTCTGGGGGCAATATCAGTGGATAATTTTTAAAATGTTAGGGTCCGTGGGGATAACTGCACCCACCATTCAGTCTGTGATGCAAGTTTCTACTGGGGTCCATCAGGGACCAATCACCCTTCATCAGATATCAATGTGTATCTCACTTTGTCCCCTCTAGTGCAGTAACCAACCTTTGATTGTGTATGCTATGAGTCCCATGAGGTTTGTCACTTGAGGAAGAAGTTTCCTCGTCTTTAACAAGCAATCTAATAGTAGGCTCCAAGAGCTATAGGTCCAACAGGTAGAGGTAATGGGTATGACAGAGATCATCTGCAGGGCGGTCAGGGTGGTCACACATATGTTAAGGGTGTCACTCAGCCCAATGGGGGTGGAGGTAATGGCAGAGGAGATAATCAGCCCAACATGGGTGGTGCATAGGAAGGTGGTAAGAACCATTTCTATGCTATTTCGGGTGGACCAGAGGCATAGACGTAAAACGTAGTGATCACAAGTAATATTGTTTTCAGTTACCACATGGCTTCAGTTTTGTTTGACCCTATTTCTACTTTTTTATATATGTCTTGTAGATTTGTTGAGGGTTTTGATATGATATGTAAACTACTTAATTTTGTTGTTAATGTGTCTACCCTAGTGAGTGATTCTGTTGTTGTTGATAGGGTCTTTCGTGCTTGTCCAGTTATACTTATGGGGTAAAAGACCTTGGCAGATTTAGTGATTCTATACATGGTGGATTTTGACATCATCTTGGGGATGAGTTGGTTGTCTCTGCACCATGCTCTTGTAGATTGCCATGCTAAGACAGTGACTATGGCTATTCCTGGGTTTGATAAACTAGAGTGGGAGGGTAATACAGTCCTTCTCCTATGAAGTTTGTATCATTCTTTCATGCTCAGGATCTGATAGGAAGGGGTGTTTGGCCTTCCTAGCCCATCTTCGGGACACTAGTTTAGAGGTCCTAGCTATTGAGTTAGTTCCTGTGGTGTGTGAATTACAAGAGGTATTTCCTATGGATTTACCTGGCATGCCACCCGATCAAGACATTGACTTTTGTATCAACTTAGAGCCGGATACGCATCTCATATTTATTCCCCCTTTTATAATGGCGCCGGCTGAGTTGAGAAAGCTTATGTCACGACCCAACTACCGGACCGTGCAGGCACCTACTCTAAGCACCTAGATAGGCAAACCCTTACCACCCAATCTACCAGGCAATTGCGGAAATCAAAATTAATTCATAAATAACCTTATTTTAATACAAGAAAATGTTTACAAACCTTTACTTCAGAAAAATCCTTTACAAAGTTTAATACAATAAAACCACTTTTAAAACCGAAACAACCCTCCCTAGAATCTAGTCTAAGCATGTACAAAAGCTACTACAGGATAAGTACAAGTAAATAAAAGTAGACACAACTTCCACCATGATATCAAAGAGTAGAAGCTACTGGAGATCGCCACTTTCATGTACCTATGAAACATCACTGACCCTGCAACCAGACTATACCCAAAAAGGTATAGCAAGAGTAGTATCAGTACAAACACACGTACTGGTAGGCATCATCGTTCGACTCGAATCCACTCCATACAATCATATAAGGAAACATGAGATATTATGCAAATAGCTACAATATTACAGTCCTTCAACACCCACCTTTACCAAGACCTAATGACAGCCTGACCACGAGCTTATACATCATGATATTTACACCTATGGACTTACTCGTTTCATCCCCAGCCTTTCCGTCCCATTCCACTGCCAACTCCATCACTTAGTGTCTCTACACCCTGACACCTAAGACTTCCCAAGTCTAACTTAACCCTTAGACTTCCCAAGTCACCCTTAATACGTAGACCACCAACTATGTCCAGACCCAAACTACCATTCTGTGACTCAAGTCAACCTCTATGACTCAACAACCAGAAATAAACCCAGTTACTCGCCAACTAAGCAACATACTTATGTAAATACTACTTACAGTGCCCGAAGATTCCCAGAGACCTCTAGGACAATGGCCAACAGACAATAATAGCCAGCCACACAACCCAGACTCTCAGTCTTCCTACTAACTTATCAATCATATGGAACAAGTTCAACAATCATTTAACAATGATTCATAATCATGACACTTACCCTTTTTATATTACCCGGACCAACTAAGGATCCCTAGACCAATGCCAAGTGTTAACATGAACCGCCCAGTCTACCCCAGGAACAACCTCACATTTAAGTGTAACAACCTGGTTTCTCAAGGACCAATATAATAAAGCACAAATTCAGCAAATCAACTTGGTCCACTCATGGAACCATCGATAATACAATAAATAATACAAATTAAACTTGTACAAGGCATGGTACCCAAGCCAACAAATTTATAACCTATACTAGGCATGGTACCCGAGCCAACCAATATAGAACCTATACCAGGCATGGTACCCGAGCCAACCAATATAGAACCTGTACTAGGCATGGTACCTGAGCTAACCATTAGTATTCCGTACGAGGCATGGTACCTGAGCCAATCGAATATCACACAAAATCAATAGTCAAAACTTGAATGATCATAAAACACCCTTGTAAAACCAACAAGCAATAATCAAGTTCACTTCCCATAATTGACACCCCAATTACCTGACAATTCATAATTCTTTTCCTAAGAATGAAAGCACATACAATATTAAGTTATAGTGACATGCATATACATTGCATCCTGCAAGACATTAACCATCATCTATCCTACACACAGGTCCCCAACCCCAACATAAACTTCTTATCTGGAGACTAAGTCCCAGCTCACCCCCAAGACACGCATCTAGAAGACACATCAATTTCTGAAATCATTCTCTTAAAATAGATATAACATGGGCAAGACATCCCCTAAAACTAGTACCCCAACCCTCTTGTTCACTATACTTATTTTATATTAAATCATTCCCGGAACTCTCTTTAACTAGTCATTTAATTAACCATGACATTTTCTGCTTCCCCGAACATTCCTAACCATCTAGTTACTAGATTCTAGCATCCCACACCACATAATGAATACAAACAACCTAGAAATGATGACACATCATCCCAACCCTACATTTCTATTTCCAACACCGGTCAAATACAACAATCCTCCAGACTCTATACCCGAAGTCCTAAACATGAATTCTCATTTTTATCTAAGAAACAATATGAAATAGAAATAGGTCTAAGTCTACTCAATGAAAGGAAACATAGCCTACTTGGATGCCAAGTAGCCGCACCACATATTTATCTGGCTCCATAAAGGCATTTCCTGATGGATGACGAGCCCAAAATCTATGGTTTTGTATCCTTTTAGTCATAATCTCTCCTCCCCATGGATCCCAAGCTTTAGAGAAACCTAGGAGGGTTTTGAAGTAACCCTTGTGTGTTTTCCGACTGAGGAGAAGAAGACTTTTATAAAAATCATATAATTCTTGTTTTTGGTTTCCACCATACCGCTATAGCAAATGGCTGATCGCTACAGTGGCAACGCTATAGCAAAATAATTTACTATAGCAGAGTGATGTCAGCCCAGATGAATTTCAAAATTTGAAATTTTCATCACGTCAACCCTTCTTAAGTCAAAATGTATTTTAGTCATTCCCGATACTTGTGATATCATGATTTCTAAAATAACAATGGATCAGGTCATTAAAACAGATACTAATTTATCCATTGTTCATCCTTGAACATTCCCGTAAGAAAGAGGAAGAAGAAACTAGTCCAAGGCTCTCACAGTCCCACTTGACCGCTTAATTACGATCCAACGTGAAACATCAAACTTCCTCCTATTTATTTGTACTCTACCCGGGATGGAAATATTATGATCCTACTCTAACAAGGACATAACCTTCCCCGAGTACCAAAAAATCTAGGGCCTCATCGAATGTCAGAGTGAAATTTTTTTAAAAGACTAGGGAGGAACCTTTCAGTTTCCCAAAACTTGACTGACATCCACTGTAGTAGAAAATATACTGCCATAGCGGTGCCGCTATAGCGAGGTGCCGACTACTATAGCAGTTGACAATAGTTTAAATAGGGGAGAAATGGGTTTTCATTCCCATTCTCCCATATTTTCCATCTGAAAACACTCCCTTCCTCCTGATCACCCTGTAACACCCCATACGATTGAACGTTGGATTAACTCGTGCCTTTGGGATAATACAAAGAGTACCTTAGATATCTATGAAGGATATTTTATGAGATATTTTAAATGCACGATGGTCGTATGCTAAGTTTTGAAGTCAAGCAAGTTGCAAAATAAAAGTCAGAAAAATGTTATTGTAAATTCTTTTAAGGAATTCTCTTAAAATATGAGTTAAATGTATAGGGGTGTTTCTCTCAATCTATAAAGAATTAGTGGGCCCCCAATATACTAAATCGAAGGTCTATGAGTCTAGTTTCCATCGCACTTAACCGTTTGTCCATACGACTTCATAATAGAGAGATATTCATATTTTTGTAACACTGCACAAGCATGCACGTCAAGGTGGGGCCCCTATCCCAAGTCGGTTTAGCACTTTAAAGGATGATTCTCCTTCGTTTTATTTCATAAAACTCAACAAATAATTTCCTAAAATCAGAGGTAAATCCCCTAAATACTCCATGGACTTTGATGCTTTCAATTCGGAAGTGTAACGAAAGTTGCTCTACATCGCGAGCTCATCATCGTGGTATAGTTTTCTCATTATTTTGGCTCCATTTGTTGCTACTGCAAAGAGGAAGTTCATGGAACTAATATTTATATAGTGTTATCATTTGATTATCGGATGGTAAGAGTTCTAAATCATCGACTCATTCTTAATTTGAGCTTTAGAATCAATTTCGAGGAGAACTTATTGTTATCGGCATGTTTGTCGTGTTTTCTTGCGTATATTGTTACAGCTCGTGGTGGGTCCTTATAATAGCATGTTTAGCTCGTGGTGGGTCCTATGACCCTCCATCGTAATTTCATGTTCTAGTATTGTTTTACGGATTTCTGAGCCACAAAGTGGTATTTTGGATCCGTGGCTCTGGGCAGCCCCTTTGTCATATTAAATTGGGTTGTTATTGTTGTATGTTTATGGTGTTACGGTGTTGTAGGTTCTGGGGATTTTTGTAATTCTTATTGGAGTCATGAACAATGGTTATTGGATTGAATGACATGAAATACGCCTTTAAATAGTGCCTCGGAAGCTCGTCGCTCCATTGAGATGTGGGTAGCACATTGTTATTGGATTTAGCTGCCATTTATTATTGTTATTGTTTTCATTTGATACTTTGGAGTTGGCTGGTTGCGAGTGTGACATTAACACCTTATTAATTATCTATGGCTCGTTCTCGCAGCCCTGTTGATTCTAGCAATTGTTCTATATGATAGGTTGGCCGAGTTTCATAGAGACACCTTTGGTGCTTCAGTTGAAAGGTATGTTAAGGCTGCTCTATTTTTATCAGCATGAATCTAGAAATAGAACTCTAAATTTTTGAAGGGAAGAATTTAAGTATTGCGTTGTCAGGAAGTGTTTTGGTGACTAAACAAGGCTTAAGAAACTAAATGATACGTTATGATGAGTCAAGTCTCTTTCTTACAAAAATATGATTTTGAAATAGAAATGCAAGTTATTCTTTTATCGAGTTTTCCTTTTCATTGTGATCCCTAGTCAAGCTTTAGAAGGTACAAAAGGAAGGTTAGCGAGTCAAATCCATATTAATATTCAGATAGTAAGTTAAGTCCCAAAGAGTACATGAGAATAATGTTTAGTAAGTCGATTCTAAGGAAGTTAGCTAAAGAAATCTTCATAATCAACATAAGTAACTTTAGAAGTCAATCCTGATAATATGCTCATTCTGTGTGAGTTGCGTGTGTTAGTGTGCGCCAAGGAGCTACTACCATATTGAGGCTATTATATGTAGTATGTGCCAAGGCGCTACTACCATATTGAGGCTATTATATACATAGCGTGTGCTGAGGCGTTACTGCCATATTGAGGCTATTATATACATAATGTTTGCCGAGACGCTACTCCCATATTGAGGCTATTATATACATAGTATGCTTCAAGATGCTACTTCCATATTGAGGCTATTATATACATAGTGTTCTCCAAGGCGCTACTGCCATGTTGAGTCTATTATATACATAGTGTTTGCCGAGGTGCTACTGCTATATTGAGGCTATTATATACATATTGTGCACCGAGGTGCTACTGCCATATTGAGGCTATTATATACATAGTGTACACCGAGGCGCTACTTCAATGTTGAGGCTATTATATACATAGTGTGATCTGAGGCGCTACTGCCATATTGAGGCTATTATATACAGAGTGTTCATCGAGGTGCAATTTCCCTTATAGTGGCTAATATTATATATAGTGTGCACCAAAGCGCTATGGTAAATTTGTGTGCATTGTAAAGCATGTACAGCGGGATTAAGGCATGTCTTGTTCTCTAAAAAGAATAAAGAAGATTTGAGCTCAACGAGTCCTACCAATTACAGTTTACGGGTTTCATATTATATCTCATTCTGATTTATTGCTTGCATCTTAATCATATATTTCTACTTTACATACCAATACATTTCTTTTGTATTGATTCCCCATTGCTTGGGGGTGCTACATTCATGCCTGAAAGTTCTGAGCTATTACTAGACAGACCTGCCGGGTAGCATAGCCGAGCTTTCAGCAGGTTGGTTGATTCCTTTCCCTCCAGGGGTCGCCAGAGTCTCAAAGGTTTGCCTTTTTGCTATTTATAGTTATTGGGTAGGTTGGGGCCCTGTCCCACCAAGTATTGTATTTGTAGAGGCTTGTAAACTAGTCAGTTGGATTGGATAGCTACGATGGTGGCCATTTTGGCCTTGTATGTTTATTAGTTGTAGCTTGTCATCCAATTGGGCCTTGTTGTTGTTTTGTTAGCCGTTTAGCGGCTCACTTGCCTAGTTTACATTGTGTATTCATGTTTTCAGTTTTTATATAGAGATCATGGTGGCCTTGATAGCCCGCATAGCATTTATGCTTTCCTAGATATCATGGTAGCCTTGACGGTCCAAACATGACTTATGTGCTATATGTTTATTGCTTTTTTATGAACTATTGGGAGTAGCTATTTTCTTTCTAGAGTTGTTGACAAGGGCCTTGCCGACCGAGGTCTGAGTTTTAAGCCGAGATGTACTTGTTTGTTTTCTTTATTATGTGTGGATGCTATGCACCATTGGCAAATAATTCAGAAGGGTCGTCTTTGGCCTAAATTTTGGCATTAGGTGCCAGTTTGACCCCCTCTCCCCCCCCCCCGAGTTTAGGGCGTGAAAAACTTGGTATCAGAGCAACGTCGTATCATATGGAGTTTGCAAGCCGTGTCTAGTAGAGTCTTGTTTATAAATATGTTGTGCACCACATTTTATAAGCAGGAAGCTACAAATATTTTTCATGAAAGATACCTTTTTTCTTGCTCAAGTTGCGCTATAAAGCTGAGTCATAAGGGTTGTGTTCTTCGGCTTATGATTGTTATTGGGCTTGTACCCAAATCGTGCATAATGAAAATATAGACATCACGCAAATTCATGCCATTGTATAGAACATAGAGGTGCTCTGACATTAGAAGTATACAATTGATACATTCCATAGAGGCAGCAGAAAAGATCTAGGCCAACGTGTTTTAGACAGAGGCCCAGGATTTCTCCAAACCTCGATATTCCGGGAGACAACCTAGGACCCCAATATAGCATTCCTAGGGTAGCAGGTTTGATTTTTGAGGGTGGTCAAGTCTGGGTGAGAGCTCACAAGCTTCAGGCTTATAGCAGTACAGGGTCCCAGAGAAGTTTAGATCATTTTTGTTACATTGTGATAAATGCAATAAGCACATGCAAGGAGATGCCATCAGGGCTCCACAACATGAATTTTTGTGGCCAAGAGGGTCATATATAAAGATATTGTCCATTTAGGGACCAACAAGGTTCAGCAAAGATAGACAAATTAGCAACAGGGTTATCTTCCTCAGTAGGGTCATATATAAAGATATTGTCCATTTAGGGACCAACAAGGTTCAGCAAAGATAGACAAATTAGCAACAGGGTTATCTTCCTCAGTATATCTTATAAAGCATGGTTCCCAGATTTTATCAGGTAGAGGTCAACACCAAGAGGGAGCATCTAGTTTTTGCAGTGGCCCGAATTGCACATATATACTACAGGTTGTCAAGATTCATATTCATTGCCAGATGTTGTGACAAGTATATTAGGTGGTTTCTCCTACTGTGTTCAAGTTTTAATAGATCCAGGATCTATATTAGTGTATGTTACCCCATTTATTGTTGTAAAGTTGTGTATAGTACCAGAGCCATTACAATGACCTTTTTGTTGTGTCTTCCCAAGTTGGCAACTTTATTATTACCTAGAGGGTTTACCGATATTGTACGATAAATATTGTTGGCCATCAGACCTTTGTAAACCTGATAAAGTTAGAAATGCTTGACATTGAAATCATTATGGGCATGGATTGACTGTCATCTTGTTATGCCAATGTTGATTTCCGAGCGAAGACAACTTTTACATATTGGTTTCTAGACAAGCTTCCTAGTATTCACCTAGAATGGGGGATTGATTTTTCTACTGATATATTACCAGATGTCCAACCAATATCAATTACCCCATATAAAAGGGTACCAATAGAATTGAATGAATTGAATGAACTACTGAAAGATTTATTAGATGAGGGCTTCATCAGGACTAGTGCGTCAGCATGGGGTACACCAGTGTTGTTTGGGCAGAAGAAAGACAGCTCATTACGAAAGTGTATAGACTACCAAAAATTGAATAAGGTGACTATAAAGGACACATATCCACTACCAAAGATTGATGGGGTTTTATTACCAACCATAGGATGCCTAATGCCTCTTAAAGATTGATTTAAATTTAGGGTACCACCAGGAACCTGTTCGAGATAGTGATATTCCAAAGTCAGTCTTCAGGTTCAGATATGGAAATTATGAGTTTTTTGTGAAGTCTTTTGGGTTGGCGAACACCCGAGAAGTATTTATGAACTTGATTAACAATATGTACAGGACTTTTTTTAAATATTGTTGTCATTATGTTTATTGATGATATTCTGGTATATCTCATTCAGAGGCCGATCATAGAAACTACATCCGAGCAGTGCTTCAAGTACTCTAAGATCAGAGGTTGTATGCTAAGCTCCCAAAGTGTGTGATCTGGTCGCATTATATGAACGTTTTGGGCCTTATTATATTAGATGCTGGTATTCAGGTTGACTTACAAAATATTGAGGCCGTGAAGACCTGGCCTAGACCCACAACCATAACAAAAGTTAGTAGCTTTCTGTGGTTAGAAGGGTATTACCGAAGGCTTATGGAAGGATATCTTTACTTTCAGTGCCCTTGATAAAGCTGACTCAGAGAGAAACTAAGTTTTTGTACGCCACAACTTGCGAGTGGAGTTTTCAAGAGCTAAAAGATAGATTGACTGCATAACCAATTCTAAGGTTACTAGAGGGTCCAGAGATTACACAATGTATTGTGACGCTCCAAGCATTAGGCTGGTTTCTGTTTTGATGCAACATGAAAAGGTAATTTCTTATGTTTCTAGATAGTTAATAAAGAATGAGAAGAACTACCCGACCCACGATTTAGATTTGGCTGCATTTATTAATGCTCTAAAGATTTTGAGGAATTACTGATGTGTCATTAATTTTAATATTTATACAGATCATAACAACCTCTATTATATTTTTAGACTGAAAGAGTTGAACCTGCGATAGCACCGATGGCTTAAATAGCTGAAAGACTATGATGTGGGTATCTTATATTACTCAGGGAAAGACAATATAGTAGCGGAGGCCCTTAGTCATAAGTCTATTGATAGTCTATTTAATTTGGGAGAGAAGAAGCAAGAGATGTTTTGAGAGCTCCATCAGCTAGCTAGTTTGGGGCTTAGGTTATTAGACTTTGATGATGCTGGGATCATCGATCAGGAAACGACTGTATCATCTCTATTTGTAGAGGTGAAGACATGACAATACGAGGATCCCATCATAGAGCAGCTAAGAGGAAAGGCTCAACAACGTGAGTCATTAGCATGAGATAGGGTTCGCAGATATAAAGATCGATTATGTGTTTCGGATGTTGCAAAGCTTCAGCGGTAGATAATGGAAGAGGCACACCATTCTCGTTATTCTATTCATCCAAGATCTACAAAAATGTATCACGATATTAAGGAAATTTATTAGTGGCTGGGAACAAAGAGGGACATAGCTAAGATCATGGCATAGTACCCAAATAGTCAGCTGGTAGAGGTAAAGCATCAAAAACCTAGTGCACTGACTCAGGATATAGTTATTCCATTGTGGAAGTGGGAGGTCATAAATATGAATTTTTTCCCAAGTTTGCCTCATTCATAATGGAAATATGATTCTATTTGGGTGATTGTTGATAGGTTAACAAAATTGGCCTATTTTATGCAAATCAAAGCTACATTCTAGCTGAAGATTATAATGGGCTGTATATTGAGAGATAGTCATACTTCATGGTGTCCCAGTATTGATTATTTCAAATAAAAGAGAGTAGTTTACGACATATTTACAAAGATCCTTAGGGAAAGGTTTGGGGACTCAGTTTAATCTTAGTATGGCTTTTCATCCTTAGATTGATGGCCAAATAGAACACACGATTCAAACGCTCGAAGACATGTTATGGGATGCTAGATTTTAGAGGGAACTGGATAATCACTTGTCACTTATTGAGTTTGCTTATTATAACAACTAGCATTAAGGAATCAATATGGCACCGTTTTAAGGTTTATGTGGGCATAAATCTCGATGCCCTCTTGGTTATTTTGAGGTTGGAGAGTCAGGGTTGCTTGGACCTGACATAGTACCACAGGCCATGAAAAAGGTTAAGCTGATCAAAGAGAAATTGTTGATATATCAGAGCCAACAAAAATCATATTGAGATGTTAGAAAATGGGACTAAAAGTTCAATGTTGAAAATTAACTCTTTTAAAGGTTTTGCCAATAAAGAGCGTTATGCGATTTGGCAGGAAGGGCAAGCTGAGCCCTCGATATATTAGACCTTACCATATTGTGCAATGGATATACAAAGTTAATTTCCAGCTAGAGTTACCTTAAGAGTTAGAGGACGTGCACACAGTCTTTCATGTTTCTATGTTACAGAAGTGTATCGGGGATCAATCACATATAATATTAATGACATATGTTCAAATATTAGAGGTATTATCTTATAAAGAAGTCCTAGTTTTCACAGTGAAAGTGTTGTGGTGAAACCGTAATATCAGGAGATGGAATGGGAAGCTAAAGAGGACACAAAAGTCCAGATATCTTTGCTTGTTCACTCCTTTAGGTAATGTCTAGAGCAGATAGATAGTAGATCTACATTTGAGTACTTGAGGTAAATTATTGTATTTTAGGTGTTCTTGCATTGTTTCCTGTGATATACATTATCATCATTCGAGGACGAATGTCCCTAAGGCGGAGAGGATGTAACAACCCACACGTTTGAACGTTGGATTAACTCGTGCCTTTGGGATAATACCAAGAGTACCTTACATGTTATGACGAATGTTTTATGAGATATTTTAAATGCACGATGGTCGTATGCTAAGTTTTGAAGTCAAGCAAGTTGCAAAACAAAAGTCGGAAAAATGTTGTTGTAAATTCTTTTAAGGAATTCTCTTAAAATTTGAGTTAAATGTATAGGGGTGTTTCTCTCAATCTATAAAGAATTAGTGGGCCCCCAATATACTAAATCGAAAGTCTACGAGTCTAGTTTCCATCGCACTTAACCGTTTGTCCATACGACTTCATAGTAGAGAGATATTCATATTTTTGTAAGACTGCACAAGCATGCACGTCAAGGTGGGGCCGCTATCCCAAGTCGGTTTAGCACTTTAAAGGATGATTCTCCTTCGTTTTATTTCATAAAACTCAAAAAAAAATTCCTAAAATCAGAGGTAAATCCCCTAAATACTCCATGGACTTTGATGCTTTCAATTCGGAAGTCTAACGAAAGTTGCTCTACATCGCGAGCTCATCATCGTAGTATAGTTTTCTCATCATTTTGGCTCCGTTTGTTGCTACTGCAAAGAGGAAGTTCATTGAACTGATATTTATATAGTGTTATCATTTTATTATCGGAAGGTAAGAGTTCTAAATCATCGACTCATTCTTACTTTGAGCTTTAGAATCAATTTCGAGGAGAACTTATTGGTATCGGCATGATTGTCGTGTTTTCTTGCCATTTATTGTTACAGCTCGTGGTGGGTCCTTATAACAGCATATTTATCTTGGTATTTCAAAGCTTTTTGTTGAGGTAACCTTTCTCCTATGACCCTCCTTCGTAATTTCATGTTCTAGTATTATTTTATGGATTTCTGAGCCACGAAGTGGTATTTTGGATCCGTGGCTCCGGGCAGCCCCTTTGTCATATTAAATTGGGTTGTTATTGTTTTATGTTGATGGTGTTATGGTTTTGGAGGTACTGGGGATTTTTGTGATTCTTATTAGAGTCACGGACGTGGTTATTGGATTGAATGACATGAAGTACGCCTTTAAATAGTGCCTCGGGAGCTCGTCGCTCCTTTGAGATGTGGGTAGCATATTGTTGTTGGATTTAGCTGCCATTTCTTATTATTATTTGTCTCATTTTATACTTTGGAGTTGGCTGGTCGCGAGCGTGACATTAACAACTTATTTATTATCTATGTCTCATTCTCGCAGCCCTGTTGATTGTAGCAATTATTATATATGATAGGTTGGTCAAGTTTCATAGAGACACCTTTGGGGCTTCAGTTGAAAGGTATGTTAAGGCTTCTCTATTTTTATCGGCATGAATCTAGAAATAGAACTCTAAATTTTTGAAGGGAAGAATTTGAGTATTGCGTTATCAGGAAATGTTTTAGTGACTAAACAAGTCTTATGAAACTAAATGATACGTTATGATGACTCAATTCTCTTTCTTACAAAAATATGATTTTGAAATATAAATGCAAGTTATTCTTTCATCGAGTTTTCCTATTAATTTTGATCCCTAGTAAAGATTTAGAAGGTACAAAAAGAATGTGTAACGACTGGGTCCGTCATTTCGAATAGTCCAATCGTTCCAAGTTTTAGAGTTAGAAAACTCCAAGTTTGGGGTTTAAAATTCTGGTCTAGGCTAGTCTCGATCGATTTAGGGGCGAGGTATGGTCTAGAGAAATCCGAGTAAGGATTGGGTTGGATGTCTTGTGTTCAACTAGTTTTCCTCGTAGCTAACACATAGAGGAGTCCGGGGGACTTTTTGAAATCAAATTCGGGTAAGTAGAACTCCCAAAATTGAGTTTGACGTGAATGGGTTGTTTCAGGACGTCGAGAAACTAAGTGTTGTAAAATGGACTAATTTTGGAGGTTTTACGACTTTTTGTCCCGTGTTAACCGCTATATAGCGACCTCCACTGTAGCAGAGAAATTACCACTAAAGTTAAAGTCAACGTCGGTCAGCCTCCGCCATAGCGGACGATTACACTACGACGGTACCGCTATATCGGAGAGGACCGCTATAGCGAAGCGTGATGGGATTTAATGTAGAAACATTCCCCAAAACATTCATTTTTCACAATTTCATTTTGGGAGAAGAGCAAGGCGATTCCAGGCAATTTTCCTCTGTTTTCCATAATTTTTCTTCCCTAAGGTAAGGTTTCTACTCCCAATCTTCGTACTACTTTTCCTGCGCGGTAGAGTTGCTAGGGGCAAACTTGGGGAAAGGTTGGAATAACCTAAAGATGGTATAATTGGGGGAAGAAAGGGGATTCTAGGCATGAAAGTTCTTGGGTATTGTTAAAAGTAAGGTATTATGATCGTATATTACTAAATTCTATATTTTTATTCGTGAAAATGATAGAACCAGGGAATGAAATGGCAGGAATCCCTAAAAAAAGGGTAGGATGATCATGGGCAGCCTGAGGGTCTGGGATTTAGTGTAATCCGGGTAATGTACAGGCCTTGTTTGTTAATTTGAGTACTTGTATGTTGTTTTAGACCAAGAACGAGAAAGGAATCCGGAACACGGGAAAGCTCAGGTTGAGTAGAGCTTGGATCATTTAGAGGTAGGTGATGGCTTATGATTCCTGTGAATGTTGTATATTTTGAACTCTTATCTAAGTGTTTTTATGAATTGCATGGCTTAGAGGAATTGTGTAGAATGTCTAAGGGTCCTGTTTTACAGTTTGTGAATTGAACGGTCTGTTGCTTGTTGGTTTACAAGTTGTTTGTTCATTATTTTGACTGTGGATTATTGACATTCGGCTTTCTCGGGTACCACGCCTAGTATGGGTACACTAACGGTTGGCTCGGGTACCACGCTTGGTATGGGTATAACAAATGGTTGGCTCGGGTACAACACCTGGTACGGGTTTATTGTACTGCATCATTGCATTGATATTGTTGCATTGCATTTACTGTTATTGGTTCCATGAGTGGACCGGGCTATTTTTATTGAATTGTGATATTCATTGGTGGTCCTTGAGTGACCGAGAATCATGTTATATATGTTGAGTTGGTCTTGGGTTAGGCCAGGTTATCTGTTTAACACTTACCTATTATATAGAAGGGATCCAAGGGTGGGTCCGAGCTAGGCAAAAAGGATGATTTATTGAATTCTGTGATTGTTGTTTAGAGTTATAAAAGGTGGAGTTCATGTGGGAACAAACTAGGTAGAGAATTTTAGTCTAGGGGCGCCTATTGACTTGGTACATATTTTTAGTAGTTATACTTGATTTGCAGTACTGATTATACACTGTTTTATTTGGAACTGGCTGATGATCCTACCAGTACACAGTGGTGGTGTACTGATATTGCAATTGCCTTTCTTCTTGTGAGTACATGCAATCTTCCAAAGGCTGAGACGCGACCTTATCTATAGTACCAGTGTTTCCAGACTTCAAGGGTGAGCCACTTTGATCGATCTGCCTTGAATCTATCATTAGGGTTGTAGCCCATTTGTTTCGGGCTTAGACTATTTCCTTATATTTTTGGGGTTGCATCCCCGCACTCTAGACATTGGTAGAATTGTTTGGTTCTGCGACTTTTAGATTCTAGGGGAAAATTTCCGCAGGTTAACTTAATGAATTTGTTTTGTTATTATTAAAAATCTAGTTTACTTTTATGCACTGGTTTTGAACTGTTAGAACAATTAAATTCAGGGAAGTGATGGTTCGCTCACCCAGGGGTTGGATGAGTGTCACTCACGGTGGTCTGGGTCATGACAAAGATGGTATCAGAGCCCTAGGTTTGTTGATCTCGTCATACAAAACAGGTCTTGTAGAGTCTTGTAGAACGGTGCGGAGACGTCCATACTTTTCTTCGAGAGGCTATGGGGATTTATAAAAACTATCTCTTCCTTCTTTCCTTCGTGCTATAACTTGATTCCAATTGGTATCTGGTGATACAAATTGGTATCTAATCTCATTCAATCTTCTGTCTGCAGATGGTTAACACAAGGAACAATGGACCTAGAGCAGCGGTCCTAGCAGCGGGCTCGGCTGTCCATGGTAGAGGCAGTGGAAGGGGCAGAGGAGGAGGTAGAGCCACACCCGCCAGGGGTGGAGCTCGAGTGGCTGATGGAGAGCGTGAAGCGACTCCTCCCCTACCTCAAGAACATGTTGCTGAAGATGTAGAAGTTGTGGTTGAAGATGGTGAGGCGCAGGAGGAGGCAACACCGGTTGGGGGTGCAGGCCTCCTCACTATAACACCAGAACCCTTTCAGCTGGCTTGGAATATTTTGAGTGGGTTGGTTGGTATTGGAGCCATACCCGCGACTTTTGCAAACTAGGCCTTGGACCTTCAGCCAGTGGCTACTACAGCTCCTAGGATGGATGCATCTTCAGGCACGAATAACTTCTTCAGGCCAATACTAGGCCCAACGATGACAGGGAATGAGCATGAGATGCTGACCAAGTTTCTTAAGCTGAAACCTCTTATATTTCAGGGTACTGATAGGGAGGATACTTATGAGTTCATATTGGATTGCTATGAGAGGTTGCACAAGTTGGGTATTGTACGTTATTATGGGGTTGAGTTTGTCACATTTAATCTGCAGGGTGATGGTAAGCAGTGGTGGAGGTCTCATGTGGAGTGTCGGTCTTCTGTTCTACCCCCACTGACTTGGGAACAGTTCCATGCTTTGTTTTTAGAGAAGTACGTACCCCGTAATTTGAGGGGCCAGAAGAAAGTTTAGTTCTTTAACTTGGAGCAGGGTAGCATGTCAGTCTCTTCTTATGAGGCTAAATTCCATGCCTTGTCTTATTTTGCCACACAACTGTTGGGTTCCGAGGAGGAACGGGTCCGGTTGTTTATGAAAGGTTTGAATACTGAGCTACATGTATTGTCAGTGCATATGACTTTTTCAAGAAAGTGATTTAATGATGTGGTGTATTATGTGAAGCAACTTGAGGGAGTCAGGCAAATGGGGCAGGCTAAGGCATTAGCCAAGAATCCCCGGAATGAGGGATATTATTGTGGCTCATATTCCAGGGGTCATAATCAGCAGGTATACACAGCCCGTCCTATTCAATCAGCTCTGCCAGCTTCTATAGGTGGTCGTCAGGAAGCTCATAATCAGTCTTCAGCTCCTAGAGGCTGGGGAGCATCTTATACGTCAGCTAGTAGGCCTACACTTGACCGTGGTCGCTTCCATTGTGGTGATCTGGGAAACTTTAAGAGGGAGTGCCCACTCAGGAAGATAGGTAATCAGGGTCAGAAGCAACCTAGAGCGGTGGTCCCAGTAGGTAGAGGCGGTAATGCTAGAGGTCATCCACAAGGTGGGTGATGTAACTTTCAGAGAGGTCGGGGTGACAGAGGGAACGGCTACGTGGGCAGGGGTGCAACGCAGCCGATCCAGGAAGTTTCCCAGATTAATGATCAGGCTCATTGCTATGCTTTTCCAGGGAGTACCAAGGGAGAAGCATCAGATGCGGTGATCACAGGTACTATTCTTGTCTGTGATAAAATAGCTTCGGTATTATTTTACCCTAGTTCTACATATTCTTATGTATCTGTTAGTTTTGCATTGGGTCTGGAATTGAATTGTGATATCCTTGATTTCCCTATTTATGTTTCTACCCCAGTTGGAGAGTCTGTGATTGTGACTCATGTTTATCGTTACTATTTTATTGTGTTTGTGGGGTTGCATACTTGGGTAGACTTGGTAATCCTGTATATGGCTAATTTTGATATTATCTTGGGCATGACCTGACTGTCCCCTTATCATGCTATATTGAACTGTAGCACCAAGATTGTAGCTCTGGAGATTCTGGGTAAGGATAGACTAGAGTGGGAAGGTGTGTACAGGCCTAAGCCAGTTAAGGTCATATCATTTGTTCAGGTTAGGAAGCTAGTGGGTAGAGGGTGTCTAGCCTTCTTGGCTCATCTCCGGGATGATAGTGTGGAGTCCCCATCTATTGAGTCAGTTATGGTGGTTTCTGAATTTCTAGAGGTGTTTCCAGCGTACTTGTCTGGTATGCCTCCGGACAGGGATATAGACTTTTGTATTGATTTGGAGCCATACACTCGTCCTATTTCTATTCCTCTGTATCGTATGGCTCTGGCAGAGTTAAGGGAACTTAAGACTCAGCTATAGTAACTCCTAGATAAGGGATTTATCCATCTCAGTGCTTCTCCTTGGGGTGCTCCTATGTTGTTTGTAAAGAAAAAGGATGGTAGTATGCGGATGTGCATAGATTATAAGAAGTTGAACAAGGTGACCATCTGGAATAAGTACCCTCTACCCTGCATTGATGATTTGTTTGACCAGCTTCAGGGTGCATCGGTGTTTTCGAAAATCGACTTGAGGTCGGAGTACCATCAGTTGAGGATTAGGCTTGAGGACATTCCTAAGCCTCTTTTCGGATGCGGTATAGGCATTACAAATTCCTAGTAATGTCGTTTGGTTTTACTAATGCATCAGCAACATTCATGAGTTTGATGAATGGGGTATTTAAGTCTTATTTGGATTCCTTCGTGATTGTGTTTACCGATGATATTTTTATCTACTCCAAGAGTAGGGAGGAGCATACTAATTATCTTCGTATTGTGTTGGATATCTTGAGACGCCAGATGCTTTATGCGAAGTTCTCCAAGTGAGAATTTTGGTTGACTTCAGTTGCGTTTTTGGGGTATGTAGTGTCAGAAAAGGGGTGATGGTAGATCCCCAGAAAATTAAAGTAGTCAAGAGTTGGGTTCGGCCTAGCTCTGAGACTGAGGTGAGAAGTTTTGTTGGACTTGCAGGGTACTATCGGAGGTTTGTTAAGGATTTTGCGTCTATTGCTACTTACTTGACCAAGATGACACAGAAAGATGTACCATTCGTATGGTCCGACAAGTGCAAGAAGAGATTTCAAAAGCTCAGATGCTTCTGACCACGACTCATGTATTGTCCTTACCGATTGAAGGTAAAGACTTTATTGTTTACTGTGATGCTTCACATTCTGGTTTGGGTGTTGTGTTGATGCAGGATAGGAATGTGATAGCCTATGAATCTAGGCAGTTTAAGGTACATGAGAGGAACTATCCTACTCATGACTTAGAATTGACAGTAGTGGTCTTTGCACTCAGGATTTGGAGACACTATCTCTATGGTGTCAAGTGTGAGATGTTCACTGATCATCACAGTCTGCAGCATGTCTTCACTTATAAGGATTTGAATTTGAGGCAGAGAAGGTGAATGGAGTTATTGAAGGACTATGATGTGGCTATTCAGTACCATCCGGGTAAGGCTAATGTGGTGGCAGACGCATTCAGCCGGAAAACAGTTAGCATGTGTAGTTTGGCTTGTTTGGGGGTGTCCAAGCGACCACTAGCAAGGGAAATTTGGGCTTTGGAGGCCAAGTTCATGCACTTGGGTGTTGCAAAACAGGGTGGGTTATTGGCCAGCATTGAGGTCAAAGCCACCTTCATGGAGGAAATAAAGGCCAAACAGTTTCAGGATTCGAAATTGAGTAAGCTTCGAGGTAAGGTAATATCTGGTTAATCCAGGGACATCACGTTAGACTCTGGTGGAGTACTAAATTTTAGAGGAATGATTTGTGTTCCTCGGGTTGATGATATAATTTAGAAAATCTTGGCAGAAGCTTATGGTTCGCGGTACTCAATTCATCCGGATGTGACTAAAATATATACATGAACTTGAGGCAGCATTACTGGTGGCCCGGGATAAAAAGGGACATAGTCGATTTTGTTTCCAAGTGTCAAAATTATCAGCAGGTAAAGTATGAGCACCATAGACCTGCAGGACTACTTCAGAGGATGCCCATTCCAAAGTGGAAGTGGGAAAGGATATCCTTGGACTTTGTGGTAGGTCTTCCCAAGATATTGGGGAAGTATGACTCCAATTGGGTCATTGTGGATAGGTTGACCAACTCTGCTAATTTTATTCCGATCAGGGTAAATTATAATTCATAGCAATTGGATAAGATATATGTGAAGAAGATTGTGAGATTGCATGGGGTGCCAGTGTCTATCATTTTAGACAGGGGTACGCAGTTCACCTCTAAATTTTGAGGCAAGATACATGAAGAGTTGGGCACACAACTAACTTTTAGCACCGCCTTCTATCCTCAGACTGATGGTCAGTTAGAGAGGATGATCCAGGTATTAGAACACATGGTGAGAGCATATGTGATTGACTTCGTGGGTCATTGGGACAAGTTTCTACCATTGTGCGAGTTCTCATACAACAATAGTTATCACTCTAGTATTGACATGGTACCATTCGAGGCATTGTATGGGAGGAGCTGCAGATCACCGATTGGGTGGTTTGAGGAAGGCGATGTAAAGAATTTAGAAGTAGAATTAGTAAAGGAAGTGATGTGCCGCAAATTTACGTCACTTTCGACTTCTTTAAACTAAGAACAATCGTACGTTTTCAAGCAACCATTGTCGTTTTTGATGTTTTTATGTTGTATTTTCAGGAAATGGAGACAAACGTGGAAACGAAAGGAAATACGCGAAAAAGAGCGTTCTGGATAAGAGTGACGGCCTGAGTGACGGCCCGTCACACATGTGACGGGCTGTCACAGTGACCGTCACACCAAGGCAGCTGAGGCAGCATCACTGGTTAGCAGTGACGGTCCAGGCGACGGTCCGTCACTTGCTTGACGGTCCGTCAGCCTGGCCGTCAAGTTAAGGCAGACGCGCGACGCGGAATCCGGACGTTTTTGGGATTGGTTTCCTAGACTCCTATAAATACCCTATGTTAGGTTTATTTTAGGGAGCACCTTTTCAATTAGTTTTTACACGTTTTTTACAATAGTTTTAGGAGTTTGAGCGAGACTTTGAGCGCAAGCAACACGGGTTCTTGATCTTGCAAGCGTGTTCTTGATTCGTTCTTGAGTTCTTGGTTTCTTGTTCTTGGATTAACTGAGGGTTGTTTTCAATACATTGTAAGGATCTTTTCTCTTTATTATGATTATGACTTTCTTCTCTTATTCTTCAAGCATGAGTAACTAAAACTCTCACAACTAGGGTTGTGGGAGCCATGGCAAATGTAGCAATATAGATTCCGGGTAGCGTCGGGTTAAATATATAGGTTGTCACGTTGTTAATCATACATTCTTTCACGTTTTCTAGTGGTTGCAAACATTAGAACTTGCCTAGGTTTAAATTTGCTTGAGTAAAGAGATTAAAATCGAGAAACTTGATTAACAACGAGGATTCGAGACTACTAACTCTCGTCTTATGATTAATGCCGTAACTGGATTAATCTACTTGATGTTTAGGATTGAAAGCTAAAAAGCACATCTTTTTGAGGTCGAGAGAATAGAAAAGGAAATTTGTTTATTTGGTCGAGAGACGTTTAGACGATACCATAAATTCAATCACATCGTGACACACATGTAGAAAGAACCCGGCTAAGCTTAGAATCGACATTGTTACCAATGCCATGGTAAACACTTCCCTAGTTCGTTCTCCTATATTGATTTAAACCCACACATTTATTACTTGTTTTGTTTACGATTTGTTCACACAAAACCCCCCCCTTTTTCACCGGAAACTATTGACTATTAGTTATCTAATTCACTAAAGGCTTAATTATCACCATATTCTCTGTGGGATTCCACCCCAACCTAGTTGGGTTCTATATTTGACTACGATCGCTTACGCTTCCTAATTGGAGGTGTAGTTTGAGCGTTATCAGGAAGCATAGGAAAAGGTAAGGTCATTCAGACCAAGTTGCTGGCTGCCTAAAGCAGGAAGAAGGAGTATGCAGATCGCAGGGTCCGGGACATGGAATTTCAGGTTGGAAAACAAGTATTGTGGAAAGTGTCACCAATGAAGAGAGTTATGCGATTTGGTAAGAAGGGCAAGCTTAGCCCTTGGTTCATCGGTCCGTTTGAGGTTCTTGATATTGTGGGGCCAGTGGCTTATAAGTTAGCACTGCCACCCAATTTGTCGGGTGTTCATTCGGTATTCCATGTATCCATGCTTAAGCAATACCATGGGGATGGAGACTACATCATCAAGTGGGATGAGGTTCTTTTCGATAAGGATCTTTGTTATGAAGAGGAACCAGTCTTGATTCTTTATCGGGATGTTCGGAGGTTGAGGACAAATATTATTGATATAGTAAAGGTTTAGTGGAAGCATCGTCTGGTTGAGGAAGCCACTTAGGAAACCGAGAAGGACTTGCGGGATAAGTACGCTCAATTGTTTGAGAATTTAGGTACTACACTTTCATTCTTTTATTTTTGTAAATTTGGGTTTGATCATTCGAGGATGAACAATGGGTAAATTGGTATCTGTTGTAAAGACTGGGTCTGTCGTTATAGGTAGTCCAATCATGCCAAGTTTAGAGTTAGAAAACTCCGTGTTTGGGGGTTTGAAATAATGAGCTAGTCTAGTCTCAGTCGATTTACGGGCGAGGTATGGTCTATGGTAAATCGAGTAAGGATTGGGTTAGATGTCTTGTGTTGATCTAGTTTTCCTCGTAGCTAACACATAGAGGAGTCTGGGGGACTTTTTAAAATCAAATTCGGGTAAGTAGAACTCCCAGAATGGAGGATGACGTGAAGGGGTTGTTTTGGGACGTCGGGAAATATAAGTGTGTTGTAAAATGGACTAATTTTGGAGGTTTTATGACTTTCTATCCTGTGTCAACCGCTATAGCAGTTGACACTTCGACATAGCAACCTCCGCTGTAGCAGAGAAATTACTGTTACAACGAAAGTCAACGTCGGTCAGCCTCTGCAATAGCGGATAACTCCACTACGGAGGTACCGATATAGTGGAGCGGACCTCTATAGCGGAGCGTGATAGGATTTAATGTAAAAACATTCCATAAAACATTCAGTTTTCACAATTTCATTTTGGGATAAGGGCAAGGCGATTCCAGGCAATTTTCCTCTATTTTCCATTATTTTTCTTCCCTAAGGTAAGGTTTCTACTCACCAATATTTGTACTACTTTTTCTATGCGGTAGAGTTTCTAGGAGGGAACTTGGGGAAAAGTTGGAATAACCTAGGGATGGTAGAATCCGGGGAAGAAGGGGGATTCTAGGTATGAAAGTTCTTGGGTATTTTTAAAAGTAAGGTATTATGATCGTATATTGCTAAATTCTCTATTTTTAATCGTGAAAGTGATAGAATTAGGGAAAGTAATGGAGGGAAGCTCAAAAAAAGGGTAGGATGATCATGAGTGGCCTGGGGGTCTTGGATTTGGTGTAATCCGGGTAATGTGCAGGCCTTGTTTGTTAATTTGAGTACTTGTATGTTGTTTTAGACAAAGAAAAAGAAAGGAATTCGGAACACGGGAAAGTTTGGGTTGAGTAGAGCTTGGATCATTTTGAGGTAGGTGATGGCTTACGATTCTTATGAATATTGTATATTTTGTACTCTAATCTAAGTGTTTGTATGAATTTCATGGCTTAGAGGAATTGTGTAGAATGTCTAAGAGTCCTATTTTACAGTCTGTGAATTGAACGGTGTGTTTCTTATTGGTTTACAAGTTGTTTGTTCATTAATTTGACTGTGGATTGTTGATATTCGATTGGCTCGGTTACCATGTCTGGTACAGGTATACTAATGGTTGGCTCGGGTACCACGCCTGGTCCGAGTATAAAAAATGGTTGGCTCGGGTACCACGCCTGGTACGAAATACTAACGGTTGGATCAGGTACCACTCCTGGTACGGGTTTATTTTACTACATTATTGCATTGATATTATTACATTGCATTGACTGTTATTGATTCCATGAGTGGACCGGGCTATTTTTATTGAATTGTGATATTCATTGGTGGTCCTTTAGTGATCGTGAATCCTATTATATCTGTTGAGTTGGTCTTGGGTTAAGTCGGGTTATCTATTTAACACTTAGGTGTTGTATAGAAGCGATCCCAAGGTGGGTCTGGGCTAGGCAAAAAGGATGATTTATTGAATTTTGTGATTGTTGTTTAGAGTTATAAAAGGTGGAGTTCAGGTGGGAACAAGCTAGGTAGAGACTTGTAGTCTAGGGGACCCTATTGACTTATTGCATGTTTTCTGTACTTATACTTGATTTGTTGTACTGATTTTACACTATTTTATTTAGAATTGGCTGATGATCCTACCAGTACACAGTGCTGGTGTACTGATACTGCACTTGTCTTTCTTCTTGTGAGTACAGGCAATCTTCCAGCGGCTGAGACACGACCTCATCTGTAGTATCAGTGTTTCCAGACTTCAAGGGTGAGCCACTTCGATTGAGCTTCCTCAAATCTATCATTAGGGTTCTAGCCCATTTGTTTCAGGCTTAGACTATTTCCTTATATTTTCTGGGTTGCATCCGCACACTCTAGACATTGGTAGATTTGTTTGGTACTGCGTCTTCAGATTCTAGGGGAAAATTTCCGCAGGTTAACTTAATGAATTTGTTTTATTTTTATTGATTTCCTAGTTTACTTTTATCCACTGGTTTTGAGCTGTTAGAACGATTAAGTTTGGGGAAGTGATGGTTTGCTCACCCGGGGGTTGGGTGAGTGCCACTCACGGTGGTCTGGGTCATGACAGAAGGTTAGCGAGTAAAATCCATATTAATATTCAGATAGTAAGTGGAGTCCCAAAGAGTACATAAGAATAATGTTTAGTAAGTCGATCCTAAGGAAGTTAGCGAAATAAATCTTCATATTCAGTGGAAGTAACTTTAGAAGTCAATCCCAATAATATGCTACTTATGTGTGAGTTGCGTGTGTTAGTATGCGCCGAGGCGCTACTACCATATTGAGGCTATTATATGTAGTATGTGCCAAGGCGCTACTACCATATTGAGGCTATTATATACATAGCGTGCGCCGAGGCACTACTGCCATATTGAGGCTATTATATACATAGTGTGTGCCAAGGCGCTACTGCCATATTGAGGCTATTATATACATAGTGTGCGCCGAGGCGCTACTGCCATATTGAGGCTATTATATACATAGTGTGTGCCATGGCACTACTGCCATATTGAGGCTCTTATATACATAGTGTGTGCCGAGGCGCTACTGCCATATTGAGGCTATTATATACATAGTGTGCGCCGAGGTGCTACTGCCATATTGAGGCTATTATATACATAGTGTGTGCTGAGGCTCTACTGCCATATTGAGGCTATTATATACAGAGTGTGCACCGAGGTGCAATTTCCCTTATACTGGCAAATATTATATATAGTGTGAACCAAAGCGCTATGGTAAATTAGAGTGAATTGTAAAGCGTGTGCACCGGGATTAAGGCGTGTGTTGTTCTCTAAAAAGAATAAAGAAGATTTTAGCTCAACGAGTCCTACCCATTACAGTTTACAGGTTTTATATTATATCTTATTCTGATTTATTGCTTGCAGCTTAATCATATATTTCTACCTTACATACCAATACATTTCATTCGTACTGACGCCCCATTGCCCGGGGGCGCCGCATTCATGCCTGCAGGTCCTGAGCTATGACTAGACAGACCTGTCGGGTAGCATAGCGAAGCTTTCAACGGGTTTGTTGACTCCTTTCCTTCTAGGGGTCTCCAGAGTCTCAAAAGTTTGCCTTTTTGCTATTTATAATTATTGGGTAGGTTGGGGCCCTGTCCCACCAAGTATTGTATTCGTAGAAGCTTGCAAACTAGTAAGTTGGATTGCATAGCTGCGATGGTGGCCATTTTGGCCTTGTATGTTTATTAGTTGTAGTTTGTCAACCAATTGGGCCTTGTTGTTGTTTTGTTGGTAGTTTAGCGGCTCACTTGCCTAGTTTACATTGTGCATTCATTTTTTCAGTTTTTATATATAGATCATGGTGGCCTTGACAGCCCACATAGCATTTATTCTTTCCTAGATATCATGGTGGCCTTGACGGCCCAAATAGGACTTATGTGCTATATGTTTATTGTTTTTTTATGAACTGTTGGGAGTAGCTGTTTTCTTTCTAAAGATGTTGACAGGGGCCTTGCGGGCCGAGGGCTAGTTTTTAAGCCGAGATATACTTGTTTGTTTTCTTGGTTGTGTGTGGCTGCTATGCGCCATTGGAAAATAATTCAGAAGGGTCGGCTTTTGCCTAAGTTTTGGCATTAGGTGCCAGTTGTGCCCCCCGAGTTTGGGGCATGACACACCCTACCCCCAACGTAATAAATCCTAGATAACACTCGTACCCGCTTATTCCTTTACTTTATTGCATGATTATAGGTAGGATTGTGGTAGAAAATAGTGATTTCAGGTAGATATTGTAGTTGGTTTTTGAATTCGAAAATAGGTTGGATGTTTGTCAGATTTCCGAAGCATAGATGCTTTCCTTAGGTTTACAATGCCTCCACGGTGTTTTGGGCTTAAGGATTATGTAACTTTTGGCCAAATAAGGGCCAAAAATAGTGGGGGAGATGAAGGGTTGTTCTTGGAGAAAAATGATGATTTGGATGAAATTTAGGTGTTATAATACGTAAATGTTTGCATAAAACAATAATGGGACACTTTAGAAGTACTGATTTGAACTTGGAATATTAAAAATAGAGTTTTGGGTCAAGGGGCGCCATTGACGCACCCCTTGATGTTCTGGGACAATGAAGATCACTATAGTGGAACTCCATCGCTATAGCGAAGAAATTTCTGCTATAACAGTTTTGTTGTAGCGGACGGTTGTCTGCTATAGCAGAAGACTGAAAAAAGTAGCCTCCCAGGTATACTTAATGAAACTTTTACAATTGTATTCCCTTTCCTTACGCTTTAACAAGTTCTAACCTTTTCCCTTGCCACATTACAGGTTAACACATTCAATGGCTGACGAACAAGTTCCTGAGTATCCCTATGAGAGGTTCCCTGACGATGCTAGTCAGGAGAGGTTCCTAGACTACTGGAGGCTAGGCTTTTGTTATGAGAAGGCTTTCAAAATCGAAGGGGTGGGTGAGAAAGCAGCCGCCTTCTATTGCAGTCTCTAAGAGTTTTGCTGGGGCTCATTGGTAGTGGCTCCCCCTTCCAGGTGTTCAGGTTGGGTGTGGGAGTTTTATGCCATACTCCCCACCGTTCTTTGGGATGACCCAACCCCACTATCCGCATCCAAGGGGTGGATGTACCAGTGGACTCTCGGACCATCAATGAGGTGCTAGGAGTGCCTCACGTTTCAAACGCAACATATGAGGCCAAGGATGGACTATGGGATACGATTTGGCTGAGGGATACCTAAACTCAACCCCAAAGCGAAAGATAAAGACCTTCTGCCACTATTTAAGGAGTCGAAGTGACTGGCCTTTATGTTATTATACGATAATGCAGCGCAAGGAATAATTTGTATGCGCTTTCGCAGGGGTTTTCTTGGCCCTTTTGCTTTCCCTTTCCCTTTTTTAGTATTGTAGGAACTTTCTGTCCTGAATGAAGCAATATATTGCTTGTAAAGTATAGAGCTTTTATGTTCAACTCACGTATCTTTTTATACACTCATTCGGTAACGCAATAGGCTAAGCCAGAAAGGAAGAGGGATTGCTATTGTTGTTAGCAGTTACAGCAGAGACAAAGATAAAAGAGTAAGAAGCCCAAGAACCTTTTGGACGCCTTTAGGTCTTCTTACCCGGATCAAATTGAACTTCGAACAATCATAACATTAAACAGAAATAATCTGACTTCAATCCTATTGGCTTTCAACTCCCAATTCTACCTAGGAATTAAATCAATTAGACTTCCACGGAAGTCAGACTAAGGAAATAGTTGCAGCTCTTTCTGGATATTGGCTTTCGACTCCTATTTCCAGGATTGAGTAAGATTGACTTCGATTTCATTCGTTTCAATATTTCAGTAGAGCCTGTAATCAGTATATTATGTTTAGGATTGACTGATTTGAAGTCAAGTAATTCTTTACCGATTTTCACTCTCTTGCTGCGCTCCTCAGTTTTCAGTCGGTTTGAATCCCTCTCTTTCCGCACTTTCACCTAATTCACTAATGTTAATGACCAAAATGTATCAAATAGCAATGGAAAAATGATTCCAACAGTTAGACCTTTCTTTGATATATATTCTCTATTCCTAATTGTTGTTTTTTGGAAAATACTTGAAAGAGTGGAGAAGGAATTCAAATATCCTTGCCGATGTATTTTGACATCCCACAGCTTCGGCAGATCGCTTAGCCTCATTCATCTTCGATGCAATAGCGCTCGATCAGTGAGCTATTACGCACTCTTTCAAGGGTGGCTGTTTCTAGGCAAACCTCCTGGCTATCTCTGCACCCCTACCTCCTTTATCACTGAGCGGTCATTTAGGGGCCTTAGCTGGTGATCCGGGCTCTTTCCCTCTCGACGATGAAGCTTATACCCCATCGTTTCACTAGCCGACCTTGCCCCTTGTTATTTTGAGGTCATATATAGTATTCAGAGTTTGCCTCGATTTGGTACCGCTCTTGCAGCCCGCACCGAAACCGTGCTTTAACCCTAGATGTCCAGTCAACTGCTATGCCTCATTGCATTTTGGGGAGAACCAGCTAGCTCTGGGTGCGAGTGGCATTTCACCCCTAACCATAACTCACCCGCTGATTCTTCAACATCAGTCGGTCGGACCTCCACTTAGTTTCACCCAAGATTCATCCTGGTCATGGATAGATCACCCAGGTTCGGGTCCATAAGAAGTGACAATTGCCCTAAGAAGACTCAATTTCGCTACAGCTCCGGTGGGTTCCCTTAACCAAGCCACTGCCTATGAGTCACCGACTCATTCTTCAACAGGCACGCAGTCAGAGCCCTGGCTCCTTCCACTACTTGGGAGCTTACGCTTTCATGTTCTATTTCACTCCTGGGGGTTCTTTA
The DNA here is from genome assembly GCA_003996215.1 of Jaltomata sinuosa. NCBI lineage: Eukaryota > Viridiplantae > Streptophyta > Magnoliopsida > Solanales > Solanaceae > Jaltomata > Jaltomata sinuosa. The sequence goes on along the minus strand of QJPP01003194.1, from coordinate 191,055 downwards.
CCCTCACGGTACTACTTCGCTATCGGTCACCCAGGAGTATTTAGCCTTGCAAAGTGGTCCTTTCTGATTCACCCGGGATTCCACGTGCCCATGCTACTCGGGTTAGAGCCTAAGCTAGTAATGCTTTCGGCTACTGGTCTTTCTCCATCTAGGGTGCATCATTCGGGCTGCTTCACCTAGCTTCACGATGCTTGTATTGCTCTCCCACAACCCCTCACGGTTTAGGCAGCTCACATTTCGCCTGCCGCTACTACGGGAATCACTTTTGCTTTCCTCTCCTCTGGCTACTAAGATCTTTCAGTTCGCCTGGTTCTCTCCTGCCTGCCCATCAATTCAGTAGTAGTTCGAAAGGTTGCCCTATTCGGGAATCTCCGGATCTATGCTTATTTTCAACTCCCCAAAGCATTTCATCGATTACTACGCCCTTCCTCCTCCCTGGGTGCCTAGGTAACCACCGTATGCCTTTCTTTGAACCTTGCCCTTAACGTTAAGGTTATGCCATCCTAAGCACGAAATGAAATTGTTGTGATTTCACTTTTAATGAGGAAAGTGCCAGGCATTACAGACCTTCTTTAAGAGAGAAAGTTCCTTCCTTTAGAAAGCAGAAAAAGGCTATTTTTTCGAGCTTTCTTATTCGATTGAGCATAGAGGCCTCCATACTTTCATTTCTTGTTATGAAAAAATCCCCTTTCTTGCCCAACTATTTTGGGTAGAGGAAAATTAGGACCCTGCGATGGGGCTTCAGGTAGGGCATCAGGAACCTGCGGGTTCGCCCCTTGTCTCCCGCTCAAAGTTTCTTGTAAACTTGTCACAAAAGGCACGACAACTTCTAATAACTCATTCATTTTTGTATTTTTGAATTGATTCTGCCCCTAAAGCGAACTCCTACTCCTCCTCTTCATGTTCAATTGATAAGAAACATCCAGCCATACCGGCCGGTAGAAAGAGTGTTTCTACTAAGCTAAGCTGTTTTGGTCGGTATAAGCGATTTTCTGCTTCCACCTTTCTAGGCTTCACAATTGCTCCCCCTTTTATTTTCCAATTCCTTCTTTTTGTTCTACTTAGGTGGAGCAAACTCTCGACAAAATATAAAAGAGAACCACAGGCCTATGTAAACACCTCAACAAACTCATGTGAACACTCCTCAGCCCGAGGACAATCTCTCAAATACACATGTTGATGTTGCCATTTTTCTTTTCTTTGCTGATTCCTCTCAATGAAATTTTCCATGTTGCACTAAGTTACTTACGGATGTATGCATGTGGTCTGGGAACACTTTGGGGTGAACACCCATCCAAACAAATAGGCTCAATAGTTTAGCAATTAGGCCGTAACATTTAGCAACCAAAAAATATTTAACCCAACAACTTCTCTCCGAACCAAGCTAGATAGTCTCCTATCACTAGGCTCACCAACCAACCTGGACTTTTATTTTTATTATTCCTACCGGATATTAAAACAAACCATAAGGATTGTTTCCAGCCATGAGTTCCCCTATGACATAAGTGCTCTTGGGTGAGGTGGGCCATTCCATCAAATCTTTGAGAAGGGGCCCAATCTCTTATTTGATGGTCGGCGTGGCAATGTGGAGGAGGAGTTCAGAGGTCAGATCTACTGGCCCAGTGCTTAGGGCATCACCAGTGCTTTTTTTCTGTGGATACTAGGAGGTGGCCGAATCTGGTGTCCCAGAGGATTTGTCCATCGGGAAATACCATTGACGTGACTTATGCTAGGGATTTGGTGATTGCTTATGCTATGCAAGGGATCATTATGAATGTGGGGGACCAGATCACCTCGGAGTGGAAGGACTTCTACTGGGGTTCTAGGAATGGCCCCTTTCTTCCTAGTTTAGTGTCTGAGTTATGCAGGAGGGTTGGGGTGCATGAGGATCATACAGAAAGGGAGATGGAGATGAATATTTCCTTCAACCCTCTCCGGGTGAGAGTAGCCACTACTAAGAAGAAGAGGAAGGTAGATAGAGTAGGAAGCAGTCAGGCTGCCGAGGTCGCTGATGATGATGATGATGACACTCCTGCCGCTGATTCCCAGTCCCAGACCCCTATTACTAGCAGCCAGCTTAAGGAGAACCTGGTTGTGGTCAGGCAATTTATGGAGGATTCTGCTACTGGAGGGACAGCCCCAACCCCCAGTGCTAAGGATTTTGCAGTGCTTCGTAGGGAGTTAGATGAGAAGAAGAAGAAGAGGCGTTCTCAAGATCGCATATTTGCCCGAATGTGGAAGACCATTAAGGTCATGTTCACTTGCACTGCCCCAAGTCAGGAGCTTCCCCAGATTGAGCCCGAGGACTTACAAGAGTTTCCTTTCCTGAGCGACGATGAGGCGTATGACTTCCCCTCCCCCCTTTATTAGGATCATTTACTGCTTTTTGGGTTTTGCCCCTGTTTAGGGTATGTACTAGACAATGCTTCCCTTCCCCTTTCCTTTTCATTTTTAAGCACATGGTTGCTCATTTCAGACAATATTTCCCTTATATGCATGCTAATTTTGTTCTATTGGTGTTTTCCTACTTTTACATAGCAGCTAGTGGTTTAACTATTTCTTTTAGAAGCCCCGAAAATGGAAGGAAAAATAGGAAAAAATAGGACAGGCATTCTGTCCCTCCCTTTCCCGCTATATCGATCGTCACTCTGCTGGAGTGGTATCACCGTAGTGGGGAAATTCCTGCTATAGCGGGATCGCCGTAGAGATACAGTTCTCCTATGGCGGTCCCTACGATATTAGCCCAGAAAATTGAAATTTTCAGCAAAGTATACTCATCCCAGTTCCCGATTATCATTGTTTAACCCCATAAATACCTCCACGGTCTTAAACAATACCCCAAGACCATTCCTAGCAATGCATAGATCGAAATTTAGAACCAAGATATCCCCAAATCAAATTTGAAATACATGAGAAAACTGTTCACAACAACACCTTTCTTCTATCATGCAAGAATAACCCCTCTGTTCTCATGGTTCCCAACAAAGTCCCAACTGTCCTGAAACCAAAGCTTCCCTATAGTCATAAGTCATGTCCCCTCACCATTTTAACTAATGATGAGTCCCCTTTCGGAAGGTCATACAAATTTTTCAAATCAAGAAACATAGCAATTTCACAAATCAAAGCACACAAAAGCAAGTTGTGACTCCCTTCAGACCGAAATATTCAGAGTAAGGCAATCAATTATACACTAACAATTCCAGTCGTCTAAGCATTGCAACATAAAAAATTTAAAGGTTCAAGCTACAACAAAAATCAAGTCACATATACTACTATTTATTTTCCCCATGGGTGACTGTCAGTCGGTCATCCATGTTTTATCGCAGCCTCTCAGGCCAGATATCAATTGGAATCTTCCCAGTTCTAAGTTCTCTTGCTTGTTTCATTGCAACCGTAGTCCAATGACATCCTTCACTTTGTTGAGATATCAATTGGAATCGAGAGATACTAATTGGACTCAACCCATACAAGTAAGTAAATGAACCATACGAAAAGGAATGAAAGAAGAGAGATGTTTTCCTAGAATTCTTCATAATTTCCCAAAGATTAGATGTGGACGTCAACACACCAATCGCAGGACTCTATTCGACATTTTGCTATTGTACAGGAAGACCGGTAACCCTCGCTCTAATACCATCTGGCAAACCCAACTACCGGGCCGTGTAGGCACCTACTCTAAGAACCTAGATAGACGAACCCTTACCGCCCGATCCAACAAGCAATTGCGGAAATCAAAATAGAATCATAAATAACCTTCTCTTAATACATGAAAATGTTTACAAACCTTTACTTCAGGAAAATCCTTTACAAAGTTTAACACAGTAAAACAACTTTTAAAACTGAAACAACCCTCCCTAGAATCTAGTCTAAGCAGGTACAAGAGCTACTACAGGAGAAGTAGAAGTAAATAAAAGAAGACACAACTTCCACCATGATATCGAAGAGTCGAAGCTACTGGAGATCACCACTGTTATGTATTTATGAAACATCACTGACCCTGCAACCAGAATATACCCAAAAATGTATAGCAAGAGTAGTATTAGTACAAATACACGTATTGGTAGGCATCATCGATCGACCCGAATCCACACCATACTATCATATAAGGAAACAGGAGAAATTATGAAAATAGCTACAGTACTATAGTCCATCAACACCCAGTTTTACCAAGACCCAATGTCGTCCCGACCACAAGCTTATACATCATAACATTTACACCTATGGACTTACTCATTTCGTCCCCAGCCTTTCCATCCCATTCCGCTGCCAAATCCACCACTCAGAGACTCTACACCCTGACACCTAAGACTTCCCAAGTCACACTTAATCCTTAGACTTCCCAAGTGACCCTTAATACGTAGATCGCCTACTATGTCCAGACCTGGACTACCATTCTGTGACTCAAGGTAGCCTCTATGACTCAACAACAAGAAATAAACCCAGTTACTCGCCAACTAGACCTTATACTTACATAAATACTACTTATAGTGCCCGAACAGCCCCAGAGACCATATGCACAATCACAAATCATAAACACAACCCAGTCCACTCAGGGAACCATTAGTAAAAATACAATAATACAATAAAGTAAACCCATACCAGGCATGGTACCCGAGCCAACCCATCAGTATTTCCCGTACCAGGCGTGGTACACGATCCAACCGTTAGTATATCTCGTACCAGGCGTGGTACCCAAGCAAACCATTAGTATACATGTCATGCCCCAAGGTTATCCCTAGATGTAACACAGGACTCGGAACCACAAGGATCCCAAGCTAACCCTTGGTCATAGCGTTCTCAAGCAACATAAAGGAAAACATAGAGGAAGCATCATAAGGAAATTTAAAACAGGAAGTATAATCATAAATAGAGAGTCAAATAGGGAATACAACCCAAAGATCATCTGATAACAACTATGTTTGAAAAGCCTCTAAGACTATCATAAAGAGTTGATGGGATAATACCCCAACTAACTCGACAATCTCAAAAGGGAGGGAACATGAAGCTAAAATAAAGTCTAGTGCTCGAACTATGAGGGCTCACCAAAGCTTACTGAGAGTGACCGCGATCTCTAACCATGTACCTGTGAAGGGACACCTGAATCTGCATCATCAAATGATGCAGCGTAATATGCGTTAGTACTATGTGAGCAATGCATAAGTATGATAAAAATATACTTTAAAACGTACTTAGACATAATTCATACATAATAGAGTATCATGAGAAGATATCATAATGGAAAGCTAAATCATGAGGCAAAAGCCAACTTCAAAATGATAGTTCATAAGAGAATTCATTAAGCTTAGAAAACTTGAAAACATACATACGGGAGTTTCTTATAATCGACATGAGACCAAGTGAGATACATGGAATCTAACTATATAACCCTAGTTAGCAAAGCTGAGTTTGGACCTTGCCAAGGAACAAGTCACCATACCCAACTATATAACCCTAGTTGGCAAAGCTGTCATATGCCCCGCTAAGGCAAGGACACCATACATAAAGACCTGGATCCATTCTCATAAGCCTTGAAGGCACATATCATATCATAATCATAACCTACGCTGGCAACGTAGTTTATGCGACTAAGGGTACTCTCACCCCATCCAACTCGGTGTGAAATACTACTCTTAAAACCTGCACATATAGCTCATAATTTCGTACGACATACTCTCATGCCAAATCTTATTCATAAAGCATAAAAACACATCAGATATCATGCAACTTTCATATCATAGTTCATAAAGCTTAGCATAGCCATAATTTAAAACATGCTTTTCTTTCTAAATTCATACATGAAGAATTAGGCATGCAATTTTATAAATACATAAAGACCATGATATCTAACCATGCCAACTTTCTCTTGAAAACATGCAAATTCATGGGTTCATACTAGAAATCAACTTTCATGCTTGAACTTTTAAAATCAATAAGAGAATCATAATCAAATCATGAATAATCAATAGGAAACCCTGAATTTAAACATAGAAATTGATTTCATAAACTTTCCCAACCTTAGATCAAAACCATAATCTCATAAGTTCATAATTCAAAATAAGGATTGGGGATTTTGGGCACAAGGGTGAAAGGAACCCATTGTTGAATACCCACATACCTTAGATGAAGATAACCCACTTCAATGGAAATGACTTAGGAGGCTTGACTTGGAGCTTGGAGAATTGAAGCTTGAGGAAGATTTTTTCTTCTTTTTGGGAGGTGAATGAATGATTTAGGAGGAACTTAGGGTGATAAGGGTGAAAAGCCTACTTGAAATAGTCAAAACGACCTCACTTAGGAGTTAAAAGTGTGGGTAATGACTAAAATTCCCCTGGGACTTAAATGAAATATTTCAGGAAATTGGGCTGCCTCACGGGTTACCCGACGGGTGTCGTGCCCACAATGGCCCATCGGCCAAGGCATCGGCCAAGGGTACCTTGGTTGAGGTCTGCTGGACCCTTTCGACGGCGAGGTCCCATTGCCCATCGCGCTTGCAACGCCTATAGGGTTGCCCATCAAGGGAAAGATAGACAACGAAAGAGAGCCCTGGATCATTTCGATGGCTTGCTCCCACGGGTCATCGCACCCATGACGCCCATGGACTAATCCATCAGGAAGACTGGGATATGGGGAGGAGTGGCTGGACCATTTCGATGGTGGGGTCTTACGGGCTGTTGCACCTGCGATGCCTATCGTGGCCTCCAATCGGGCTAAGGCAGCTGGCACAACCCAACTGTTTGGTCTTCATGAGGCATCCCACGGGCCGTCTGAGCTACGACTCCCGTGGCACTGCCCGTGGTGACCTACAGTTGCAGAAAATGCAGCAAACTCATTGGATTCATGATTCAATAGCTGGTTTGCTTTTTTTGAGGTGTTACAATATCTCCCTCTTAGGATTATTCATCCTCGAATTAAGACTAATCAAGGAAAACTGAGGAGAAAACATCCCAACCAAACATCAAAACATGGAAATCAAAGAGTAAACATAAAACCTGAACTTTTCAACTTGAAAACATGATAAATTAACGTCATAAAACATGGATGCATGGTAGGATCATAAGAGAAACCGGTGGAATAGAATCGGAGGGACATACTAAGAAGGAAACTAGTACCTCAAGTTGGAACTGAGTCGGAAGGAAAGAGATGAGGATATTTGGCCTTCATGGCCACTTCTGCTTCCCAAGTAGCTCCTTCAACAAGCTGATATCTCCAAAATACTTTCACCGAAGCGACTTCTTTATTTCTCAACCTCCGGACGTGATGATCAAGGATCTCCACAGGAACCTCCTCATAAGTGAGACTATCCTTCACACTCACATCTTCCAATCTTCCAATCTTCCAAAGGAACATTCAAGGTCGGATCACCAACACACTTTTTCAACAAGGAAATATGAAAAACTGGGTGAACTGCTTCCAACTCTGTTGGCAACTCCAACTCATAAGCTATGCTACCAACTCTCCTCAATATCCGATAAGGACCTACAAAACGGGGACTGAGCTTTCCTTTCTTGCCAAATCTCATCACGCCCTTCATGGGTGACACCTTAAGGAAAACCCAATCATCAACCTCAAATTCCAACTCCCTTCTCCTCACATCCGCATAAGATTTATGTCGACTCGGAGCGGTCTTCAACCTTTCCCGAATAAGCTGAACCTTTTCCATGATCTCATGTACGGAATCTGGACCAATCAAGTCTGCCTCACCAACCTCGAACCAACCAATAGGAGATCTACACCTTCGGCCATAAAGTGCCTCATACGGAGCCATCTGGATGCTAGAGTGAAAGCTGTTATCTTTGAAATCAATCACACACGCTCTCAACATATCCTCAAAAGTGTGAATAGTACGCTCGGCCTGGCCATCCATCTGAGGGTGGAAAGTTGTGCTAAGCTTCACCTTGGTACCAAGACCTTTCTAAAATGACTTCCAAAACTGAGATGTAAACTGAGGACCTCTATCATAAATGATAGACAAGGGAACACCATGTAATCGGACTATCTCCCGGATGTAGAGTCTGGCATAGTCGTCTGCTGAATCAATAGTCTTAACAACCAAGAAATGGGATGACTTGGTCATCCGGTCAACGATCACCCAAATGGAATCATGTTGCCTTCAAGTACGAGGTAACCCAGTAATAAAGTCCATATTGATTGCTTCCCATTTCCAAGTGGGAAGGTCAATATCTTGAATCATACCACCTGGCCTTTGATGTTCCACTTTTACCTGTTAGTTGGGACACTTATCCACAAACCCGGCTATGTCATTCTTCATACCATTCCACCAAAATACTTCCCATAGATCACGGTCCATCTTAGTGGCACCCGTATGAATGTAGTATCTAGAACTGTGGGCCTCAGACAAATTCTGCTGTCTAAACCCTTCAACATCTGGCACACATAAGCGACTCTGATAACAAAGTACACAATCTCTCCCTTGGGTAAAACCTCAACCCTTTGGTGACGGACTGCAGCCTTAAGATGAAGTAGAACGGGATCTCGGTCTTGCTTTTCTTTCACCTCAGCCACCAAGAATGATTCAGCACTATTGGTCACAATCACACCACCTTCGGTCGAGTCCATAAGGTGAACTCCCAACCGAGCAAGACTATGAACTTCTTTAATCAATTCCTTCTTTCCATCTTCAATAGAAGTTACACTTCCCATGGACAACCTACTCAAAGCATCTGCCAAACCATTGGCTTTACCCAGATGGTAAAACACACTCATATCATAATCCTTAAGGAGCTCAAGCCATCTCCTTTTCAATTCCTTTTGAGTGAACACATATTGAAGACTTTTATGATCGGTGAATACATCCATATGCACACCATACAAGTAATGTCTCCAAATCTTCAAAGCAAAGACCACGGCTGCTAACTCAAGATCATGAGTAGGATAGTTCTTCTCATGAGTCTTAAGCTGTCTAGATGCATAAGTAATCACCTTACCACGCTGCATCAAAACACAACCCAAACCAATCCTAGAAGCATCACAATACAGAACAAAATTATCTAGGCCCTCGGGTAGAGCTAACACTGGAGCGGTGGTCAATCTAGTATTCAATTCTTGGAAGTTCTTCACACAAGTCAGACCACTGAAATTTTACCTTCTTCTGGGTCAATCGGGTCAAAGGGGCAGCAATAGAAGAAAATCCTTCCACAAACCTCCTGTAGTAACCAGCAAAACCCAAAAAACTCCTAATGTCAGACAGAGAAGTAGGTGTAGGCCAGTTCTTTATTGCCTCTATCTTTTGAGAATCAACCCGAATACCATTTTTAGTCACGATATGACCCAGAAAAGCAACAGACTGCATCCAAAACTCACACTTGTTAAACTTAGAAAACAACTGTCTATCCTTGAGAGTTTGCAACACAACCCTCAAGTGATCCGCATTCTCCTCCTCACTCCGAGAGTAGATGGGATATCATCAATGAAAACAATCACAAGCATATCCAAATACTGTTTGAACACCCAGTTCATCAAATCCATAAAAGTTGCAGGAGCATTCGTTAGACCAAAATACATCACAACAAATTCATAATGACCATACCGAGTCCCGAAGGCTGTCTTCGGAATATCACACTCTCTAACATGAAGCTGATGTAACCGGATCTAAGGTCAATCTTTGAGAAGAAACAAGCACCCTAAAGCTGATCGAACAAGTCATCAAACCTAGGAATGGGAAACTTATTCCTGATTGTGACCTTGTTCAATTGACGGTAATCAATACACATTCTAAAAGAGCCATCTTTCTTTCGAACAAAGAAGACTGGGGCACCCCATGGAGAAATGCTAGTCCTGATGAAACCTTTATCAAGAAGATCCTTCAACTGATCTTTCAACTCGTTGAGTTCTTCGAGAGCTATTCTATAGGGAGGAATAGAGATAGGATTCGTATTTGCAAGAAGATATATCCCAAAGTCAATCTTTCACTCGGGAGGGACTCCGGGAAAATCATCAGGAAACACTTCTGGGAATTCATTCACGGCAGGAACAGATTGAATAGTCGGGGTCTCAGACTTCGTATCCATAACCCAAACTATATGATAAACATATCCCTTTGAAATCATCTTCCTAGCCTTAAGATAAGATATGAAATGACCTTTCGAAGAAGAGGGACTACCTTCTCATTCTAGGACAGGTTCATTAGGAAACTTGAAACTGACAACACGAGTACGACAATCAACCGACGCATAACATGCATATAACCAGTCCATGCCAAGAATAACATCAAAATCAGTCATCTCCAACTCTACAAGATCCGCTGAAGTGACTCTATAGAGGACTGAGATAGGGCAATTTTGATAGATTCTTTTGGCTAGGACTGACTCACCAACAGGAGTAGAAACATGAAAGGGTTCTAAAAGCATTTCAGGACGAACCTCGAACTTACAAGCCACAAAAGGGGTTACAAAAGATAGGGAGGCACCGGGATCCAACAAGGCATACACATCAAGAGAGAAGACTTTCATCATACCGGTAACTACATCTGGAGACTCTCCTGATCCTAACGGAAGGACATAGAATAAAGACGATTCTGGCACTGACCATAAAAATTAGAAGTTGCGCTCTGCTAGGATGGTCTACCTCCTCAAGCTGCTGGGGCAGACTAAGTCCTACCACCTCCCTGCCCCTTCCTAGCTGAAGGGCAATCCCTAATGCGATGTCCAACCAGACCACAACCAAAGCAACTACCTTAACTAGCCAAACACTCACCAGCATAATTCTTCTCACACTTAACACAATAAGGGTAGGAAGGTCCCTTAGTAACACTACCCTGAGACTGGGAATAGGAACCAGATCCTCTACCACCCTGATCATAACGAGGCTTCTAGGCCTGGGGAGGAGCACTATCAGAAGAATGAACGGACCCTGATGACCTCTTCTGGAAGGAAGAGCGATGTCCACCTCTAGACCTGTGATGACCAAAGCCAGATCCCTCGGATCTAACCCTCTTATTCTCCCTTGCCATCTCCCTAAGCTTATCACCCTCAATAGCAAAGCAGACCTACACTTTTTCTTCACCATATCAGAAACCCCATATATAAACTTGCTTATTTGATCATGCGGGTCTGTTACCATGGAGGGAGCATATCTAGACAACTGAGTTAACTTCAGACTATACTCTTGCACCATCATCGAACCTTGTCTCAAGTTCACAAATTCCTCCACCTTATCCTGCCTCACCTCTCGGGGAAAGAACCTATCAAGGAAGGCCCTCTCAAAACACTCCCAAGTCGTGGGGACCGCATCCCTCACCCTAGTTTTCTTCCATTGGTGAACCAAATGTGAGCCACATCCTTGAGTTGATAAGATCCAAGATCAAAACAATAGACCCCAACAACTTGCATAACTTCAAAGATCTTCTTCACTTCATCAATAAAGTTGAGCGGGTCCTCACTCACTTTTAAACCCCAAAATTCAGGTGGGTTCATCTGGACAAAGTCACGAGCTCGGGATAGTACCCCACCTTGAGGGTGGACTGGGGTAGGAGCCGACTGATTGGCTTGAGTGGCCAAAGTCTGGGCTAGCAAGTGAATCGCATTCCTGAACTCATCATTCAAGACACCAAGAATCATAACTTGAAGAGAAGAATTTCGAGCGGCTCGGGGAGGCATAGCACATTGAGGAGGCATAGTCTGAAATGCATAAGGTAAGGATTAGAGGGACATAAGATTTAAGCTTAATTTCATGACATGATCATGAAAGAAGTCAAGTTTTCTAAGACATCTCATAGCTTCCCTCTCATATGTGTGGCGCGCTTCACACACATGAAAAAGACTCTACTCGATGCGGCTTTCAGACATCCTAGGACGCTTGAACTTGAGGCTCTGATACAAAGTTTGTCAGGCCCTGAGGTTACCCCCTAGACATAACATGGGACTCGGGACCACAAGGATCCCAAGTTAACCCTTGGTCATAGCGTTCTCAAGAAACAAAAAGGAAAACATAGCGGAAGACAACCCAAAGATCATGTGATAACAACTATGTATGAAAAGCCTCTAAGACTAGCATAAAGAGTTGATGGGATAATACCCAAACTAACTCAACAATCTCAAAAGGGAGGGAATATGAAGATAAAGTAAAGTCTAGTCCTTGAACTATGAGGGCTCACAAAAGCTGACGGAGAGTGACCGGGAACTCTAGCCACGTATCTGTGAAGGGACACCTGAATCTGCATCATCAAAGGATGCAGCGCAATATGCGTTAGTACTATGAAATGTACTAAGTATGTGAGCAATGCATAAGTATGATATAAATATACTTTAAAATGTATTTAGACATAATTCATACATAATAGAGTATTATGAGAAGATATCATAATGGAAGCTAAATCATGAGGCAAAAGCCAACTTCAAAATGATAGTTCATAAGAGAAGTCATAAATCTTAGAAAACTTGAAAACATAGATACAGGAGTTTCTTATAACCGAAATGAGACCATGTGAGCTACATGGAATCTAACTATATAACCCTACTTAGAAAAGCTGACTTTGGACCTTGCCAAGGAACAAGTCACCATATCAAACTATATAACCCTAGTTTAAAAAGCTGTCCTATGCCCCGCTAAGGCAAGGAAACCATACATAAAGACGTGGATCCACTCTCATAAGCCTTGAAGGCACATATCATATCATAATCATAACCTACGCTGGCAACGTAGTTTCTAGCACTAAGGATACTCTCACCCCATCTAACTCGGTGCTAAATATTACTACCAAAACATACACATATAGCTCATAATTTCGTACGGCATTCTCTCATGCCAAATCTTATTCATAAAGCATGAAAACGACATCGGGTATCATGCAACTTTCATATCATAGTTCATAAAGCTTAGCATAGACATAATTCAAAACCTGCTTTTCTTTCTAAATTCATACTTGAAGAATTAGGCATGCAATTTCATAAATACATAAAGGCCATGATATCTAATCATGCCAACTTTCTCTTGAAAATATGCAAATTCATGGGTTCATACTAGAAATCAACTTTCATACTTGAACTTTTAAAATCAATAAGAGAATCATAATCAAATCATGAATAATCAATAGGAAACCCTGAATTTAAACATAGAAACTGATTTCATAAACTTTCCCAACCTTAGATCAAAACCCTAATTTCATAAGTTCATAATTCAACATAAGGGTTGGGGATTTTTGGCACAAGGGTGAAAGGAACCCATTGTTGAATACCCACATACCTTAGATGAAGATAACCCACTTCAATGGAAAAGACTTAGGAGGCTTGACTTAGAGCTTGGAGACTTGAAGCTTGAGCAAGAATTTTTCTTCTTTTTAGGAGGTGAATGAATGATTTAGGAGGAACTTAGGGTGATAAGGGTGAAAAGCCTACTTGAAATAGTCAAAACGACCTCACTTAGGAGTTAAAAGTGTGGGTAATGACTAAAATTCCCCTGGGACTTAAATGAAATATTTCAGGAAATTGGGACGCCTCACGGGTTACCCGACAGGCGTCGTTCCCACAACGGCCCGTCGGCCAAGGCGTCGGGCAGGGGTACCTTGGTTGAGGTCTGCTGGACCCTTTCGACGGCAAGGTCCCATGGCCCATGGCGCTTGCGATGCCCGTAGGGTTTCCCATTGAGGGAAAGGTAGACAAGGGAAGAGAGCCCTGGATCATTCGGATGGCTTGCTCCCACGGGTTATCGCACCTATGATGCCCGTGGCCTAATCCGTCGGGAAGTTTGGGAGATGGGGAGGAGTGGTTGGACCATTTTCATGGCGGGGTCCTACAGGCAGTCACACCTGCGATGCCTGTCGTGGCCGCCCATCTGTCTGAGGCAGCTGGCACAACCCAACTGTTTGGTCTTCATGGGGAAACCCACGGGTCGTCTGAGCTATGACTCCCGTGGCACTGCCCGTGGTGACCTACAGTTGCAGAAAATGCAGCAAACTCATTGGATTAATGATTCAATAGCTGGTTTGCTTTTTCTGAGGTGTTACAATATCTCCCTCTTGGGATTATTCATCCTCGAATGAAGACTAATTAAGCAAAACTGAGGAGAAAACAGCCCAACTAAACATCAAAACATGGAAATCAAAGAGTAAACATAAAACCTGAACTTTTCAACTTGAAAATATGATAAACTAATTTCATAAAACATGGATGCATGCTTGGATCATAAGAGAAACCGGTGGAATAGAATCAAAGAGACATACTAAGGAAAAAACTAGTACCTCAAGCTGAAACTGAGTCAGAAGGAAAGAGATGAGGATATTTGGCCTTCATGGCCTCTTCTGCGTCAGAAGTAGCTCCTTCAACAAGCTGATTTCTCCAAAGAACTTTCACCGAAGCAACTTCTTTATTTCTCAACCTCCAAACCTGACTATCAAGGATCTCCACATGAACCTCCTCATAAGTAAGACTATCCTTCACACTCACATCTTCCAATCTTCCAAAGGAACATTCAAGGTTGGATCACCAACACACTTCTTCAACAAGGAAATATGGAAAACTGGGTGAACTGCTTCCAACTCTGTTGGAAACTCAAACTCATAAGCTATGCTACCAACTCTCCTCAAAATCCGATAAGGACCTACAGAATAGGGAGTGAGCTTTCCTTTCTTTCCAAATCTCATCACACCCTTCATGGGTGACACCTTAAGGAAAACCCAATCATCAACCTCAAATTCCAACTCCCTTCTCTTCATATCCGCATAAGAATTTTGTCGACTCTGAGCGGTCTTCAACCTTTCCCATGGTATCATGCACAGAATCTGGACCAATAAAGGCTGCCTCACTAACCTCAAACCAACAATTAGGAGATCTACACCTTCGGCCATAAAGTGCCTCATACGGAGCCATCTGGATGCTATAGTTAAAGTTGTTATTGTAGACAAACTCGATAAGAGGCAAATGATCATCCCAATTACCTTTGAAATCAATCACACACGCTCTCAACATATTCTCAAAATTCTGAATAGTACGATCAGCCTGGCCATCCGTCTGAGGTGGAAAGTTGTGCTAAGCTTCACCTTGGTACCAAGACCTTTCTAAAATGACTTCAAAAACTGAGATGTAAGCTAAGGACCTCAATCAGAAATGATAGACAAGGGATAACGATGCAATCAGACTATCTCTCGATGTAGAGTCTGGCATAGTCGTCTACTGAATCAGTAGTCTTAACAACCAAGAAATGGGATTACTTGGTCATCTGGTCAATGATCACCCAAATGGAATCATGTTGCCTTCGAGTACGAGGTTACCCAGTAATAAAGTACATATTTATTGCTTCCTATTTCCAAGTGGGAAGGTCAATATCTTGAAGCATACCACCTGGTCTTTGATCTCGGGCCGCTACCCCACCTTGAGGGTGGACTGGGGTAGGATCCGACTGATTGGTTCGAGTGGCCAAAGTCTGGGCTAGCAAGTGAATCACGTTCCTGAACTCATCAATCAAGACACCAAGAATCATAACTTGAAGAGAAGAATTCCGAGCGGCTCGGGGAGGCATAGCACATCGAGGAGGCATAGTCTGAAATGCATAAGGTAAGGATTAGAGGGACATAAGATTTAAGCTTAATTTCATGACATGATCATGAAAGAAGTCAAGTTTTCTAAGACATCTCATAGCTTCCCTCTCATATGTGTGGCGCGCTTCACACACATGAAAAAGACTCTACTCGATGTGTCTTTCATACATCCTAGTACGCTTGAACCTGAGGCTCTGATACAAAGGTGTCAGGCCCTGAGGTTACCCCCTAGACATAACACGGGACTCGGGACCACAAGGATCCCAAGCTAACCCTTGGTCATAGCGTTCTCAAGAAATATAAAGGAAAACATAGCGGAAGCATCATGAGGAAATCCAAAATAGGAAGTATAATCATAAATAGAGAGTCGAATAGGGAATACAACCCAAAGATCATGTAATAAAAACTATGTATGAAAAGCCTCTAAGACTAGCATAAAGAGTTGATGGGATAATACCCAAACTAACTCGACAATCTCAAAAGGGAGGGAATATGAAGATAAAGTAAAGTCTAGTCCTTGAACTATGAGGGCTCACAAAAGCTGACTGAGAGTGACTGGGAACTCTAGCCACGTATTTGTGAAGGGACACCTGAATCTGCATCATCAAAGGATGCAACGCAATATGCGTTAGTACTATAAAATGTACTAAGTATGTGAGCAATGCATAAGTATGATAAAAATATACTTTAAAATGTACTTAGACATAATTCATACATAATAGAGTATTATGAGAAGATATCATAATGGAAAGCTAAATCATGAGGCAAAAGCCAACTTCAAAATGATAGTTCATAAGAGAAGTAATAAAGCTTAGAAAACATGAAAATATAGATACAAGAGTTTCTTATAACCGAAATGAGACCATCTGAGCTACATGGAATCTAACTATATAACCCTAGTTAGCAAAGCTCACTTTGGACCTTGCCACGGAACAAGTCACCATACCCAACTATATAACCCTAGTTTAAAAAGCTGTCCTATGCCCCGCTAAGGCAAGGACACCATAAATAAAGACGTGGATCCACTCTCATAAGCCTTGAAGGCATATATCATATCATAATCATAACCTACATTGCCAACGTAGTTTCTAGAACTAAGGATACTCTCACCCCGTCCAACTCGGTGCTAAATATTACTACCAAAATATACACATATAGCTCATAATTTCGTACGGCATTCTATCATGCCAAATCTTATTCATAAAGCATGAAAAACACATCGGGTATCATGCAACTTTTATATCATAGTTCATAAAGCTTAGCATAGCCATAATTCAAAATATGCTTTTCTTTTTAAATTCATACTTGAAGAATTAGGCATGCAATTTCATAAATACATAAAGGCCATGATATCTAATCATGCCAGCTTTCTCTTGAAAACATGCAAATTCATGGGTTCATACTAGAAATCAACTTTCATGCTTGAACTTTTAAAATCAATAAGAGAATCATACTCAAGTCATGAATAATCAATAGGAAACCCTGAATTTAAACATAGAAACTAATTTCATAAACTTTCCCAACCTTAGATCAAAACCCGAATTTCATAACTTCATAATTTAACATAAGGCTTGGGGATTTTTGGCACAAGGGTGAAAGGAACCCATTGTTGAATATCCAAATACCATAGATGAACATAACTCATTTTAATGGAAAAGACTTAGGAGGCTTGAATTGAAGATTGGAGACTTGAAGCTTTAGGAAGAACTTTTTTTCTTTTTGGGAGGTGAATGAATGATTTAGGAGGAACTTAGGGTGATAAGGGGAAAAGCCTAATTGAAATAGTCAAAATGACCTAACTTAGGAGGAATTTAAGCTTGGTGATCATTACCTATTAACTATAACGATACCCAAGAACTCTAGTACCCTAGAATTCCCTTTTTCCTCTGTATTCTACAATCCTAGGTTATCCCAAACCTTTCCCCAACTCCACCCCTAACAATTCTATAGCGTAGGAAAGATATTACGGAGTTTGGGGAGTAGAATCCTTACCTTTAGGATGAAAAATAGTGAAAAACATATGGAAATTGCCCAAAATTACCCCTTTTTCTCCCAAAACATTTTGAAGAAAACTGAACTATTTTGGGGAAGTTTCTGCATTAAATCCCATTGTACTCCTCTATAGAGGTCCTCTACGCTATAGCGGTACCGCCGTAGTGGAGTCGTCCGCTATGGTGGAGGCTGATCGATGTTGACTTCCATTGTAGCGATATTTTCTTCGCTATGGCGGAGGTCGCTATGGCGGAGCGTCAACCGCTACGGAGGTTTACATTGGACATAAAGTTGTAAAGTCCCCAGAATTGGTCCATTTTACAACACACTTATTTTTCTGATGTCCTGGAACAACCCCTTCACGTCAACCTCGATTAAGAGAGTTCTATTTACCCGAATTTAATTCCAAAAAGTCTCCCGGACTCCTTTATGTCTTAGATAAATGGGAGACTAGCTCAAATAAAGACATTTAACCTAATCCTTACCCGGATTGCCCTAGACCATAACTTTCTCCGAAACTGGCTAAGACTAGCCTAGCCCAGAAATTCAAACTCCTAAACTCGGAGTTTTCTCACTGTAAGAATCCGCACCATTCCGCAAGACTCTACTAGACCTATTTTCTTACGATGATATCAATGAACCTAGGGCTCTGATAATATTTTAATCACGACCCAGACCACTGCGAGTGGAACCCATCCAACCCTCGGATGAGAGAACCAATAGAACTCAACCCTTAGCATAGCCTAACAGCTTAAAACCAGTGTGCAAGAAAATAAACTAGCAATAATTAACCAAAACCAAACCAACTATAATAAATAACATGCGGAAAAATCCCCTAGGACCTGAAAGTCATCGTACCAAAACGCTTCCAAACATAGAGTACAAGGATGCAACCCTAAAATAAGCAATAGTTTAAGCCCGAAACAAGTGGGCTACAACCAATAAGAAAGAAACCAAGGTAGCTCGATCGAACAGCTCACCCTTGATGTCTTGAAGTGTCAGTCCTACAGTTGAGGTCGTGCGACAACCGCCAAAAGAGTTTCTATACTCACAAATAAATCGAATGTGCAGTATCAATACATAACCACCGTGTACTGGTAGGATCATCAGCAAGTTCTAAATAAACAGTATATGAATAGAATAAAAGTCAAGTAATAGCACAAGAAACATGTAAACAAGCCAACATGTAATTCTAGACTATAAATCTCTCCCTAGCTTATCCCCACATGTAATCCACTTTCACATCTATGATAAACAATCCATAATAAACAATAATGATCAAGTGCAGGCCTGCTGGCAGAGGTATAAGAGGATCCCTGGCCTCTAGGAGATGAAAACTACTGATTAGCTCCCGGACGACAAATTGTAGCAGCTGGCAAAGCTGTCTGAACAGGATGGGCTCAGTATATTTGCTGATTTTGGCCCCTGGAGTACGAACCACTGTAATTTCCTTCATTTTGGGGCTTCTTGGCTAACACTTTAGCCTGCCCCGCTTGCTTGACTCCCTCAAGTTTCTTTACATAATCTGCCACTTCATGGAAGCCATTCCCTGATGAAGGCGTGCGCACAGACAATACCTAAAGCTCAGTATTCAAACCCCTCACAAATAATCGAACCTGCTCCTTCTCAAAACCTAACAACTGTGTAGCAAAATGAGACAAGGCGTGAAACTTAGCCTCATAAGAAGAGACCGACATGCTACCCTGTTCCAAATTCAAGAACTCATCCTTTTTCCTATCTCTCAAAGTACGGGGTACATACTTCTCTACGTAGAGAGCATGAAACTGCTCCCAAGTTAGTGGGGGCAAAACAGATGATCGATATTCCACATGAGATCTCCACCACTGCTTGGCATCACCCTGCAACTGAAATGTGATGAACTCAACCCCATGTTGTTGCACAATGCCCATCTTATGCAGCCTCTCATAGCAATCCAATATGAACTCATAAGCATCTACCCTATCAGTACCCTGAAACGTTGGAGGTTTCAGCTTGAGAAACTTGGTCAGCATCTCATGTTCACTTCCTGTTATTACCGGGCCTAACATTGGACAGAAGAAATCACTGGTGCCTAAAGTTGTATGTATCCTAGGAGTCGTAGTGACTATTGGATGAGTTCCTAGAGCCTGATTTGCAACACCCACAAAGGTGGCTCCGGCACAAACCAAACCACTCAAGAAGTTCCAAGCCTGCTGAAATGCTTCGGGCGTCATAGAGGGAAGGCCTGCACCTCCAGCCGGTGCTGCCTCCTCTTGCACCCCATCATCCTCCACAAAAACTTCCACATCATTGATAACCTATTCCTAAGGTAGGGGAGGAGTTTCTTCTTGCGCTCCTACAACAGTTTGAGCTCCACCCCTGGCAGGTGTGGCTCTACCTCAACCTCTGCCCCTACCTCTGCCTCTAACTCTGACAACTGGGCCTGCCGCTGGGACTACAGCTCTAGTTCTGCCATTTATTATGTTAACTATCTCTGGAAAGAAGAGTGATCAAAGTCAGATACCAATTTGAATCACCAGATACCAATTGGAATCAAGTTATAGCATGAAGGAAAAAAGAAGAAATAGTTTTTTCCTAGAGTCCCATAGCCTCTCAAAGAAAAGTATGGACTACTGTTGAACCTGATTACCAGTATGCCTGTGAGGGAACTACCTCTTAAAGTGGCCCAGATCACCATAATAGAAGCAACCATGATCAAGTGCAGGCCTGTTGGCAGAGGTATAAGAGCATCCCTGGCCTCTAGGAGATGAAAACTACTGATTAGCTCCCGGACGACCACTTGTAGCAGCTGGCAAAGCTGTCTGAATAGGATGGGCTGAGTATATTTGCTGCTTTCGTCCCCTGCAGTATGAACCACTGTAATTTCCTTCATTTCGGGGCTTCTTGGCTGACACTTTAGCCTACCCCGCTTGCTTGAGTCCCTCAAGTTTCTTTACATAATCTTCCACTTCATTGAAGCCTTTCCCTGAAGAAGGCGTGCGCACAGACAATACGTGAAGCTCAGTATTCAAACCCCTCACAAATAATCAAACCTGCTCCTTCTCAAAACCTAACAACTGTGTAGCAAAATGAGACAAGGCGTGAAACATAGACACACCAACCACGCCCCTTCTCTTTCTCCGATCATAAAGCCCCATGATCCCTTTATTTGTCTTTCATCCCCCCTGAATAAGTAAGACCCCGCTCTTTCTAATTCAAAAGAAAGCCTCATAAGAAGAAACCGACATGCTACCCTGTTCCAAATTCAAGAACTCATCCTTTTTCCTATCTCTCAGAGTACGGGGTACATACTTCTCAACGAAGAGAGCATGAAACTGCTCCCAAGTCAGTGGGGGCAAAACAGATGATCGATATTCCACAAGAGATCTCCACCACTGCTTGGCATCACCCTGCAACTGAAATGTGATGAACTCAACCCCATGTTGTTGCACAATGCCCAGCTTATGCAGCCTCTCATAGCAATCCAATATGAACTCATAAGCATCTACCC
This sequence comes from Jaltomata sinuosa, assembly GCA_003996215.1. Lineage (NCBI taxonomy): Eukaryota > Viridiplantae > Streptophyta > Magnoliopsida > Solanales > Solanaceae > Jaltomata > Jaltomata sinuosa. Next base: position 170,083 of record QJPP01003194.1, on the reverse strand, counting down.
TATCAGTGCCCTGAAACATTGGAGGTTTTAGATTGAGAAACTTGGTCAGCATCTCATGTTCACTTCCTGTTATTATCGGGCCTAACATTGGCTAGAAGAAATCACTGGTGCCTGAAGTTGTATGTATCCTAAGAGCTGTAGTGACTGTTGGATGAGTTCCCAGAGCCTGATTTCCAACACCCACGAAGGTGGCTCCGGCACAAACCAAACCACTCAAGAAGTTCAAAGCCTGCTGAAATGCTTCGGGCGTCATAGAGGGAAGGCCTGCACCTCCAGTCGGTGTTGCCTCCGCTTGCACCCCATCATCCTCCACAACAACTTCCACATCATTGATAACCTGTTTCTGAGGTAGGGGAGGAGTTTCTTCTCGTTCTCCTACAACAGTTTGAGCTCCACCTCTGGCAGGTGTGGCTCTACCTCAACCTTTGCCCCTACCCCTGCCTCTAACTCTGACAACCGGGCCTGCTGCTGGGACCGCTGCTCTAGTTCTGCCATTTATTATGTTAACTATCTCATGAAAGAAGAGTGATCAAAGTCAGATACCAATTTGAATCACCAGATACCAATTGGAATCAAGTTATAGCAAGAAGGAAAAAAGAAAAAATAGTTTTTCTTAGAGTCCCATAGCCTCTCGAAGAAAAGTATGGACTGTTGTTGAACCTGATTACCAGTCTGCCTGTGAGGGAACTCCCTCTTAAAGTGGCCCAGATCACCATAATAGAAGCAACCATGATCAAGTGCAGGCCTGCTGGCAGAGGCATAAGAGGATCCGTGGCCTCTAGGAGATGAAAACTACTGATTAGCTCCCGCACGACCACTTGTAGCAGCTGGCAAAGCTGTCTGAATAGGATGGGCTTAGTATATTTGCTCATTTCGGCCCCTGGAGTACGAACCACTGTAATTTTCTTCATTTCGGGGCTTCTTGGCTAACACCTTAGCCTGCCCCGCTTGCTTGACTCCCTCAAGTTTCTTTACATAATCTGCCACCTCATTGAAGCCATTCCCTGATGAAGGCGTGCGCACAGGAAATACCTGAAGCTCAGTATTCAAACCCCTCACAAATAATTGAACCTGCTCCTTCTCGAAACCTAACAACTGTGTAGCAAAATGAGACAAGGCGTGAAACTTAGCCTCATAAGAAGAGACCGACATGCTACCCTGTTCCAAATTCAAGAACTCATCCTTTTTCCTATCTCTCAGAGTACGGGGTACATACTTCTCTACGAAGAGAGCATGAAACTGCTCCCAAGTCAGTGGGGGCAAAACAGATGATCGATATTCCATACAAGATCTCCACCACTGCTTGGCATCACCCTGCAACTGAAATGTGATGAACTCAAACCCATGTTATTGCACATTGCCCAGCTTATGCAGCCTCTCATAGCAATCCTATATAAACTAAAAAGCATTTACCCTATCAGTACCCTGAAACGTTGGAGGTTTCAGCTTGAGAAACTTGGTCAGCATCTCATGTTCACTTCCTGTTATTACCGGGCCTAACATTGGACAGAAGAAATCACTGGTGCCTGAAGTTGTATGTATCCTAGGAGCCGTAGTGACTGTTGGATGAGTTCCCAGAGCCTGATTTGCAACATCCACGAAGGTGGCTCCGGCACAAACCAAACTACTCAAGAAGTTCCAAGCCTGCTGAAATGCTTCGGGCGTCATAGAGGGAAGTCCTGCACCTACAGCCGGTGCTGCCTCCTCCTGCACCCCATCATCCTCCACAACAACTTCCACATCATTGATAACCTGTTCCTGAGGTAGGGGAAGAGTTTCTTCTCGCGCTCCTACAACAGTTTGAGCTCCACCCCTAGCAGGTGTGGCTCTACCCCAACCTCTTCCCCTACCCCTGCCTCTAACTCTGACAACCGGGCCTACCGCTGGGACCCCTGCTCTAGTTCTGCCATTTATTATGTTAACTATCTCTGGAAAGAAGAGTGATCAAAGTCAGATACCAATTTGAATCACCAGATACCAATTGGAATCAAGTTATAGCATGAAGGAAAAAAGAAAAAATAGTTTTTCCTAGAGTCCCATAGCCTCTCGAAGAAAAGTATGGACTGTTGTTGAACCTGATTACCAGTCTTCCTATGAGGGAACTCCCTCTTAAAGTGGCCCAGATCACCATAATAGAAGCAACCATGATCAAGTGCAGGCCTGCTGGCAGAGGTATAAGAGGATCCCTGGCCTCTAGGAGATGAAAACTACTGACTAGCTCCCGGACGACCACTTGTAGTAGCTGGCAAAGCTGTCTGAATTGGATGGGCTAAGTATATTTGCTGCTTTCGGCCCCTGGAGTACGAACCACCGTAATTTTCTTCATTTCGGGGCTTCTTGGCTAACACTTTAGCCTGCCCCGCTTGCTTGACTCCCTCAAGTTTCTTTACATAATCCGCCACCACATTGAAGCCATTCCCTGATGAAGGCGTGCGCACAGGAAATACCTGAAGCTCAGTATTCAAACCCCTCACAAATAATCGAACCTGCTCCTTCCCGAAACCTAACAACTGTGTAGCAAAATGAGACAAGGCGTGAAACTTAGCCTCATAAGAAGAGACCGACATGCTACCCTGTTCCAAATTCAAGAACTCATCCTTTTTGCTATCTCTCAGAGTACGGGGTACATACTTCTCTACGAAGAGAGCATGAAACTGCTCCCAAGTCAGTGGGGGCAAAACAGATGATTGATATTCCATACAAGATCTTCACCACTGCTTGGCATCACCCTGCAACTGAAATGTGATGAACTCAACCCCATGTTATTGCACAATGCCCAGCTTATGCAGCCTCTCATAGCAATCCTATATAAACTCAAAAGCATCTACCCTATCAGTACCCTAAAACGTTGGAGGTTTCAGCTTGAGAAACTTGGTCAGCATCTCATGTTCACTTCCTGTTATTACCGGGCCTAACATTGGACAGAAGAAATCACTGGTGCCTGAAGTTGTATGTATCCTAGGAGCCGTAGTGACTGTTGGATGAGTTCCCAGAGCCTGATTTGCAACATCCACGAAGGTGGCTCCGGCAAAAACCAAACTACTCAAGAAGTTCCAAGCCTGCTGAAATACTTCGGGCGTCATAGAGGGAAGGCCTGCACCTACAGTCGGTGCTGCCTCCTCCTGCACCCCATCATCCTCCACAACAACTTCCACATCATTGATAACCTGTTCCTAAGGTAGGGGAGGAGTTTCTTCTCGCGCTCCTACAACAGTTTGAGCTCCACCCCTAGCAGGTGTGGCTCTACCCCAACCTCTTCCCCTACCCCTGCCTCTAACTCTGACAACCGGGCCTACCGCTGGGACCCCTACTCTAGTTCTGCCATTTATTATGTTAACTATCTCTAGAAAGAAGAGTGATCAAAGTCAGATACCAATTTGAATCACCAGATACCAATTGGAATCAAGTTATAGCATGAAGGAAAAAAGAAAAAATAGTTTTTCCTAGAGTCCCATAGCATCTCGAAGAAAAGTATGGACTGCTGTTTAACCTGATTACCAGTCTTCCTATGAGGGAACTCCCTCTTAAAGTGGCCCAGATCACCATAATAGAAGCAACCATGATCAAGTGCAGGCCTGCTGGCAGAGGTATAAGAGGATCCCTAGCCTCTAGGAGATGAAAACTACTGACTAGCTCCCGGACGACCACTTGTAGCAGCTGGCAAAGCTGTCTGAATTGGATGGGCTAAGTATATTTGCTGCTTTCGGCCCCTGGAGTACGAACCACTGTAATTTCCTTCATTTCGAGGCTTCTTGGCTAACACTTTAGCCTGCCCCGCTTGCTAGACTCCCTCAAGTTTCTTTACATAATCTGCCACTTCATTGAATCCTTTCCCTGATGAAGGCGTGTGCACAGACAATACCTGAAGCTCAGTATTCAAACCCCTCACATATAATCGAACCTTCTCCTTCTCGAAACCTAACAACTGTGTAGCAAAATGATACAAGCCGTGAAACCTAGCCTCATAAGAAGAGACCGACATGCTACCCTGTTCCAAATTCAAGAACTCATCCTTTTTCCTATCTCTAGAAGTACGGGGTACATACTTCTCTACGAAGAGAGCATGAAACTGCTCCCAAGTCAATGGGGGCAAAACAGATGATCGATATTCCACATGAGATCTCCACCACTACTTGGCATCACCCTGCAACTGAAATGTGATGAACTCAACCCCATTTTGTTGCACAATGCCCAGCTTATGCAGCCTCTCATAGAAATCAAATATGAACTCATAAGCATCTACCCTATCAGTACCCTGAAACGTTGGAGGTTTCAGCTTGAGAAACTTGGTCAGCATCTCATGTTCACTTCCTGTTATTACCGGGCCTAACATTGGACAGAAGAAATCACTGGTGCCTGAAGTTGTATGTATCCTAGGAGCCGTAGTGACTGTTGGATGAGTTCCCAGAGCCTGATTTCCAACACCCACGAAGGTGGCTCCGGCACAAACCAAACCACTCAAGAAGTTCCAAGCCTGCTGAAATGCTTCGGGCGTCATAGAGGGAAGGCCTGCACCTCCAGTCGGTGTTGTATCCGCTTGCACCCCATCATCCTCCACAACAACTTCCACATCATTGATAACCTGTTCCTGAGGTAGGGGAGGAGTTTCTTCTCGTGCTCCTACAACAGTTTGAGCTCCACCCCTGGCAGGTGTGGCTCTACCTCAACCTCTGCCCCTACCCCTGCCTCTAACTCTGACAACCGGGCCTGCTGCTGGGACCGCTGCTCTAGTTCTGCCATTTATTATGTTAACTATCTCTGGAAAGAAGAGTGATCAAAGTCAGATACCAATTTGAATCACCAGATACCAATTGGAATCAAGTTATAGCAAGAAGGAAAAAAGAAAAAATAGTTTTTCCTAGAGTCCCATAGCCTCTCGAAGAAAAGTATGGACTGATGTTGAACCTGATTACCAGTCTGCCTGTGAGGGAACTCCCTCTTAAAGTGGCCCAGATCACCATAATAGAAGCAACCATGATCAAGTGCAGGCCTGCTGGCAGAGGCATAAGAGGATTCGTGGCCTCTAGGAGATGAAAACTACTGATTAGCTCCCGCACGACCACTTGTAGCAGCTGGCAAAGTTGTCTGAATAGGATGGGCTTAGTATATTTGCTCATTTCGGCCCCTGGAGTACGAACCACTGTAATTTTCTTCATTTTGGGGCTTCTTGGCTAACACTTTAGCCTGCCCCGTTTGCTTGACTCCCTCAAGTTTCTTTACATAATCTGCCACCTCATTGAAGCCATTCCCTGATGAAGGCGTGCGCACAGGAAATACCTGAAGCTCAGTATTCAAACCCCTCACAAATAATCGAACCTGCTCCTTCTCGAAACCTAACAACTGTGTAGCAAAATGAGACAAGGCGTGAAACTTAGCCTCATAAGAAGAGACCGACATGCTACCCTGTTCCAAATTCAAGAACTCATCTTTTTTCCTATCTCTCAGAGTACGGGGTACATACTTCTCTACGAAGAGAGCATGAAACTGCTCCCAAGTCAGTGGGGGCAAAACAGATGATCGATATTCCATACAAGATCTCCACCACTGCTTGGCATCACCCTACAACTGAAATGTGATGAACTCAACCCCATGTTATTGCACAATGCCCAGCTTATGCAGCCTCTCATAGCAATCCTATATAAACTCAAAAGCATCTACCCTATCAGTACCCTGAAACGTTGGAGGTTTCAGCTTGAGAAACTTTGTCAGCATCTCATGTTCACTTCCTGTTATTACCGGGCCTAACATTGGACAGAAGAAATCACTGGTGCCTGAAGTTGTATGTATCCTAGGAGCCGTAGTGACTATTGGATGAGTTCCTAGAGCCTGATTTGCAATACCCACGAAGGTGGCTCCGGCACAAACCAAACTACTCAAGAAGTTCCAAGCCTGCTGAAATGCTTCGGGCGTCATAGAGGGAAGGCCTGCACCTACAGCCGGTGCTGCCTCCTCCTGCACCCCATCATCCTCCACATCAACTTCCACATCATTGATAACCTGTTCCTGAGGTAGGGGAGGAGTTTATTCTCGCGCTCCTACAACAGTTTGAGCTCCACCCCTAGCAGGTGTGGCTCTACCCCAACCTTTTCCCCTACCCCTTCCTCTAACTCTGACAACGGGGCCTACCGCTGGGACCCCTTCTCTAGTTCTACCATTTATTATGTTAACTATCTCTGGAAAGAAGAGTGATCAAAGTCAGATACCAATTTGAATCACCAGATACCAATTGGAATCAAGTTATAGCATGAAGGAAAAAAGAAAAAATAGTTTTTCCTAGAGTCCCATAGCCTCTCGAAGAAAAGTATGGACCTCTCCGCACAGTTCCACAAGACACTACTAGACCTATTTTGGTACGATGAGATCAACGAACCTAGGGCTCTGATACCATCTTTGTCACGACCCATACCGCTGTGAGTGGCACCTACCCAACCCCCGGATGAGAGAATCAATAGAACTCATCTCTTAGCATAGACTAATAGCTTAAAACCAATGTGCAAGAAAATAAACGAGAAATAATTAACCAAAATCAAACCAAGTATAAAAAATAACCTGCAGAAAAGTCCCTTAGGACCTGAAAGTCATCGTACAAAAATGCTACAAAATCTAGAGTATGGGGATGTAACCCCAAAATAAGCAATAGTCTAAGCCCGAAACAAGTGGGCTACAAACAATAAAAAGGGAACCAAGGCAGATCGATCGATCAGCTCACCCTTGATGTCTTGAAGTGTCAGGCCTACAGGTTAGGTCATGCGTCAACCACCGGAAGATTTCTTGTACTCATAAAGGAAATGCAAGTGCAGTATCAGTACACAACCACCATGTACAGGTAGGATCATCAGCCAATTCCAAATAAACAGTATATAAACAGTACAAAAGTCAAGTAATAGTACATAAAACATGTAAACAAGCCAACTGGTAATTCTAGACTACAAATCGCTCCCTAGATTATCCCTATATGTAATCCACTTTCATATCTATTATCAATAATCCGCATTAAACAATAATTATACTGCATTTCATATCTCATACCCACCCTAGATCCCCTCTAGACAACACCTAAGTGTCAAACATACAACTCTGTCTACACCAAGACCAACTCATGATGATAACCCGGCCTCTTAAAGACCATATTCACAATCACAAATCATAAACACAACCCGGTCCACTCAGGGAACCATTAGTAAAAATGCAATAATACAATAAAGTAAACCCGTACCAGGAGTGGTACCTGAGCCAACTAGTAAGTATTTCCCGTACTAGGTGTGGTACCCGATCCAACCATTAGTATATCATGTACCATGTGTGGTACCCGAGCCAACCATTAGTATACCCATACCAGGCGTGGAATCCGAGCAAACCAAAAGTCACATAAATCCACAGTCATAAACAATGAACAATCAACACTTATAAATCAAGAAGCAATAACACCTAGTTCATTTCACAAGATTAAAAACAGGACTTTTGGACATTCCTAAATCATTCCCTAAGGAATTCAAACCATAAAAATACTTATTCAAAGGTATACAAACATACAATGCATACACAAATCAATAACTATCACCTACCTCGAATAATCAAGCTCTACAGTGTCAGAGCTTTCACTTTTTCAGGATCCCTTGCTTGTTCTTAGTCTAGAAACAAACACATAAACACTATAGTTAATTAACTGGCCTAAATTACCTGGATTATACAAAATCCTAATCCCCAGGCTAAACCATGATCATCCCAACCCTTTTTGGGACCTCCCGCCATTAATTCACCTAAGATTATCATATATACCGATACATTTAGAGAATTTAAGCTTGGTGATCATTTCCCATTAACTATAACAATACCTAAGAACTCTAGCACCCTAGAATTCCTCTTTTTCCCTGAATTCTACAATCCTAGGTTATCCCAAACCTTTCCCCAAGTCTAGCCCTAGCAATTCTATAGCGTAGGAAAGATATTATGGAGTTTGGGGAGTAGAATCCTTACCTTTAGGACGAAAAATGGTGAAAAACAGATGGAAATCGGCCAAAATCGCCCCCTTATTCTCCCAAAACATTTTGAAGAAAACTAAACTATTTTGGGGATGTTTCTGCATTAAATCCCATCACGCTCCACTATAGCAGTCCGCTCTGCTATAGCGGTACCGCCATAGTGGAGTCATCAGCTATGGCGGAGGCTGACCGATGTTGATCTCTGCTGTAGTGGTATTTTCTCTACTATGGCGAAGGTTGCTGTAGTGGAATGTCAACCACTACGGTGGTTGACATGGGACAGAAAGTCATAAAGTCCCCAAAATTTCTCCATTTTACAATACACTTATTTTCCCGACGTCCTGGAACAACCCCTTCACGTCAACCTCAATTTCGAGAGTTCTACTTACCAGAATTCGATTTCGAAAAGTCACCAGGACTCCTTTATGTATTAGCTAAATGGAAAACTAGCTCAAATCAATATATTTAACCTAATCCTACCCAAATTTCTTTATACCGTACCTCACTCCACAACCAACTGAGACTAGCCTAGCCCAGAAATTCAAACTCCCAAACCCGGAGTTTTCTCACTCTAAGAATTATCATGAATGGTTCACTTGTAACGACGGACCTGGTTGTTACAAGTGAAAGAACTATCCTTTTGAGGAGGCCACTTTGGAGACTAAAGTGAACATGTGACTCAAGTATCCTCACTAGTTCACAGATCCAGGTAATCCTCATTTCCTCTTATTTTGTTTTTATTATCATTTGGAGATGACCAATTATTTAATTGTTATCTAATTTTATGGCTAATTTCATTGTTAGAATAGAATAAGGGCATTAGTACCCGACTAGAAAAGTCTCTGAAGTGAGAGTTGATAAAATCTCACGCAAGGGTGAACTTTGACAAAAATATAGTGTTTTGTGCCGTAGAGATAGTTGAGGTCTCGTGGTTCATAGAATGGTAGTGTAGAGTCCATGTATGGATAGTTGACTATTATTGAATACCATAGGATATTTTGGGACAAAAATCGAGTTCATAGAACTATTGTTATGGTTGTTGCCTTGTCGGGATTATTTTGTGATGTCTATGAATGAAATGTATTGTGAAATGAGGGGTTAGGGGCGATAATGTGACGTTCTATAAATTGACATCCATCACAAAAAAGAGCACTCTCGTTGCAATGGGCCATCATGGTGAGTCGTCCTTGTCGCAATGAGACTTAGCTCATTGTGATGAAATAACGGGCAGTATACCAGTGCGATTTCAATTTTGTGAGTCATTTCCCAGAACTCTTATTTTGTTGTAGATCTCCAAAGGATGTTTTTCCCAAGAAAATAGGGCATTATTCTTTGTTTGAGGTAAGTAATTCATAAAACCTCTTCGTGTTTGATCATTAACCTTTGTAAGATCCTTAGATTGAGGATTAATGGCGAAATTCTTGAATTTGATCCCTAAAAGCATGAAATTTAGGGAGAACCATATGGGTAGGTGAAATTTTATCATGAATTGATCCTAGGATGTATTTTTATGATTTCTTGCATGAAAATTATAGTTGTTAACATGTTTAAGGCAAATGGGGAACCTTGGGCTCCATAAAGGTGAGACCTTTAGGCATACAAATGGCTACAAAGGGGTTGATCGGAAACCCTTTGGGTATTGATTTTATGAGTTCTATAAGACTAGTTATTGATTAAATAACCCTTGGAGAATGCTAGAAACCTCGTTTAAGGGTAGAATTAGTGGGTTAAATTCCCAAGGCCTTAAATGAAGGGTGAATAACGCATTACTCTTGTATAATTGTTGTTTATAGACCTTGAGCATTCTGAGGGATTAAGGAAAGGCAAGACAATTACGAAGTAACTTGCGAGTTTTAACTCGAGGTAGGTTATGGTTTAATTGGAGTGGACACTCATTTTATTACATGATACATGGTTTAATTACGTAACTTGTGATTAGTCTTCGGACATGTTTAAATTGCTTATGTTTTCTTGTTATGCTTGGATGAATAAGCTAGATGTGCAAGAAGTGATGAGTGTGTTGAGATGAATAAGTATAAGTGTGTTTTGAGGCACTATATGTATCATGAGTGATAGGTCTGAGAACCTAGTTGCATTGATATGGATGTTGTTATGATTACTATGGATCAGATACCATTCCATTATGGTACATGGACGCCTAGGGACCTCTGCAGATCATGGCTAGTATGCAAAAATAAGACCATTAGCATATGTGTACACTCTTTTATTTAGCATTGCATTGTTTTATCGTCATTCATAGTGATATGGTTTGTGAATTAAAATGAGACTAGAGATACTAGATGTGCTAATGAGAGACATGTGGAAATAGATTCCATGTGTATGGCTATTGAAAGTGAATAATTTTACTTTTTTGTGGTGGTACTCAGTGACTTTGATGAACTTGATTTTACTGTTGTTGATATGATTTGAGATGATTATCTGTTAACTAAACTAAAATCTAAGTGTTGAGGTGCCTTTTACTTGTTATTGATTTGGCTATATACTTATTCTAAACTGAGTCATCCTATAATACCTACCAGTACATAATGTTTTGTACAGATACTACCCTATACTCTTCTTTTATTAAGTGAAGAATGTGTTCCAGAGGCTAAGATGCGATCTCGGCTAGACTAGAAGATTGACTACTTGCTCCAAGGGTGAGCACTACTTACTAGGCTGTTGCAGATCTTCCTCGAGTTGTTGCCCCTCTTCCAGCAATAGACTCTTATTATTTATTATTCATTTTAGTTGTTCAGATATCTTAGACATTATTTACGTTTAGAGTTCTTGTACGATGACATTCAGTTCTTGGGGACTGGTTTAGTCATTTGAATCATTTTCCGCAAATATTATCTATAGTAGCTTGACTTTCACTATGCTTTAATTTAATTAAGGTTTTGATTTATTCTTCATTAGAAATGGCTAAGTATAAGGTTAAGTGTCGGATTAATTGGTTCTCCTACAAGAGAGTTAGTGTGGGTGCCACTCACGACTGATTGGGTCGTGACAATAGTACTATCAGCAACTTGTTTATTTTGTCAGTGTAAATCACATTAACGGAGATTTGTGAAAGAATCATTTGTTTGACATTATATTTAATCCTCAAAAGGAAATTAACTATCTACATCAAGTTATTAGAGCTCGGATTTTAGGTATGTAAAGGCTATTCCTTTCTTTTTTTTGCATAATTCCTTAAGATTTGGAAACTTTGTATCTAGTGTGCCATAGAAGAGTTGACTTTTGGATATCTCTAAATTATTATTAGTATTTTTCTTGTTATAAACTCATATTCTGTGATGTTGGTTTTGTGTTGAGTTAGAAGTAAGAGGTGGTGTATATATGGTTGTGATTATCGAAATACGATTATTGTGGGGTTAATTGTGGTATTATTTTTGGGTTGAAGTTTATGATTAGTTATGTAGCTCGGGGTTATATATGGATATACGTGGTTGGTTGGTTGCATGTCGTAGGTCGTAGAGCTTAGGCGGTGGCTTTGTTGTGATTATTATAGGTTATTTTGTTAAGCTTGTATTGTATTGCGTGTTGCATATTATATTATTTTTATTATGTTATGTGATTGTGATTGCTTAGAGGGCTTGTGAGGACTTGTAACATGTGAGATATTTCTGCATGGTCAATCCCATGTATTTGCATGGACTTATAAGGCATGAGACCTTTTCGCATGGTCGAGCCCATAGCCTTATGAGGACCTATAAGGCGTGAGTATTTTTTGCATTGTCGTACTTGTGTATTTCTCTCCCGTAAGGCATGAGTTCATTCCGCAAATTAAGCCTATGTATTATGCACCCTTTGGGATATGATTATGTCTTGTAAGGTTGATTAAATTATGTATTTATCTTGTATTGCATTCCTATATTATGATTTCTCCGGTTAGCTGTATCTTGAGTTTTGAGGCAATATGTTGTAGAGGTTGTGGTTGTTATGGGGCCTAGAGGGTAGTGTTAGGCTAACATTTTATCGGTGCAGGTTGTGGCTAGGATATTGGTATTGTTTCTATTGAAACTTTCTTCATATTGTGGTTTTAGTTTTGGGTTTTGTTATTTTTGTTATTCTGTCATTCTGTTGCTTTACATATTCAATACATTCTTTTGTACTAAAGTCCCAATTATTTGGGGGCACCGCATTCATTCTTGCAGGTTATTAGGTATACAATAGTCCTTGTTGCGTGTGGCCGAGTTCAGCAAAATATTGGTACGCTCTATTTTTTCCAGAGTTGCTGAGTTTAGAGTCTTCATTATCTTTATATCAGTAATAGGTACATCGGGGCCTTTTCCCAACTCGTGGTTAGTAGTTTTTCATCTTAGAGGGTTGTAGAAATCTGATATGGGTCTGATAGTAAGTTGTGGCCTAGTTGGCCTTGTATTATGTTTTTCTAATATTTGAGTTTGTTTCTCTTGCATTTCTTTTAGTTTGGCTTGGACTTGACTGCCCGTAGGTGTTGGTTGGTTTGGTGTCAATGGGCTTGCTTACTCAAGTAAGGCTCTGAGTGCCAGTTACACCCTCCTTGAGTTTGGAGAATGACAAACTTTGTATCAGAGCAATGTTGTATCCTAGGGAGTCTACAAGTTGTGTCTAGTAGAGTTTTTCTTATGGGTGTGTTGTGCACTTAGGAGGCTACAAGACATTTAGGATTGGTTTTCATTCTTTGATCTTCTAGATTGTACTATAGAACTGAGTCCTAAGAGTTTGGTTATCGAATTGTGCAATGGAGGTTAGCGATTGTTTAACCTCAATAAACCTTGTAGAGAGGTCGATTGAAGTTCAGGGTGTTATGGCATTTTCAAGGATGGATTTGCTTGTGTTGAGGTAAGTCTTGGTTCCTGTTCTGAGTTTATGTCATCGACGTCCATGTAAGGCCCAATGAGTTTCTTGTAGCTTCTAGTGGACTTTTAAGGCATGTAGCTTATATTATGGGTTGTTGTGCAGGTGTAGTATAATCCGGTGTATACCAGAGGTTCTGCCGAAAATTCGAGAAGTTCCTTGCCCCACTCGTGCATTCTATTTCACATTCGAGGATGAATATTTCTAAGGATGAAAGGATGTAACACCCCAGGTGTTTAACGTTGTCCTTGGTCCCGTAGCGAAGGCTTACAAGCCTAAATTTGGAGGTTTTATTAATACTGTGTGTATTTGAAATATCTGATTTAAATTAAAATTTGATACAAAAAATATATGTTTATTGCCTTTTAGAAATATCTTAAATATTCATGAAAAAATCTTTAGTTATGATATATTTATTTATATTATTTTTTAAGAGTTTTTATAATTTATTGATATTTTAGAGGAGATAGTTTAGTTATGTCAAAAAAATATTATTATATGAGGTAGGATTTATTCAAAAGAAATTTTTATTAATTGTGATATATTCAAAAAGTTAAATTTATTTTACCACAAACCTATGTAAATACCCCAATACAAAAATAAGGGGATGAAATTGATCATTGTATGCCACTCCACTTTCACGTTAAAGTGAAGGAAGTGTCCCTTAAATGAATAATGATAGGTGGCAATCATAGCTATTATTAGTAGTTAATGCCACAACTTAGAAATTATTTAACTATTTATATTAGATGTCTATATATAGACTTGGCCTACTGATTTCTCATTTTGTTTAAAAAAAAATATTAAAAATAGTACTATCAGCAACGCATTTATTTTGTCAATATAAATCACGCTAATGGTGATTTGCGGAAGAATCATTTGTTTGATTTTATATTTAATCCTTGAAAGAAAATTATTTATCTACATCATGTTATTCGAGCTCGGATTTTAGGTATGTAAAGATTATTTCTTTCTTTTTTTGGCATAATTCCTTAAGATTTGGAAACTTCTTGTCTAGCGTTCCATAGAAGAGTCAGTTGTTAGATATCTCTAAATTGTTGTTGGTATTATTCTTGTTATAAAGTCATATCCGGTGATGTTGATTTTGCGTTATGTTAGAAGTAAGAGCTGGTTATATATGATTGTGATTATCAAATTATGGTCATTGTCGGGTTATTTATGGTATTATATTTGTGTTGAGGATTATGATTAGTTATGTAGCTCAGGGTCAGCTATAGATATGCGTGGTCGGGTGGTGGCCTTGTTACGATTGTTGTGGGTTGCTTTGTGAAGCTTGTATTATATTGTATTGCATGCTGCATAGGTGGTGTCCTCGTTATAATTGTTGTGGGTTGCTTTGTTAAGCTTGTATTATATTGTATTAGGGGCTGCATATTGTATTATCCCACCACTGGAGCGGTCAGCCATCCGCTATAGTAGTGTGACAGAAATCAGAAACCAGAATTATGCTATTTTTATAAAAGACGTCTCCTCCTCAGTTGGAAAACACACGAGTTTTACTCCAAAAATCTTTCTAGGCTACTCTAAAGCTTGGAAGCCATGGGGATGAGGAATTCCGGCTAAAAGAATGCAAAACCATGGATTTTGGGCTCATCATTCATTAGAGAACGCCTTCATTGAGCCAAATAAATGTGTGGTGCAGCTGCTTGGCATCCATGTAGGCTAGGTTTCCTTTCATTGAGTAGACTTAGACCTGTTTCCATTTCATATTGTTGCTTAGACGGAAAGGAGAATTCATGCTTAGGCCTTCAGGCATGGATTCTGGAGGATTGTTATTTGACTAGTGTTGGAATGAGAAATGGTAGAGTTGGGATGATGCGTTGTCATTTCTGAGTTGTTTATGTTCGTTGTGTTGGGTGGGATGCCAGAATCCAGTAACTAGATGGTTGGAAAGGTTCAGGGAACCGAAAAATTTCATGGGTAATTAAATGACTAGTTAAAGGAAGTTCCAGGAATGATTTAATGTAAAAGAAGTATAGTGAACAATAAGTGTTGAGGTACTAGTTTTAGGGAATGTCTTCCCCATGTTGTATTTGTCTTGAGAGAAGGATTTAAGAAATTGATGTGTCTGCTAGATGCGTATCTTGGGGGTGAGCCGAGACGTAGTCTCAAGGAAAAAAGTCAATGTTGGGGTCGTGGACCGGGGTGATGGGTAGGTGATGGTTAATGTCTTGCCAAATGCAATGTATATGCATGTAACTATAACTTAGTATTGTATGTGCTTTCATGCTTAGGAAATAAATTATGAATGTCCAAGTAATTAGGGTGTTAATTATGGGAAGTGAACTTGATTATTACTTGTTAGTTTTACAAGGGGATTTTATGATCATTCACGTATTGACTGTTGATTTTGCGTGATATTTGGTTGGCTCGGGTACCACTCCTGGTAAAGAATACTAATGGTTGGCTTGGGTACCATGCCTAGTACAGGTTTTATATTGGTTGGCTCGGGTACCACGCCTGGTACAGGTTCTATATGTGTTGGCTCGGGTACCATGCCTAGTATGGGTTTGATTTGCATTATTGATTGTGTCTTTCAAAGGTTCCATGAGTGGACCGGGTTAATTGTTGAATCTGTAATATTGTGTATTGGCCCTTGAGAGGTCGGTTTGTTACACTTAATTGTAGAGTGGTCTCGGGGGTGGACTGGGCACTGCACGTCAACAGTAAATATTAGTCTAGGGATCCTTAGTTCATCTGGGTAATATAAAAAGGGTAGGTGTCATGGTTATTGCTCATTGTTAAATGATTCTTGAACCTACTCCAAATGATTGATAAGCAAGGAGTAAGACTGAGAGTCTGGGTTGTATTGCTGGCTGTTGTTGTCTATTGGGTATTGTCCTAGAGGTCTCTGGGGCTGTCGAGCACTGTAAGTAGTATTTACGTAAGTATGTGGTCTAGTTGGTGAGTAACTGGGCATATTTCTAGTTGTTGAGTCATAGAGGTTGACTTGAGTCACGGAATGGTAGTACGGGTCTGGACATAGTAGGCGGTCTACTATTAAGGGTGACTTGGGAAGTCTAAGGGTTAAGCGTGACTTAGGAAGTCTTAGGTGTCAGGGTGTAGAGTCTTCAAGTAGTGGAGTTGGCAACGGAATGGGATGGAAAGGCTGGGGACAGAACTAGTAAGTCCATAAGTGTAAATGTCATGATGTATAAGCTCATGGTCAGGCTGACGTTGGTTCTTGGTAAAGGTGGGTGTTGAAGGACTGTAGTATCGTTGGTATTTGCATAATTTCTCATGTTTCTTTATATGATGGTATGGAGTAGATTCGGGTTGACCGATGATGCCTACCAGTACGTGTGTTTGTACTGATATTATTATACCTTTTTGATATAGTCTGGTTGCAGGGTCAGTGATGCTTCATCGGTACATGATGGTGGTGATCTCCAGTATCTTCTACTCTTCTATATCATGGTGGAAGTTGTGTCTTCTTTTATTTACTTGTACCTCTCCTGTAGTAGCTCTTTTACCTGCTTAGACTAGATCCTAGGGAGGGTTGTTTCGATTTTAAAAGTGGTTTTACTGTATTAAACTTTGTAATGTATTTTCCTGAAGTAAAGGTTTGTAAACATTTTCATGTATTAAGAGAAGGTTATTTATGACTTTATTTTGATTTCCGCAATTGCCTGTTGAATCGGGTGGTAAGGGTTCGCCTATCTAGGTACTTAGAGTAGGTGCCCACACGGCCCGATAGTTGGGTCGTGACAGATGGTATCAGAGCCTAGGTTACCATTCTCCCAGTACAAGAGCAAAATGTCTAATAGATTCATGCGGATTGGTGTGTTGGCATCCACATCTAATCTTTGGGAAGCTATGAAGCATTCTAGGAAACATCTCTCTTGTTTCATTCCTTTTTGTGAAGTTCGTTTACTTGCTTGTATGGGTTAAGTCCAATTGGTATCTCTCGATTCCAATTGGTATCTCAACGAAGTGAAGTATGTTATTGGACTCCGTTTGCAATGAAACGAGCAAGCGAAGTTGGAACCGGGAAGGTTCCAATTGCTATCTGGCCTGAGAGGTTGCGGTAAAACATGGATGACCGACTGACAATCACCCATGGGGTGAATAAAGAGAAGTATATGTGACTTGATTTTTGTTGTAGCTTGAAGCTTGAAATTGTGTGTGTTGTAATGCTTAGATGACTGAAATTGTTGGTGTATAATTGATTGCCTTACTGTGAATATTGGGGTCTGAAGGGAGTCATAACTTTATTTTGGGTGCTTTAATTTGTGAAATGGCTACGTGTCTTGATTTAAAAAATTCATATGAATTTCAAAAAAGGGGCTCATCATTGGTTAAGATGGTGAGGGGACAGGACTTACGACTGTAGGGAAGCTTCGGTTTCAGGACAGTCGGGACTTGGTTGGGAACCATGAGAACAAGGGGGTTATTCTTGCATAATAGCGGGAAAGTGTTATTGTGAATAGTTTTCTCATGTATTTCAAATTCGATTTGGTAATTTCTTGGTACTAAATTTTGATCTGTGCATTGCTAGGAATGGTCTTGGGCTGCTGTTTAAGACCATGGTGGGATTTATGGGGTTAAACAATGATAATTTGGAATGGGGATGAGTATACTTTGCTGAAAATTTCAATTTTCTGGGTTGATACCGTTGGGACCGCCATAGCGGAACTGTATCTCTATGACGATCCCCCTATAGCAGGAATTTCCCTGCTAGGCGGTACCACTGTAGCAGTGTGATGACCGCTATAGCGGGAAGGGGAGGGACAGAATGCCTGCGCTATTTTTTCCTATTTTTCCTTCAATTTCCGAGGCATCTAAAAGCAATAGTTAAACTATGAGTTGCTATGTAAAAGCAAGAAAACACCAGTAGAACGAAATTAGCATGCATATAAGGGACATATTGTCTGAAATGAGCATCCATGTGCTTAAAAAATAAAAAAGGAAAGAGGGAGGTAAGAATCGTCTACTACATACCCCAAACGGGGGCATAACCCAAAAAGCAGTAAATGATGCTAATAAAGGGGGGAGGGGGATTCCTAGTCCTCATCGTCCCTCAGGAAGGGAAACTCCTGCATGTTCTCAGGCTCAAGCTGTGGAAGCTTCTGACTTGGGGCAGCACAAGTGAACATGACCTTAATGGTATTCAACATCCGGGCAAACATGCGATCTCGGGAGCGCCTCTTCTTCTTCTCCTCATCTAACTCCCTGCGGAGTGCTGCAAAATCCTGAGCAGAGGGGGCGGGGCTATACCTCCAATAGAAGAATCCTCCATAAATTGCCTGACTGTGGCCAGGTTCTCCTCAAGCTAGCTTCTAGTAATAGGGGACTGGGACTAGGACTGGGAAGGAGGGGCGGGAGTGTCATCATCATCATCATCAGTGACCTCAGCATCCTGGCTGCTTCCTACTCCATCTACCTTCGTTTTCTTCTTAGAAGTAGCTACTCTCACCCATAGAGGGTTGAAGGCAATATTTATCTCCACCTCCCTGTCTGTATGATCCTTGGGCAGCACAACCTGCCTGCACAACTCAGACATTAAATCCGGAAGAAATGAGCCTTTTCTAGGACCCCGGTAGAAGTCCTTCCACTCCAAGATGATCTGGTCCCCCACATTCATAATGATCCCATGCATAGCACAAGAAATCACAAAAGCACGATCATAAGTCCCGTTAGTGGTATTGCCCAATGGACGGATCCTCCGGGACACCAGATTCAGCCACCTCCTAGTATCAGCAGAAAAGAAAGCATATGTGATGCCCTTAGAACTGGGCCAGTAGACCTGACCTCTGAACTCCTCCTCCACCAAGGTATCCCTCAGCCAAGTCATATCCCATGGTCAAGCCTTGGCCTCATATACTGCATTTGAAACGTGAGGCACTCCTTGCACCTCATTGATGGTCTGAGAGTACAGAGGGACATCCACCCCTCGTATGCGGATAGTGGGGTTGGGTTCATCCTAACAAACGGGGAGCAGTATGGCCTAGAACTCCCGTACCCAACCTTAATTCCCGAAAAGGGAAGCAACCACCAACGGGCCCCAGCCGAACTCTTGGAGCCTGCGATGGAAGGTGGCTGCTTTCTCACCCACCCTTTCCATTTTGAAAGCCCTCTCATAACAAAAGCCTAGCCTCTGGTAGTCCAGGAAGCTCTTCCGACTAGCATCATTGGGGAACCTCTCATAGGGATATTCGGCCACTTGTTCGTCAGCTATTGAGTGTGTTAACCTGTAATGTAGCAAGGGGTGGGTTTGAACTTGTTAAAGCATAATGAAAGGCAATACAATTGGAAAATTTTCAATTAGTAGACCTGGGAGGCTACTGTTTTTCGGTCTTCCACTATAGTGGACAGCCTTCTGCTACAGCGGAAACTCTTTAGCGGAAATTTCTCCGCTATAACGGGATCGCTATAGCTATAGAGTTCCTCTATGGTGATCTTCATCGTCCCAGAACTTCAAGTGGTGCGTAACTGGCGCCCCTTGACCATAAAACTCCATTTTTAACATTCCAAGTTTAGACCAGTACTTCTAAAATGTCCCATTACTGTTTTATGCAAAAATTTGGGCATTATAACCCCTAAATTTCATCCAAATCACCATTTTTCTCCAAGAACAATCCTTCACCTCCCCTACAATTTTTGGCCTATTTGTTGCCAAAAGTTACATAACTCTTACGCCCAGAATGTCGTGGAGGCATTGTAAACGTAAGGGAAGCATCCATGCTTTGGAAATTCGACTAAATGCCAACCTATTTTTGCATTAAAAAACCAACTACAATATCTACCCTAAATCACTATTTTCTACCACAATCCTACCTATAATCATGAAATGAAGTAAAGGAATAAGTGGGTATGAGTGTTACCTAGAAATTCCAACGTAGGGAGCAGGGTGATCGGGAGGAAGAGAGTGTTTTCAAATGGAAAATAGAGGAGAATGGGAATGAAAACCCATTTCTCCCTAATTTCCACTATTGTCAACCGCTATAGCGGTTGGCACCTCTGTATAGCAGCACCGTTGTGGCGGTATATTTTTCCACTATAGCGGTTGGCAGTCAAGGTTTGGGGAATAGAAAAGTTCCTCCTAAGTCTTTTAAATTCTTTCGCTCCGACATTCTATGAGGCCCCAGATTTCCTGGATACTCGGGGAAGGTTATTTCAAAAACTTTTTGAATTGCTTGAGAGGGGAAGTTTCCTCCTCAGAGCGAGATCATAATATTTCTAGCCTGGGTCAAGTATGAATAAATAGGGGGAAGTTCAATATTTTGCGTGGGATCATGACTAGTTTCTTCTTCCTCTTTCTTATGGGATCATTCGGTAACAAATGATGGGAAAATTGGTATCTATTGTAATGACTTAATCCATCATTATTTTAGAAATCATGATATCACGAGTTTCAGGAACGACTAAAATATGTTTTGAATTAAGTGGGGTTGACGTGACGAAAATTTCAAATTTTTGAAATTCATTCGGGATGACATCACTCCACTATAGCGGAAATTATTCTGCTATAGCACCATTTCTGTAGTGGTCAGCCATCCGCTATAATGGTGTGGCAAAAACCAAAAACCAGAATTACGCAATTTTTATAAAAACTTCTCCTCCTCAGTTGGAAAACACACGAGGGTTACTCTAAAAAGCCTTCTTGGATACTCCAAACCTTGGGAACCATGGGGAGGAGGTATTCCGTCTAAAAGGATGCGAAATCATGGATTTCAGGCACGTCATCCATCAGGGAACGCCTTCACAAATCCAGATAAATATATGGTGCAGTTTTTTGTCGTACAGATAGGCTAGGTTTCCTTTCATGTAGTATACTTAGAACTATTTCCATTTCATATTATTGCTTAGACGGAAAGGAGAATTCATGTTTAGGCCTTCGGGCACGGAGTCTAGAGGATTGTCGTATTTGACTAGTGTTGGAATGAGAAATGGTAGGGTTGGGATGATGTGTTATCATTTCTGGGTTGTTTGTGTTCATTATGTGGGGTGGGATGCCAAAATCTTGTAACTAGACAGTTGGGAAGGTTTGCGGAACCGAAAAATATCATGGGTAATTAAATGACTAGTTAAAGGGAGTTTTGGAAAGATTTAATGTAAAAGAAGTATAGTGAAGAAGAAGGGTTGAGGTACTAGTGTTAGGGGATGTCTTCCCCATGTTGTATCTGTCTTGAGAGAAGGATTTTAGAAATTGATGTGTCTGCTAGATGTGTGTCTTCGGGGTGAGCCAAGACTTAGTCTCTGGATAAGAAGTCAATGTTGGGGTTATGGACCTGGGTGTTGGGTAGGTAATGTTTAATGTCTTGCCGAGTGCAATGTATATGCATGTAACTATAACTTAGTATTGTATGTGCTTTCATGCTTAGGAAAGAAATTATGAATGTCTAAGTAATTGGGTGTCAATTATGGGAAGTGAACTTGATTATTTCTTGTTGGTTTTACAAGGGTGTTATATGATCATTCAAGTATTGACTGTTTATTTTGTGTGATATTCAGTTGGCTCGGGTACCACGCCTAGTATGGAATACTAATGATTGGCTCGAGTACCATGCCTAGTATAGGTTCTATATTGGTTGGCTTGGGTACCACTCTTGGTACAGGTTCTATAACGGTTGGCTCGGGTACCACGCCTGATACGGGTTTGATTTGCATTGTTGATTGTGTTTGTGTAACAACCCGATTTCTCGGTCATGATGGCACCTACAACCCCCCAGTAGGCGAACCAATTCCCGTAGCCCAGGACAGTTAGTAATGGGATACTATCTAACAAATAAGCGGGAGGGTAGTTTAATAAGAAAAAGTAAGGGAACAAGATGAAGAGAATAGATAACAGGAATATATATATATACATATGCGGAAACTAAACCAAACCCCAAGACCTGGTATCATTGTATAGAGCCAAATCTACATACATGGAGTGCATACGATCCAAAACAATATATACAGATGTCTCTGAATGGTAATAGAGTACATAAAGCAAAAGATAAACTAAAGCTAAGCTCCGATCGCCAAGAGTTCACCCTCAGTCTGAAGTAATCCCCAACAGATCTCCAAGCATGACTTACAGCGATCTAACAACGATGGCCCACACTAGGATCTGCACCCAAAGAAGCAGGGGGTAGGGTGAGCACCAAATGCGAAGCATAAGGTACCCAGTAGGTATCATAGGCCGACTGGTCACATATAAGATAAAAGTGTAGTAACAGACAGAATAGAAGCAAGTACACAGAAATCAACAAAAGGTACACAGGAGCTAGCCCAGAGGGAGGTCAATAGAACCACATGTGAGGCCAGCAAGCAAAATATACACACCATAGGCACAGGTGAAAGTAAGAAACAACGCACCTGGGGTACTTGCAATAACAGTGTATACATAATAAGTTTACGAAATGGACAGTATACCGGTAACCTCAAGTGTAAGAAGAAGAGAGAAAGAGTAATGATAGGCATGCTTAGAGACATGAATCAAACTCAACCAATCATATTAATCTCAAATCCAGAAACTAACAGTCTAGCAGTAACCAATTTCATACTTAACCATAACGGGGAACAATTTTGTAAGTAAATAGCAAGAGTCTACCTACAGTCCCCCGGCTGCCCATACAACCGAGGAACACAAACAAGTGAAAACAAACCCTCCGGCATCCCATACTTCCGGAGCGTACAATCAATAAACAACAAAAAATGGTGGAACCTCAAACACTGAATGATATGATGCATGAAGATCTCAAGTGAAATGGTATCTTTGTATGTACCTCCTCCGGTGCCGATCCGGCCCAGCAGGTAGGTTCCACGGAAGGACACTGCCCATATACCTCTACTCCGCCGTATACCCTTCCTTCGGCACACGCAGCCCGAATCCCCAGGCCCGGATAGCAAGGTCCATGGAGGTCCCCGAGCCCATACTAAAACTCAGTATCAAAACATGTCATCCGGAAGCAAGTCCGGTTTCAAGATAGAGACCCAGTCTCGAATATACATGCCCAGACCCTGTCCAGGACTAAAGTAGTAGAAAAATATCTCAAAAACCCCTCCAAGGGTGCCCGGGAATAACCGGGTCTAAACAGTAGAAAGTCATCTCGGGAGCTCGGTCCGACCGAGGCTAAAATTATCTCAAATAGCAAGAAAACTCAACTAGCACCCTGGCCCTGCCGAGTCTAGCGCTAATCGCAAAACTGGTGATTTAAATCATAATTTTACTTCCTTTTACCCAAGAATATTCACAAGTTAGATCAAACCATTTCCAAATTATTTCCATCAAAAATGGTCCCCCGGGGCCATGCAAGCTTTAGAAAATAGTGTCAGTAGGTACGAAGCCCAAACCATAGTAAAACATGGATAAAACCTCTTTATATGCATGAAAATGGTATGATCAAACAAAATAGCTGCCCAGCAGCTCACAATCAACCTATCGTCCCTGCACAGGCCCACAGCTACTCAGCAAGCATAACTAGCCTAGAAGGATAATTCTATGCCCAGGACTCGCGGACATTCCCAAAATCCCACCTTCTATGTTCCAGAGTCAACAAGGTCTCACAGGACCACAAGGGTAAATAAAATATATCGGCAAGTACTACAAACAACGGAGGAATAAAAGTAGGCGGACATGAATAAAGCGGTCGAGGTCTGTGGTACCAACCTAATAAACCAACCCAAGGATTCCCATTAATACAATTTTATCCTATATATGCAGAGTCTAGGGAAAATAAACCGTAACCTACCTGTCGTCCGATGATAAGCTTGAACGTCTCCGAAAAAGCTCCAACACGAAATCAAACTCGAACTCGGGCTTGAATAACTTGACGTAGATATTTGATTTGCTTTGATGATTACATAAATTGTAAAGATACTTTCCAACAAAATTTTCCTTCAACGTGCAATATATATATAAGAACTGCCTATACTACACTAAAGGTGGCTGAAAATGTGTTAATGAAGAGTCTGTATAGATGTATAATGTAATGAAGTTGTTTACCAAAAGTCAAGCATAAGTAATAACTTTAAGAAGTTGGATAGATGCTACAGGTGTGACTATATTATAAATGTTAGAAATGACTATGCATTAACCCAAATTTTTGTCCACCTCCCTTCCTTCCATGTGGAGTGGAGGTGGCAACTCTAATAAAATATTGTTATCCTACTATGCACGCAATCGGGTATTGTATAGGTTCGTGGTAAAATATATATAACTTTTTGAATATACCATAATTAATAGAAAATCATTTCAAATAAAACCTACTATATTATAATAATAATTTTCAACATAACTAAGTTTACTATCTCCGTTAAAATATTGATAACTTAGAAAACTCTTGTAAAATAAATACATAAACGAATATCTCGTAACAAAAGTATTTTAGGAAGGCAATAAAAATATAACTTGCTACCACATTCAACTTTTAAATTAAATATTTTCAAGTACGCACGATTTGATACTCAAGAACTCTCTTGGAACCCTACCTTATGTTTTCTCACTGTTTCAGAACTGAAATGGCGTTTTAAAACGTGAAGTTGAGGCTTTAAATCGATTTTGACCCGACCCGGTTCGCGACCCGGTTCCCGACCCAGTTTCTGCCAGACAGTCCGCGGTAAAATAGTCATAGATTTTTACTCCGAGATCAGTTGGATGTGAGGTTTTGTGCATTGGAAACTACACTCGTAGACCTTCGATTTGGTATTTTGGGAGAGTTCTAACTCTTTATATATTGAGAGAAAAGCTCTGAGACATTTTACCCAAAGTTCAGAAAATTTATTAAAGAAACTTACGATAACTTTTGCCGACTTGCTTGACTTCAAAACTTATCATACGACCAAACAAATGGACCCGGCACCAAAATACCGGTCCCGACAAGCCTTAAATGACTTGGGGCTGCTACAAATAAGCTCTAACGGTACAAGGAAAACGTATACGTAGAAATGACCGGAAGAGTCATTACAGTTTGTCAAAGGTTCCATGAGTGGACCGGGGTTAATTATTGAATCTGTAATATTATATATTGGCCCTTGAGAGTCCACCACACTTAATTGTGGGGATGGTCCCAGGGGTGGACGGGCACTGCATGTCAATACTAGGTTTTGGTCTGGGGATCCATAGTTGGTCCAGGTAATATAAAAAGGGTAGGTGTCATGATTATGGCTCATTGTTAAATGATTCTTGAACCTGTTCCATATGATTGATAAGAAAGGAGTAAGACTGAGAGTCTGGATTGTATTGTTGGCTATTGTTGTCTATTTGGTATTGTCCTAGAGGTCACTGGGGATGTTTGGGCACTATAAGTAGTATTTACGTAAGTATGTGGTCTAGTTGACGAGTAACTGGGCTTATTTTTGGTTGTTGAGTCATAGAGGTTGACTTGAGTCACAAAATGGTAGTCCGAGTCTGGACATAGTAGGCGGTCTATGTATTAAGGGTGACTTAGAAAGTCTAAGGATTAAGTGCGACTTGGAAAGTGTTAGGTGTCAGGGTGTAGAGTCTCCGAGTGGTAGAGTTGGCAGCGTAATGGGACGAAAAGCCTAGGAACGGAATTAGTAAGTCCATAGGTGTAAATGTCATGATGTATAAGCTCGTGGTTGGGCTGGCGTTGGGTCTCGGTAAAGGTGGGTGTTGAAGGACTGTAGTATCATAGCTATTTGCATAATTTCTCCTGTTTCCTTATATGATGGTATGGAGTGGATTCGGATCGACTGATGATGCCTACCAGTACGTGTATTTTTATTGATACTACTCTTGCTATACCTTTTTGGGTATAGTCTGGTTGCAGGCTCAGTGATTTTTTATAGGTACATCATGGTGGTGATCTCCAGTAGCTTCT
The DNA here is from genome assembly GCA_003996215.1 of Jaltomata sinuosa. Classification (NCBI taxonomy): domain Eukaryota; kingdom Viridiplantae; phylum Streptophyta; class Magnoliopsida; order Solanales; family Solanaceae; genus Jaltomata; species Jaltomata sinuosa. The sequence continues at coordinate 144,468 of QJPP01003194.1, read as the reverse complement.
ACTTTTCGATATCATGGTGGAAGTTGTGTCTTTTTCTATTTACTTGTACCTCTCATGTAGTAGCTCTTGCACCTGCTTAGACTAGATCCTAGGGAGGGTTGTTTTTGTTTTAAAAGTGGTTTTACTGTATTAAACATTGTGAAGAATTTTCCTGAAGTAAAGGTTTGTAAACATTTTCATGTATTAAGAGAAGGTTATTTATGACTTTATCTTGATTTCCACAATTGCCTCACTACTGGAAAATGGGCCTTCTGCAACACTAAGGAAATCATTGTTGTAGGCCTTAAAACTATTGCAGACGTACTATGGCAATGGCGGTTAAGCCCGTCGCACCAGCTCGCGTGACCATAGATCAATGGCAACGATTCTTGGTAATTGTCCACTAAACTGTTGCTTAAAAGACACCTATTGCAATGGTTATTTATCCCTCTATAAAGACTATTTTAAATATCAATTGGCATAGTTAAACTGTTACAATTGATGATTTGCAATGGTTCTATTGTCTATGTTGCAACGGGTAAATTAGCTCAATTGCAACGGTTATTATAGTTTTGCAATAGTTATTTTGTCTATTTTGCAACGAAATTTTTAGCTCAATTGCAATGGTTAGTATTGTTTTGGAACAGTTATTTTATCAATGTTCAATGAATTTTTTAGCTCAATTGTGACAGTTATTGCTGTAATTGCAACGGGTTTGCACAGTGACCAAAAATGCTATAGCAACGATTATATTTTACCTATTGTAATAGTTCTTATATGTTCCAATAATTGGTAGCAACACTAAGGAACAATTCATTTTTGTTCCAATACGCTGGGCTGTAAATATAAATATTTAAAATCATGAAATTGTATATACCCCGAAAGATGATAATTACTAAACGAAACTGAATGATCATAATTTTAAATAAAGGATCAGTCATATAATATCATCCGCCATAAGCGCAAAATATACAAAATAACCCAGTCATAATGTGTCATCCATCATAGGCGCAAAGTATACAACTCATCAGTATTAACTGATCCATATATAGGCAAAATATACATAGTTGGCACATGCATGTTTCAACTGTACAGTGAACAAAAAGTGAAGATTCATAATGTCAACAAAAAAGTTGATCCGACAAAAGTTTTGACAACTTGCAACCAAATTTCAAGGCATGTCTTCTTCATCAATGCTTGCATCATCTCCTTGATCATTATCTATACTTACAAAAGTCGATACATATAAGTTATAAACTAAGTTTAATTTTGTATCTGTTGGAAGTTTAATTTTAGTCAAAGATAGGCAGTCAATTCCACAGTTTATTAACATCAAGGATTTTGAAAACATTGATCCAACAAATATATGGGATCTTAGTCAATTCCACAGTTTATTAACATCCAAAAGTTATCCAAATATTACCATCTCAATTCACAGGTTTAGAAGTTAAAAGTTGTGGTTGGAGTTGAACTAGAATTGTCAATGCATGTTAAGTACCAACAAAATACTAGAACAGATATGTAGTTTAACATACTGGAAATGGGCCTACTCTAAAACATACTTCAACACCTAAAAGCAATAGTCAAGTTGTTAACAGATGCATTACCACAAACACCTATATTGTCAATGCATGTTAAGTACCAGCAAAACATTAGAACAAATATGCAGTTTAACATACTGGAAATGTCAATGTCAAGTGCAAAACATACTTCAATCCCTAAAAGAAATAGTCAAGCTTTTAACAGATGCATTACCGCAAATTCCTATCCTCCTACCCCACCCCATAGTTCTCCCAAAGTACAGATTTTTAACTTAAATTTGTACATCAAAAAAATAAACTTTGAAGTTCAATTACTCAATAAAGCTTTAGTAGCAGTTCAATAATTCAATTACTCAACAAAATTTTGAAGGCCAAGGTTGAAGAGGTCTCACATGTTAACCTTCTACTCTCATTTTTAAGATAAGACGTACACTTTAAGCCAAGTAACATTAGAAACTATTCAAGATACAGTTAAAACACTCACTGCGCCTTGCAGATGGATCAACTTAGCCCTTTTAGGAAGCTTATATATTCAGTAGAAATACAAATCATCACCCTTATAGTAGTATCAGGCTGTTAAATCTCAAAATTCAATCGATTTTCAAGATTAAACGCGACATGATATAAGTAACTTTGAAGAGATAATTAAGTTGCTAACAGTAGTCATTACCAAATGTATATATGTGAAGACACAGATTAAACATACTTCTGTTAGATAGAGACTTTGAAAATAAGTCAAGATATAGGACACCTTACATCATATTTACGCCATGACATGGTTTGAATTTGACAACATAACCATATAACCATTTCTCAAACACTCTCGTCTTAATTTCCAGAACATAACCATATAATTTGACCTTGAATTTGACAATATAACCATTTTTTTCAGAAACTGGTAAATTTATTGACAACATAACCATATAGACATTTCTCAAACACTATCGTCTTAATTTCCAGAACATAACCATATAATTTGACCTTGAATTTGATTACATAACCATATAACCAATTGCCAGAACATAACCATATAATTTGACCTTGAATTTGATAACATAACCATATAACCAATTGCCAGAACGTAACCATATAACCAATTACCAGAACATAACCATATAACCATTTCCATAATATAACCATATAACCATTTCATTTGACAACAACTTTGGGACAGTTGGGAGATATATCAAAACCAAAAGAGAAAGTGGAAAGAAAAATATTTGCCAGCACCTTTCAGAATTACGGCTATGAATAATGCTAGTATTAATAATTCTAAGAAAAAGAAGAAGAATAAGATGAAGAAGAAGAAAAAGATGAAGATTTAGAAGAAGAGGAGAACCATACCTTGATTGTTGCTACTGGAAAACGGCTGATTAATCGGTTCAATATCTTCTTGCTGTGAGTGATCACAACTTGCTGCCAACATGTCAGCATCCAATTGAAGCCCAGGGTACATACAATTAAATTGTCCAAGGATGTCAACCATAACTTCATGGCGGATGCTTCTTTTCTGTTGTTCTAATTTTTCCAGCATCCTATCTTCCAAGTCATCCAATTTTTGTTGCATCTCAGTGGTAGCACATGCAGAGGGTTGAAGATGTCCCTTCCCTTTCAAGGCAGTTTTAGTAACTCCTAGCCCATATAATCTCACGAATCCTGTATGTTCAGGTCCCAATACTATTGCACAAGCATCAACAGATAGACTACGATCTTCACTTTGTTTATGACTTAGAAGTTTCTCCATTTCACCCTACAAATCAAGTTTAAATGACGAGAATTTGCATTAATAAAACTGAGCCTATATAAGAACAACTAAACAATGTCAACAATTGTCACGACCCAACCCACCGGGCCGTGCGGGCGCCTACTCTAATCACCTATATAGACGAACCCTCACCCTCTGTCCAACAGTTAACATGAGGAATTAAAAGTAAAACGTTAACTCAAGCCCCTTTTATACATAACAGAAAATCCTTCCTTTACAAAAATCCAGTTCAGAAAATAGTCTACAAAACAAATTGCGGAAAAACCTTTACAACATTTTAAAAACACCCTCCCCTAGGATCTGGTCTAAGCAGGTACAAGAGCTTCTAGAAAATGACACAAAGAGATCAAAGACCCAACTTCCACCATGGAATCGAAGACAGAAGTTGTTGGAGACCCTTATCGCCGTGAACCTATGAAACATCACCAACCTGCAACCAGACTATACCAAAAAGGTATAGCAAGAGTAGAGTCAGTACAAACACACGTACTGGTAGGAATCATCGGTCGACCCGAATCCATTCCTACCATCATATAAGAAAAATAGGGAAGGACATGAAATAAACATTATAGCTCCCTCCTTCACCTTTAACCTTGACCCTGACATCTGTGACTTCCCAAGTCACCTTGTCACCTAGACTTCCCAAGTCATCTACCATTTTCCAGACTTTCCTGGACCTCTAGGAAAGCTTTACCACCTGGTTATATTAACCAATAACCACGCCCAGACTCTCCGTCTTCCTCTATATTTACAAACCATATGCAACTCACCTAGCAACCATTGACACTTTCAATGACCACAACAAAGTTATGTCTGAATCCCTTTCTCATCCCAAAACCCGGACCCTCTAAGGATCCTCTAACCACACCTAAGTGTTCACATGACAACCCGGTCTACACCAAGACCAAACCCATAACATGATGTAACAACCCGGCCTACACCATGACCAACTAATAGCATGATACAACAACCCGTCCTACATCAAGACCAAACTTATAACATGATATAACAATCCGGCCTACACCAAGATCAACTAATGCCATGATATAATAACCCGGCCTACACCAATACCAAACTCATAACATGAGATAACAACCCGGTCTACACCAAGACCAACTAATGACATGATATAACCACCCGGCCTACCCCAAGACCAAACTCATAACATGACATAACAACCCGGCCTACACCAAGACCAACTAATGACATGATAAAACAACCCGGCCTACACCAAGGCCAAACTCATAACATGAGATAAAAACCCGGTCTACACCAAGACCAACTAATGACATGATATAACCACCCGGCCTACACTAAGACCAAACTCATAACATGAGATAACAACCCAGTCTACACCAAGACCACCTTATGACATGATATAACCACCCGGCCTACACCAAAACCAAACTCATAACATGACATACCAACCCGGCCTATACCAAGACCAATAAATGACATGATATAACCACCCGGCCTACACCAAGACCAAACTCATAACATGACATAACAAACCGGCCTACATCAAGACCAACTAATGACATGATATAAAAACCCGGCCTACACCAAGACCAAACTCATGACATGATATATCATAATTCTCGGTCACTCAAGGACCACCAGCAATAGCACCTTTAAATAGACAACCCGGTCAACTCACGAACTAATATCAAGTATCACATTCAGTAAAACTACCCATTCCACACATGGAACCAATATCAAGTATCACATTCAGTAAAACAACCCGGTCCACACACGGAACCAATATTAGCCAATGAAATACAAAAATCAATGAAACAATGCAAGATGCAATAAAGTAAACATGTACCAGGTGTGGTACCTGAGCCAACCGAATAGTAACCGGTACAAGGCGTGGTTCCCGTACCAACCAATTAGTAACCTATATCAGGCATGGTACTCGTGCCAACCAATTAGTAACCTGTACCAGGCGTAGTACATGTGCCAATCAATTAGTAACCTGTACCAGGCGTGGTACCCGTGTCAACCAATTAGTAACCTATACCAGGGGTGGTACCCGATCCAACCGACTGTCAACAAACCACATTCAATATATGAACACACACAGCTTGTAAAACCAACAAGTAAACACCGTTCAATCACAGACTATAAACAGGAACCTAGACACTCCACACAACTTCCCTAAGCAATGTAATGCATACAATCACTTAGACATGAGTACATGAATATACACATTCACAGAAAATCATAAGCCACCACCTACCCCTTTCCGGGTATAACTACGAACCATCAATTCCCGTCTGAAGACTATTTCCCAGTTTGTCCTTTTTATTTTAACATGTAACTAGCGATTTCCCTTTTTAGATAAATACACAAGCATGTGACAGGCTTCCCTTTTATAATCTTATCCAGATTGCCGCTAAGTCTCAAGCAATAAACATTCCTAAAAACCCATCTAGGAGCTTTCTATTCCCGTTTCCCATGCTCCCAAGCACTTTACCGGTTCCCCGAACCTTTCCGACACGCTAGTCCCTCAACCCATTATTTTATCACGAAAATATGAATTAGTTGAACACATAATACCAGTCATAAGTCCATCCATTTCGTACATCCTAGAAACAACACAACCAATCCCAAATCCGCCGGACTCCGTGCCTAGAGGCCTAAATCATGGGTTCTCCATTTCTACTATACAATAAGTACTGAAAGTAAACAGGTCTAAAACTCATGAAACCTAGCCTACCTGGATGCCGAGCAGCTGCGCAGTGCAATTTCTGGCTTCGTGACGGTACTCCTTGATGGATGACAGGCCTGAATTCCATGGTTATGCGTCCTTTATATCAGAATTTCATTCTCGTTCTTGGTCTAATAATAACACAGAGTACATACAATTAACACACAAGGCCTGCACATTACCCAGAATATACCAAATCCCAAAACCCCAGGCCACCCATGATCATCCCACCCTTTTTCGGGCATTTTCACCGTTAATTCTCCTAGTTCTATCATTTTTTTAAGGATAAAAGAGGGAATTAAACAACCTATGATCATAATAATGTACTTTAACCCATACCCAAGAACTCACATGCTTGGAATCCCCCTCCTCCCCTAAATTCCACCATCCCTAAGTTATTCTAACCTTCCCCAAATTCCCTCCTAGCAATTCTACCGCATAGGAAATGTAACACAAAGATTGGGGAACGGAAACTTTACCGCATAGGAAATGTGCCACTCCAATTAAGAAGCGTAAGCGATCGTTGTCAAATATAGAACCCAACAAAGGTTGGGGTCGATCCCACATAGAATATGGTGAAAGTTAAGTCGTTAGTGAATTAATTGACTAATGGTCAATAGTTTCCGGTAAATAAAGGGGGGGTTTTGTGTGAACAACGTGTAAACAAAACGAACAATAATGTATGAGAATAATCACTAGGAGAATGAACTAGGGAAGTGTTTACCATGGCATTAGTAACAATGTCGATTCTAGGCTTAACTAGGTTCTTTCTATATACGTGTCACTATGTGATTGAATTAATTGTATCGTCTAAACGTTTCTCAACCAAATAGACAAATTTACTTTTCAATTCTCTCGAACTTAAAAAGGTGTGCTTTTAGATTTCAATCCTAAACATCAAGTAGATTAATCTAGTTACAGCATTAATCATAAGACGAGAGTTGGTAGTCTCGAATCCTCGTCGTTAATCAAGTTTCCCGGTTTTAATTTCTTTACTCAAGCAAATTTAAACCTAGGCATGTTCTAATATTTGCAACCACTAGAAAACGTTAAATAATGAATGATTAACAACCTGACAACATATGTATTGAACCCGTTGCTACCCGGAATCTATATCGCTACTTTAGCCATGGCTCCCACAACCCTAGTTGTGGGAGTTTTAGTTACTCATGCTTATAGAAGAATAAGAGAAAGGCATATTCATAATAAAGAAAAGAGATCCTTACAATGTAGTGAGAACAATCTTTAATTATTCCAAGAACAAGAAAAACAAGATCCCAAGAACAAATCAAGAACAAGATTGAGGAGGAAGAAAACGTGTATTGCGTGTTTTCCTCTCTCAAAACTCGACTTTAAACTCCTAAAATTATTGGGTAATGTATGTAAAAAGCTTAACAAATAAAATAAACCTAACATGGGTTATTTATAGGAGTCTAGGAAACAAATCCCAAAAACGCTCGGATTCCGCGTAACCGACTGCCCAGGTGCGACGGCCAGGCTGACGGACGGTCACTGGCTTGACGGACCGTCGCCTGGGCTGTCACCACTAGACAGTGGCACTGCCCAACTTGACGGTCACTGTGACGGATCGTCACATGTGTGACGGGCCGTCACTCTTATCCAGAATGCTCTTTTTCGCGTATTTCCTTCCGTTTCCATGTTTGTCTCTATTTCCTGAAAATACAACATAAAAACATCAAAAACGACAATGGTTACTTGAAAACATACGATTTTTCTTAGTTTAAAGGAGTCGAAAGTGCCGTAAAATGGTGGCACATCAACACCCTCAACTTAAGACGTTCGCTTGTCCTCAAGCAACATGACACAAAACAATAATACGACGACTCAACTAAGCAAACAAACTCGTGTCTTTAGCAACTCATGGTCATTCGTTAGTTGATTAAATCAAGCTCCCTCGTAGCACACAAATGTATGAAACACTAACTTGCAAGGATCCAAACATATCATTCCGATATGATAGAATATTATGCATACACATGCGCAGCTATCCTAACAATCAATAGGCAATACAGAAATCTTGGTGCCCTCACCACAAAGAAATCCCACACACAAGATTTGGGACTAGGTAAGCGCTCACACTCACAAATGATTTCAAACAATGCACATGCGATACCATAGGCTTGCCCTTACTATTCTATTTCGGTTCTTCAGAAAGCCGCTCAGGATCACTACAGGACTTGTTTAGGCTTGTAATGAGGCTTCAGGTGCAGGTAGGATACATTTAGGGGTTAGTGACTAAGCCCTCCTTGGAACTACCGACGTCTTACTACCGCATAACTTTTTATCCATCCTTATTCACCTTTTTATTTCCTTCTCTCTAGCTACAGGTGCGCCCTCTTTATTTTGTCCATTCTTTTTATTACTTTTTTTGATCTTTTTCATCTCTTTTTATTTTTCTTTTCTTTTCTTAGGCACACACCCGAATTTTCATTCTATTCCCAACCAATCTTCTTCATCCTCTTTTTCTTATCATTCACCTCTGTAGTAGCCACCCTCAACTTAGGCTGATTGCCTGCGTTGAGGTGCACAATGTCCAAGGGAGGACCAGGGCCAAAACAGGGTTTACCTCTATAGTAGCCACCCTCAACTTAGGCTGATTGCCTGAGTTGAGGTGCACGATGTCCAAGGAAGGACCAGGGCCAAAATAGGGATTCAAAGTTAAACAGGAATGGTGACAGGTTATTGAAAGAACAAGGTTAATTATGGCTCAAACAGGGATCAAAAAGGGATTATTTGCATTTGGTCGGTCTTATAGGTTAAGTGGACTGCATACAAAAAGGGCCTGTGATCCTTTCCTAAGCAACCAAACTTCGAACTTAACAAAATAGACCGGGCAAGTTCTAGATGCATGTACAGAGTAAGAATTTATAACAATAATCTCACACACTCTTGGCACCAAGAAACTATACCGCTACCAACTATCAAACACCCGCTCGGCTTAAGCATACTTATTCTAATCATAATCACACAATGACATACAAGGATCCAGACAGTCAATCGCTTCAACACAAGTACAAAACCAGAAAATTTTTCAGAGGGGCTCCTTTTAGTCAAGAAAAATGCCATGATGCTTGCTATAGACACTAGAAAATAACTAAAAAATTTAAACAACAACCTAAACATGCCGGTTCTACTAGATAGCACACCGGAGGGAAAAGAAACACGGCAACAAAAACCCTCGGTGGTGACTCACAGGTTTCCCAACCCTCAACTTAGACTCATGCATTGTCCCCAATGCATACATGTGAAAACTAAAACTGTGAGAATAAGGAATACCTGTGAAGTCAATATGACTCAGATTCTGGAATGATGTTGGAGACCGCCAGGGTCTCCAAAACAGGAAAACTCGATGGAGTGTGTGCACGCGACAACCTCATGTTGCGTTTCAGCTTCTTCTTTCATTGGCTCCGCAGCTAGTCGCGACAACTTCTTTGCTCTTTCTTTGCAGATTCTCTTGCGGTGTTTTCATTTCTTTGATCTATTTTCACCGCCTTCCTCTACATGTCTCCCTTCTCGCACTATCCTTCTTACAACAGCTAGAGATTCGACCGAACCCTTCTCCTCAAGATGCACATCTGCAGGTGCTTCCTCAGTAACATTGACGACCGCAACCACCCTCATGTCACTTGGTTGCTTCATCAATTTAGACACATCGAACTTGACAGCTTCATTGTTTATCCTGAAGGTCAATTCATTTCTTTCCATATCAACCAACACTCTTGCCGTGGCTAGCAATGGTCGTCCCAAGATTATGGGAACTTCGAAATCTACTTCGCAATCCAAGATCATAAAGTCAGCTCGGAAGATAAGCTTACCGATCTTTACTAGCATATCAGACAATATTCCCACGGGCCGCTTTACTGAACGGTCAGCCATCATCACTCTTATGGACGTTGGTTTAGGAGCTCCCAAACCCAGTTGTTTATAGATGGCTAGCGGCATCAAGTTGATGCTAGAACCCAGATCACACAAGGCTTTCCCGAAGTTGAGCTTCCCAACAGTGCAGGGAATAGTAAAAGCACCTGGATCTTCCTTCTTTTCGACTAACGATCTAGAGGAAATAGCGCTGCAATAGTGGAGGTTATTTTCTGGTTCGAAACTTACCGACCTCTTCTTGGTAATCAAGTCCTTCATGAACTTGGCATATCCAGGCATTTGTTCAAGCGCTTCGACCAGAGGGATGTTTATTGATATCTGCTTCAGCATGGTCATGAAATTCAGGAACTTACCATCTTCCGCTTTCTTCTTGAGGCGTTGTGGGAACGGAGGTGGTGGTCGAGGCATCATAGTTGGAAGTTTTTCGGCTTCCTTGCTTTCCTCCGCGGGCTTTAGCATTTTCTCCTCTACCGCGTCTTTGTCATCCGCGACATCACCTTGAGTCTGAATTACCGGATGTGATTCCGGTAACATTCTACCGGTTCTGGTCGTGATTGCCATACAACTCGCATCCTTCTTTGGATTTTGGACGGTGTCGCTCGGTAAGGTACCCGTCCTTCTCGGATTTAAGGATGCCGAGATCTGCCCCACTTGTTGTTCCAATTGCTTTATCGAGGTGGAATGAGAATCCACCACTTGACCCAATGTTGATAACTCAGTCCTCATCTCCTTTACCCCAGAGTCAGTCGATTCCACCTTCAGCAGTATCTTTCCCATCATGTTTTCTAGCTTGGACATCCCTGCCTCGTTGCTAGCTTTGTCCCGATTACCAGGTGGTACATACAACCCACCTCTATCAGTGTTGTTCCTCCAGTTTCCTTGGTCGCGATCTTTGTAGCCAGCCTTTTCATAGAAGTTGTCCTTCTGATAGGTCCGACCTTGGTTTCCTTGGCCACTGGCCTGGAAACCCCCCAAGTAATTCGCCTCCTCATCAGTTTCCAACTCTGCTGCTCTACCTTGGGAACCCACAGCTTTTACCTTCTCTATACCTCCTGAGAACAAGTGCTTTGTCAGAAGGTCCAACTGCGTTTTCAGATGCGCCATGTCTTGGTCGCGCTCCTCCTCTTTTCTGTGCTGCTCAGCTGGCATACCAACTGCATAAGTGCTAGCTGCTACCTCTGTATCTCGTGTATGCCAGGCCCTGTTGGTTTTGGTGAGCCTGTCCAAAGTAGTTGTGGCCTCAACAAAAGTGAGCCCCATGAATGCACCACCTGCTGCGTTGTCTAACGTCGGCTTGGTAGCCGAATTCAGTGCTCGGTAGAACGTCTGCATCAAAACGTTATCGGTCAACTGATGGTTCGGGCATTGTGTTATCTTCTTTTTGAATCGCAACCAGGTCTCGTGCAATGCTTCGTGAGGTTGCTGCCTGAAGTTGCTAATCTCGTCCCTCAACTGTATCATCCGAGAGGGAGGAAAGAACCTTTCAAGGAAAGCTCCTCTCAACTCTCCCCAAGTTGCGATAGAGTCGGGGGTCAGCTCTGTCAACCACAACGCTGCCTAATCAGACAGAGACAACGGAAACAACCTGAGCCTGATCGTTGTCTGACTCACGCCCGGCAGTTCTAATGACTTGCATATGCCCACGAAATTCATTAGATGCTGGTTTGGATCATCCCCAGCGGCACCTTGGAACACTCCTCTCAAGTTCAACAGCTGGATCATCGTGCTAGTGATGTTGAACTTGGCTCCGGGCGCTAGCGGTGGAAGGGCAATGGCGCCCGTAGCGCCAACTCCATCCAAGTCGGTTTCCTCATCATTCAGCAGAACATCGTCCTGCAGACCACCAGCATTCGGATTTTGTTGGGCCTGCAGTTCCACAGCGAGCCTTGTTGCCTCTTGTTGTGCGGCCATATTTCGCCTTAATGTTCTAGCAAGCTCGGGGTCGTAAGGTAATGTTGATTCACCCGAACACCGGGTACTTGGCATGCACAACTCTGTACCCTGTCAAAACAAAAACAACAAATAAACGTAAAAGCAGGAAAGTATGACTAAGAGTCAAATAAACACACCGGACTTAACAAACAACCGTATTCCCCAGCAACGGCGCCAAAATTTGATAACGCTCAAAGTACCACTCCAATTAAGAAGCGTAAGCGATCGTTGTCAAATATAGAACCCAACAAAGGTTGGGGTCGATCCCACAGAGAATATGGTGAAAGTTAAGTCGTTAGTGAATTAATTGACTAATGGTCAATAGTTTCCGGTAAATAAAGGGGGGGTTTTGTGTGAACAACGTGTAAACAAAACAAACAATAATGTATGAGAATAATCAGTAGGAGAATGAACTAGGGAAGTGTTTACCATGGCATTAGTAACAATGTCGATTCTAGGCTTAACTGGGTTCTTTCTATATACGTGTCACGATGTGATTGAATTAATTGTATCGTCTAAATGTTTCTCAACCAAATAGACAAATTTACTTTTCAATTCTCTCGAACTTGAAAAGGCGTGCTTTTAGATTTCAATCCTAAACATCAAGTAGATTAATCTAGTTACAGCATTAATCATAAGACGAGAGTTGGTAGTCTCGAATCCTCGTCGTTAATCAAGTTTCCCGGTTTTAATCTCTTTACTCAAGAAAATTAAACCTAGGCATGTTCTAATGTTTGCAACCACTAGAAAACGTTAAATAATGAATGATTAACAATGTGAAAACATATATATTGAACCCGTCGCTACCCGGAATCTATATCGCTACCTTAGCCATGGCTCCCACAACCCTAGTTATGGGAGGTTTAGTTACTCATGCTTATAGAAGAATAAAAGAAAGTCATATTCATAATAAAGAAAAGAGATCCTTACAATGTAGTGAGAACAATCTTTAATTATTCCAAGAACGAGAAAAACAAGATCCCAAGAACAAATCAAGAACAAGATTGAGGAGGAAGAAAACGTGTATTGCGTGTTTTCCTCTCTCAAAACTCGACTTTAAACTCCTAAAATTATTGGGTAATGTATGTAAAAAGCTTAACAAATAAAATAAACCTAACATGGGGTATTTATAGGAGTCTAGGAAACAAATCCCAAAAATGCTCGGATTCCGCGTAACCGACTGCCCAGGTGCGACGGCCAGGCTGACGGACCGTCACTGGCTTGACGGACCGTCGCCTGGGCTGTCACCACTAGACAGTGGCACTGCCCAACTTGACGGTCACTGTGACGGTCCGTCACTCAGGCCGTCACTCTTATCCAGAATGCTCTTTTTCGCGTAATTCCTTTCGTTTCCATGTTTGTCTCTATTTCCTGAAAATACAACATAAAAACATCAAAAACGACAACGTTTACTTGAAAACGTACGATTGTTCTTAGTTTAAAGGAGTCGAAAGTGCCGTAAAATGGCGGCACATCAACACCCTCAACTTAAGACGTTCGTTTGTCCTCAAGCAACATGACACAAAACAATAATACGACGACTCAACTAAGCAAACAAACTCGTGTCTTTAGCAACTCATGGTCATTCGTTAGTTCATTAAATCAAGCTCCCTCGTAGCACACAACGGTTACTTGAAAACGTACGATTGTTCTTAGTTTAAAGGAGTCGAAAGTGCCGTAAAATGGCGGCACATCAACGAGTTTTGACGGAAAAAGAAAGAAAAATGCCTGGAAATCGCCTAGCCCTTCTCCCAAAATGAACTTGTGAAAATCTGAAACTTTGGGGAATGTTTCTGCATTAAAATCCCATCGGCATACTTTAGCGGTCCCCGCTCTGCTATAGCAGTCCCGCTATAGCAGTCTTAAGTGAGTTGACCGCCCCTTGATCGCAGCTATAGCGGTAATTTCCACCGCTATAGAAGTGGCCGCTATCGCGCCTGACCATGCTTGTAACAGATAGAATATCCAGAAATCAACCAATTTTGGCCATTTCGCAACACACTTGCTTCTCCCGATGACCTGAACCAACCCTTTCACATCAAACGCGATTCTGGGAGTTCTACTAACCCAAATGCGATTCTGAAAAGTCCCCCGGACTCCTTTATGTCTTGGCTATGCGGAAAACTAGCTTAACATAGGACACCTAAATCCATCCTTACCCGGATTTAACTAGACTCTACCTCGCTCCAAAACTGTCCCAGGCTAGCCTAGCCCAGAATTTCAAACTCCCAAACCCGGAGTTTTCTAACTCTAACACTTGGCATGATTGGACTACCGGTAATGATGGACCCGGTTGTTACAACAGATACCAATTTATCCATCGTTCATCCCCGAATGATTCTCTACGGCGGAGGGAGAGAAGAAGCCCGTCCCTCAATCTTATTTCTCTACCATGACAGCATAAATATACCCTTATGCAAACCATCGAAAACCTCCTAATCCCTTGGTATACCCAACTCAGCAAAAATTTAATGCACCTCCGCTCTATCAAGGAATTCCTTCCTTCGAGCTGTACAAGGCAACTAGATTACCCCTCCCCGAGGGTCCAAGATATCCGGAGCAGAAGAAACTCACCAAACTAACCCAAACAATTTCCATGCCAAGGGAACTAGATCCCACCACGGCGACCCCTTTCCCGCTATACTCAGAATTCTACAAACCCGAACTCCATCCTAGCTTGAGATTTTGTCAATTCTCACCTTAGGGGGAACTCTACCTGGGAACTTACACCCTAGCCAAGGCTAAAACTGGTACACCCCTACCTCTCAAAGAGCAGTAACACTGGGTATTATCATGGTCAAAAAGAGAGACAAAATGCTAAAGAATCCATTTTAATAACCCTATTCTTTTGATTGACCCTACCACTAAGGATCATCAACAATAAATCGGTCAATAATCACCCTCATACCCTATGAATAGTGTCCAACACTACTTAGTCAATTACGGGCCATCTTACCAAATTCTACCTTGGTGACTATACCCACCAATGGTCAATCACAAACTCACCAATACCCCGGACTACCATGTCTACCTTTTCCTTTTTATCGCGCATGGATGCTAAATTTCAGGCCAAATGACTTATATGCATACTATATTAGTCCTATAGACTATTTCCTTGATTCACATAGCAGCTCTTAATGTAACCATTTCCCTTAGATTCCTCAGGAATGACATGAAAAACCAGGGAAAGTAGGGCAGGTATTCTGCCCCGTGCTCTTCCGCGATAGCAGTAAAAATCCCGCTATAGCGGTCCCAATAGTAACCGCACAGGAAATGTTATTTCTAGCTAAAAGCACTCATTCCCCGTCCCAGCTACCACTGTCTAAACCTGTAAATCCCAACATGGTCTTAAACCACCCTCCAGACCATTCCCAGCATTATCGCATCGCAAATCAACATGATACCTCATGAAATAAAATAAATCACAACAATATGTGCTTCCTGACAATATCTACCCGCCATTACATACTAATGACTCCCTTGGTTCCCAACCAAGTCCCGATTGTCCTGAAACCGGAGCTTCTCTACATGGACAATCCCTTTTTGTTCCCTTACCATCTATATAAATGGTAAGCCTATACCCGAACGTAATGCAAACAATTTCAATTAAGGTATATCGCAATTTATTATTTAAAACAATCACAGTTTCCAAAGCTAGAACTAAATTTTCCTTACCGCAGTTCCTGCCATTAAGCAATGATAGCCCTTTTTCCCCCATGGTTCCTAACCAATCCCGACTGTCCTAAAACTGGAGTTTCCCTACAGTCGTAAGCCTTGTCCTCTTACCATTTTTACCAATGGCAAGCCCGATTCTTAAAAGTGACACCACTTTACTAACCAATTTTAAGTACACAAAAAGCAATTATCAACCAAAGCACACCAATTCAAGCTATGACTCCTCCCGGACCATGACATTCACAGCAAATAAAACAATTGCACACCACACATTTGCATTCATTCAATCAACATCAATGCACATAAGCACAACCTCAAGCATCAAGCTTAAACAGTCAACCAAATCAGTTTAGTTAATTTTTATTCGCCTCATGGATGACCATTAGCCGACCCATCCATACCTTTACATAGTCTCTCCGGCCAGATACCAATTGGAACCTTCCCGGTTCCAATCCTTCTTGCTTTTTTGTCGTACCTGGAGTCCAATGAAATTCTTCACCTTGTTGAGATACAAATTGGAATTGAGAGATACCAATTGGACTCAACCCATACAAGCAAGTAAAAAAACAGTACGAAAAGGAATGAAAGAAAAAAGATGTTTCCTAGAATGCTCCATAGCTTCCCTAGGATTAGATGTGGATGTCTACACACCAATCCGCGGGACTCTATTCAATATTTTGCTCTTGTACTGGGAGACCGGCAACCTAGGCTCTGATACCATCTGTCATGACCCAACCTACTGGGCCGTGCGGACACCTACTCTAATCACCTAGATAGACGAACCCTCACCCCCAGTCCAATAGGTAACATGCGGAATTAAAAGTAAAACGTTAACTCAAGCCCCTTTTATACATAACAGAAAATCCTTCCTTTACAAAAATCCAGTTCAAAAAATAGTCTACAAAACAAATTGCGGAAAAACCTTTACAACATTTTAAAAACACCCTCCCTTATGATCTAGTCTAAGCAGGTACAAGAGCTTCTACAAGATGACATAAAGAGATAAAAGACCCAACTTCCACCATGGAATCAAAGATAGAAGTTTCCGGATACCCTTATCGCCGTGAACCTATAAAACATCACCAACCTGCAACCAGACTATACCAAAAAGGTATAGCAAGAGTAAAGTCAGTACAAACACACGTACTGGTAGGCATCATTGGTCGACCCGAATCCATTCCTACCATCATATAAGAAAAATAGGGAAGAACATGAAATAAACATTATAGCTCCCTCATTCACCTTTAACCTTGACCCTGACATCTGGGACTTCCCAAGTCACCTTGTCACCTAGACTTCCGAAGTCACCTACCATTTTACAGACTTTCCTGGACCTCTAGGATAGTTTTACCACCTGGTTATATTAACCAATAACCACACTAAGACTCTCCGTCTTCCTCTATATTTACAAACCACATGCAACTCACCTAGCAACCATTGACACTTTCAATGACCACAACACAGTTATGTCTGAATACCTTTCTCATCCCAAAACCCGGACCCTCCCAGGATCCTCTAACTACACCTAAGTGTTCACATGACAATCTGGTCTACACCAAGACCAAACCCATAACATGATGTAACAACCCGGACTAAACCAAGACCAACTAATAGCATGATACAACAACTCGGCCTATATCAAGACCAAACTCATAACATGATATACCAACCCGGCCTACACCAAGACAAACTAATGACATGATATAACAACCCGGCCTATACCAAGACCAAACTCATAACATGAGATAAAAACCCGGTCTACACCAAGACCAACTAATGACAAGATATACCCACCCGGCCTACACCAAGACCAAAATCATAACATGACATAACAACCCGGCCTACACCAAGACCAACTAATTACATGATATAACAACCCGGCCTAAACCAAGGTCAAACTCATAACATGAGATAACAACCTGGTCTACACCAAAACAAACAAATGACATGATATAACCAGCCGGCCTACACCAAGACCAAACTTATAACATGAGATAACAACCCGGTCTACACCAAGACCAACTAATGACATGATATAACCACCCGGCCTACACCAAAACCAAACTCATAACATGACATAACAACCCGGCCTACACCAAGACCAACTAATGACATGATATAACCACCTGGCCTACACCAAGACCAAACTCATAACATTACATAACAACTCGGCCTACACCAAGACCAACTAATGACATGATATAACAACCCGGCCTACACCAAGACCAAACTCATGACATGATATATCATAATTCTCGGTCACTCAAGGACCACCAGCAATAGCACCTTTAAATAGACAACCCGGTCCACTCATGAACTAATATCAAGTATCACATTCAGTAAAACAACCCGTTCCACACATGGAACCAATATCAAGTATCACATTTGGTAAAACAACCCGGTCCACACACGTAACCAATATCAGCCAATGCAATACAAAAATCAATGAAACAATACAAGATGCAATAAAGTAAACTTGTATTTGGTGTGGTACATGAGCCAACCGAATAGTAACCGGTACTAGCGTGGTTCCCATACCAACCAATTAGTAACCTGTATCAGGCGTGGTATTCGTGCCAACCAATTAGTAACCTGTACCTGGCGTAGTACCTGTGCCAATCAATTAGTAACCTGTACCAGGCGTGGTACCCGTGCCAACCAATTAGTAACCTGTACCAGGCGTGGTACCCGAGCCAACCGACTGTCAACAAACCATAGTCAATATATGAACACACACAACTTGTAAAACCAACAAGTAAACACCATTCAATCACAAACTGTAAACAGGAACCTAGACATTCCACACAACTTACCTAAGCAATTTAATTCATACAATCACATAGACATAAGTACATGAATATACACATTCACAGAACATCATAAGCCACCACCTACTCCTTTCCGGGTACAACTACGAACAATTAATTCCCGTTCGAAGACTATTTCTCGGTTTGCCCTTTTTGTTTTAACATGTAACTAGCGATTTCCCTTTTTAGATAAACACACAAGCATGCGACACGCTTCCCTTTTCTAACCTTATCCAGACCACCGCTAAGTCTCAAGCAATAAACATTCCTGAAACCCCACCTAGGAGCTTCCTATTCCCATTTCCCGTGCTCCCAAGCACTTTCTCGGTTCCCCGAACCTTTTCGACACGCTAGTCCCTCAACCCATCATTTTATCATTACAATATGAATAAGTTGAACACATAATATCATTCACAAGACCAGCCATTCCATTCATCCTAGAAACAACACAACCAATCCCGAATCTACCAGACTCCGTGCCCGGAGGCCTAAAACATCGATTCTCTATTTCTACTATACAACAAGTACAAAAAGTAAACATGTATAACTACTCATGAAACATAGCCTACCTGGATGTCGAGCAGCTGCGTAGTGTAATATCTGGTTCCGTGAAGGTGTTCCTTGATGGATGACAGGCCCGAATTTCATGGTTTCGTGTCCTTTATACCAGAATTCTTTTTTTGTTATTGGTCTAAAAATAACACATAATACATAAAATTAACACACAAGGCCTGCACATTACCCAGATTATAACAAATTCCCAAACCCCAGGCCACCCATGATCATCCCACCCTTTTTCTAAGGTTTTCCACCATTAATTCTCCTAGTTCTATTATTTTTTTACGGATAAAACAGGGACTTAAACAACCTATGATCATAATAATGTACTTTAACCCATACCCAAGAACTCACATGCTTGGAATCCCCTACCTCCCCCAAATTCCACCATCCCTAGGTTATTCTAACTTTCCCCAAATTCCCTCCTAGCAATTCTACAGCATAGGAAACGTAACACAAAGATTGGGGAACGAAAACCTTACCTTAGGGACAAATTTTGACAGAAAAAGGAAGAAAAATGCCTGGAAATTTCCTAGCCCTTCTCCCAAAATGAACTTGTGAAAATCTGAAGCTTTGGGAAATGTTTCTGCGTTAAAACCCTGTCGGCCCGCTATAGCGGTCCCGCTATAGTGGTAGGCTGCCGCTATAGCAGTCTTAAGTGGGTTGACCACCCCTTGAACGCTGCTATTGCTATAATTTCCACAGCTATAGCGGTGGCCGCTATCGCGCCTGACCATGCTTATTACAGACAGAATGTACGAAAATCTGCCAGTTTTGGCCATTTCATAACACACTTTCTTCTCCCGATGACCTGAAGCAACCCTTTCACATCAAACGCTATTTCGAGAGTTCCTCTAACCCAAATGCGATTCCGAAAAGTCCCCCGAACTCCTTTATGTCTTGGCTATGCGGAAAACTAGCTTAACACAAGAAACCTAAGCCCATTCTTACCCAGATTTCCCTAGACTCTACCTCACTCTAAAACTGGCTGAGGCTAGCCTAACCCAGAATTTCCAACTCCGAAACCCAGAGTTTTCTAACTCTAACACTTGGAACGATTGGACTACCCATAACGACGGACCCAATCGTTTCAATAATAAAGATGATTAATATAATTTTATTGGTCGTATCCTCATCAGTGTCCTTGTATGATCGACCATGTTTCCTTTTTCTTGTAGCCACAAAGATTTTTTAAGTGAAACTTCACCAGGGGTTTCCTTCTCTTTTGCCTAATTACGTAAAAGTTATTATCAAAAAACTCTTAATGAAATCAAGATTATATTTAATAACAGATTAAGAAGAGAACAAACCAATTGATCATCTATCACAACAAAACTTGTTTTACCATCAGTATATGGATTCTTTAATTTTTATCGATTCTTGATATTTGTTTCACTCATTTTCTACAAATAAATGAGCCATCAAATCTACTTATACAGTAAATCAAGAGCAGTTAAAATAGTCAATGCAAATATAAATAAACCGAGTGATCAGTTTCTTGTTTCATTTTATTCACAATGATCGTACAAAATTGTCTTACTACATTTTTAGAATAGTATGTTTTATTATATTATGATCTAACATATCGATTTACATGATACAGAACAATCTTAAAATGTGCATGATCTAACCTTGAACTCATCAAAGTGCCAATATTTGAGAAGATCCTTGAAATCATTTTCTGAATCATCGTTGGGCTTGTTTACCATTCGAAGATCGTCATCATCAAAAGGTTTAAAGTGCTTCCTATACAAATGATACTTGTACTTCCTCTGAGAAGATTGAATTCCATCCAAAACCCACTCCTTTCTAGGATCAGGAATATTATATTTCTCCTATAATTTGTTCTTTGGGTTAGTAATATAAAAAGTATAAAATGTTCTTAACCAAAATTAGAAAAGTAAGAACTCAAACTAGGGTATATTCCCACAAGTCATTTTTTGTATCCGCATGATTCTACTTGTGTATATGAAGGGGACAAAGCATTGCATTTCTTGCCAAAGTTCCAAGAAATCTACCCAGCTCTGCTACAGTTTGTTTCGTAGGACCAACCGCTTGTTTGTAGCTATTCAGAACAATGAGTTTACAGTCTTTTCGTGCATGTACATTCTGCATTATGGTATTTCCTCTTCTTCTTTTTTTACTCAAAGGGCCTATAATAATATGAAGCAGAATTAAACACAACATATAATACCACAACGTAAGCTAATTTTATTATGAAATATGTCTCAATATTTAATAGTAAATTTAAATGTGCTTTCCTTCTTCTCCACATAGTTCATTTTCTTTAGAATTCAGTGGTTCTTGTTGCATTTGGTCCTGTACATCTTCTCCTTCTAGAGTGGAAGAATCTCTCGACACTTGTTGTAATTATTCCACTGCAACTTCTGTTACTACAGTGGAAGAATTCATAGGCAGTTCTTGTTGCAGTTGTTCCTGAACAGCTTGTGCTTTGAGAGTGGATGAACTCTGAGTCATGCATTGCATTGGTTGATGCATAGACTGTGGTTCTACAGTGGAACATTTCTGAGTCACCTGTTGAATTGCTTCCTGCACAGCCTGTCTGTGCTTTTACATTGGAAGAACTCTGAGACATTTGTTGCACCTGCTTCTGTATAGTTTGTGCTTTCAAAGTGATGGATTTACAAGGAGACTTTCGAGGCACTTGTTCTTGTAAAATTTGTGCTTTCAAAAATGCAGACTTTTGAGGAGACTTTCGAGGCACTTGTTCCTTCATATCTTGTGCAGAGGAGACTTTCTAGGCACCAGTTGCTTTATAGCTTGTGCTACTAGATCAATAGAAGACTTTTGACACACAATCTGTTCACTATTTCTCAATGACGAAAGCCGTTTGGAAGCCATGGATGTAAGACTTCCAGCCGCCACGTATTTCCTTCCTTTCAGATTACTATTTTTTCTTGGAGTCATGACTACTGAATCTAGCAAAACAATACTAGACGTAAGCATCATACTAATAAAGTGATAATTGTAGTTCAAGTTGTGAAAATTAAAAAAAATAGTGCGAGAGACTTAAATTCGAATCAACAGGTGAAATATTTTAGAGCAAACAATATGCAGAAATTAAAATACAGTGAAAGTGTTAGTCTGTCATCCTTTTAAAAATAAGCTTAAACATGTTATTCCTATATTAAGTCTTACTAATAACTAGCCTCAAAAGGAACTTACAAATGGCTCAAATAACAGTCAGGCTAGCAGTAGTATAGTCAGTCTCAAACCACTCTAGTGTCACAATTTTAAATTTTCACAACCACCAATAAAAATAACTCTGCATATAGTTAATTAGATAGAAACACAAACCCTTCACTAAGTATAATCAATCAGTACTGATATTGAGACTCCCTTCAATGATTCACTAGCTAGCTCGCGCACCAGATATTGAATCTTCTTGTAAAATTTAAGAAACTTATAACAAAATTATTGGAAAAAAGAACTAATAGAAATTGAATAATGAGATACAGGTAAGAAATATAACCAAAGTATTTTTGTCAAAAGACCTTTATCAATCACTCAAAACAAACTAAAAACACATGATCAATATATATTTACACCCAGTTCAGAAGTTTTTTTTAATTTGAAGTAAATAGATACGATTAATAAGGACCACAGGTTGAGTTTACAATCAAAAGTCTACCAGAAAGGTAGCACCAGTACAAGATCCTAATTTGCAGTCAAAGAGGTAATCAAATTGACAAAAGTGTCAATTACAGGAAATAAAATATTACAGGAAAATAAGTTTACAAGGCAGCTAGCTTTTACAGAAATATCAAGCTATAAAAGTTCTGAATTTGTTATTTAATCAACCACCGCCATCCAATCCCAATCAGTATCATCATAATCATCCTCCTCTTCTGATGTTTCCATAATTGCATCTTCTGAATGTTGTGAATCACATGGCATATCAATAACATAAACAAGGATATCTTCTCTTGACCAACTAATGTCATCATCGGGTAATCTGTTCAAGGGACCAATGTCTTCAGTAGGGTCCCTCCAAAATGTTTCTCCAATATTAGGACAATTTTCTTCCTCCAAGTCATACAAATTGACAGGGACTTTATTGCGTGCATAGTAAACATCCATCTCAGTTGGATCCTCCACATAAAAAACTTGATGCACTTGAGATGCCAACACAAAAGGGTCATATGTACTACGTAATATGTTGAAGTACACATGGGTCAATCCATACTCATCTTTTTCATTATAAAACCAAGAACATCTAAATGGACAACACCAAAACAACCATAGTAATCAAATTCAATAATATCTTCAATATCACCATAGTACATAACCTCTCCACCAATGGGATTCTGATCTCGGGCACTAGCAAAACTGTCAGTTGTCGCAGCCAAAGACACTCCACTATTTTGAGACTTCCGTGTGGAATCTCATTTTAATGTATGAAATCGGTATCCATTAACAAAGTATGCTGTATAGCTTCTGGTTGCCACTTTATTAGGCCCTTTAGCTAGCCATCATAACTGATTAGGAACTTCAGCAGTTTTAACTTTCTCTTTTAACTAATTGCCAAATTCTTAACTATGAATCCTTGCTCTTGTCCATGCATTTGATCTAATACTACCCTCAATTAAAGCCTTATCTTCCCTGTAAGTATGAATAATTCAAATACAATCATTTAACATTTATATTAAATTTTACAGTACAATAACAAAATATATAAAGTTCAAAAACTTACTTGATAAAATTCTCTACTTGTTCATCTCCAGTATTGAATAGAACATATTGATGTGCTTCACTTGATAACTGTTGATCAATCTTCAGAGACTTTCCTTTTGTTTTCTTCTCTTTTCCAATTGCATGACCTATCTTAGGGAATATAGTTGGTAGATCATCTTGCCCTTGTTCAGCATCCTCATCATCCTGATCAGTTTAGTACCTACTGAATCTTGTCTTCACTCCATCATGTAGGTATCTCGAACAAAAAGTCAATTACTCTTAGGCAACAAACCCATCTATAATTGATGCTTTCGGATTAAATCAATTGCGAACAAAGTTCTTCAACTCACACAATTCTCTCTCCATAGGATATATATAACGAAGATGATTTGGACCCCCCAACTTAATTTAATCTACCAAATGGATAGGCAAATGCTCCATTATATCAAAAAAACTTGGAGGAAAAATCTTTTCAAGCACACATTCAACTTTTTTTATCAGCCTGCAATCCCTCTAGATCTTCCCGCTTTATAACCTTACCACATATGGCTTTAAAGAAGTTCCCTTACCTAATCAAGACTACTGCCACATTCTTGGGAAACATTTTTTGAACTGCAATTTGGATCAAGTAATGCATCATAATATGAGCATCATGGCTCTTATAGCCTGATATTTTCATCTTTTCCACGTCTACATGCTTTGATATATTTGACGCACACCTTTTTAGTAATTTGACATTCTTAAACACACTGTAGAATATATATTTTTTCTTCTGGTTTCATGGAAAAATAGAATTTAGCTAAATAAACTTTTTCCCTAGTATTGTCTATTACTGGATGAATCTCCTTTCTTATCCCCATTTCTTGTAAGTCACAGCAAAAATTAATGTGATCCTTTGACTTTCCTATTATATCCAATAAAGTAGCAAGCAAACTGTCAAAAAAATTCTTCTCAATATGCATCACATCCAGATTGTGCCTCAACAAATATGTAGGCCAATATGGAAATTGAAACAAGATGGATCTTTTCTTCCATGGACCATCAATAGTTCAACGCCTTCTCTTTTGGCCCTTTCTAAAGACATTGTTGAAATCTTGCAACTTTCCAAGCACTTCTGTGCCCGACAGTGGTGTAGGTGTAGGTCTACGATCCTCCGCACTATTAAATAATTTCTTGTCTCTTCAAAATGGATGATCAAGAGGAAAAAATGCCCGATGTCCTAAGTAACACATCTTACAACTATGTTTGAGGTATTGAGAGCATGTGTTATAGTTACAAGTTGGGCATGCCAATTTCTCCTTAGTGCTCCATCCGGACAACATTGCTAGCGTTGGAAAATCACTAACTGTCCATAATAAGGTTGTACGCATTTTAAATGTTTGCTTTGAATGAGCATCATATGTTTCTACCCCAAATTCTCATAGCTTATTTAATTCATCAATTAATGGTTGTAGGTACATATCAAAATCATTTTCTGGAGAATATGGACCTGCAATGATCATTGACAGCATTATGTACTCTAGCTTCATGCAAATCTACGGTGACAAATTATAGTTCATCAACATAACTGTCCATGTGCTATGGGAAATGCTCATGGTTTGAAATGGATTGAATCCATCACTTGAAAGACCCAATCTGACGTTTTGAGGATCATTTGAGAAGGTTGGATGCAAAGAATCAAAATGCTTCCAAGCATCTCCATCAGCAGAGTATCTTAAATTCCCATCATTAGGTCATTCAGTAGCATGCCATCTCATTGCACCTGCCATTTCAGCACACATAAACATTCTCTAAAGCCTAGGTTTCAAAGGACAATATCTCAAAACCTTTGCATTAGAGGTTGCACTAGTTGAACTGTCACCCACATTTGTCCATCTATAAGACCGACACACACTGCATTTTTCTGCCTCTGCCTTGTCTTTCCAAAATAGCATGCAATCGTTAGGACATGCATGTATTTTATCATATCCAAGGCCCAGATCTTTTATCATTTTTCTAGCCTTATTGAAAGACTCGGGCAGTTGAGCAAAGGGAAAAGCTTCTTTTAACAAGTCTAACATATCTAAAAATGCCACATTACTCAACCCATGCAGGCTTTTAAGTAAGTATAATCGAATGATGAAACTCAACTTGCTGAACTTCTAACACCCTGGATATAACTTTTTTTCCCTTCTTTGACTAATTTGAAAAATCTCTTTGCATCTTCAAATAGTCCTTCTCTGACTCCTTCTTCATGCCCTGCGTCATCCTCTATATTTCTAAATGTATCATGAAGTAGTCCATCAATATCATCATGATTGTTACAATCTTCATCGTTACTGCTTGGATGTAGTGTACGGGAGGATACTCTTTCCCCGTGAGAAATCCACCTGTTGTATCCTTCAACAAATCCTTTTACAAAAAGGCGGTCCTCCACCATATTTTTGTAATGCCAATAAAGATTCTTGCAATCATCACAGGGGCACAATATTTTATTTCCTTTAGAAGCTCGTTCAAACGCTTAATCAAGGAAATCCTTCACTCTATTTATGAACTCATCAGAGCTTCTTCTTAGACTCATCCAACTTCTATCTAAATTATTCATTTCCATTGTAATCTACGTGACACAAGAAATCCAAAAATTTAAGATTTATGATAAACTATGAAACATAAAAGGCAACAATGTTCAGCAAGCACAATATCATTTTCAGCAACCACTTCACTGTATTACACATTATTGACCCAAAGACAAGATAGATTGACAAGACAGATTAACAACTAGGAAATCAATAACATAAATTTTTAGACATGACACACAAGTAAACCAACAGTTAATCCAATGTTTGGACACTTCAAGATAAGACATTTTCAGACTTAATCGTTTTGTACAACCAATGGTGATCATTTTCTTAGTATGAAACTGATTCATTTTGATCTAATTTTATTTATCAAGACATGACTAGGATGCTACACTTTCTTATAATAGACATGTACATTTCTAAAGGGGTGGGAAGCATTCAAGTAGCTTCAACTACAAACTCTTAGTCATAATAACATTAAAGTGGCTTAATCAAAATATTTTAAAGAAAAACTCTCAAGATAACAACTAATTATACTAAAATAGCCCTAAGTTTCTTATAACAACTTCAACAAGTTTATCATGCTTAACAAATTTATGTTGTCAATGACTTATGGACATTCGAGAAAGGTGAGATAGTCACACAAACTATTATCAGAAAATAAAAAGATTCAGGTTTAACCTACACTACCTAACTTAATAGCTCATGCATCAAAAAAGCCAACATCAATGGCATGAGAGATATGGTCTATAGTAAATAATTTTATTATAGCTACCATCAAAATTTAGTCACACAAATTAATTATCACAAAATAAAAAGAAACAAAGATAAACCACACTATCAAATTTATTAATAGCTCATGCAACAAGAAATCCATCATCAATGACAAGAGAAATATGGTCTAGAGTAAATAATTTTGCCACAGCTACAAACAAAATAAAGATCCACAATAGCAACACTCTAAATAAAATTAGATTAATATACATTAAGAATGAACATATTTTAAGAGAGAACAACTGAGGATTCAACTAACCAGATCACAAATTCATTAAATCAGCGGACAAAAGTTACTTTTAAATCTCCGGCCGATAACATTTCTTGCACCGTCAAATGACAAATGATGAAACTATAGAAAATGTGAGTTGTTTGGTTGCAAACATGAAATAGCCAAGAGTGATTAAAATTACCATGTCCAAGTCCTAATTAAAATATTACTAGAATGCAAATAGTAAGTAAAAACTTTATACAATCCAAATAAGAATAAAGCCTATATTGCTAGGACTCTTCTAAAATATCACTGTGTGTAAGTGTAAGATCCTTCAAAAGTAGAACATTTTTGAAGGATCGGACACAAGTACAGTAGTATTTATGGACAGTTTGAGCAATAAAGAACAAAACACTTGCCATATGTGGCTTTCCATAATAACAAGAGGCCAAATTACATTCAACTGACAATAAGAAGCTTTACATCCATGCCAAGTCACAAATACATTACATATAAACTTTGGTAAAAAGACAAACTAGTTTGACATTTTCTTTTGAATATCATTTTTTTCACGCCTCAAAATCGGAGTGAGACATGACACGACAACTAATGTCTTGTAACTTTGACTGAGCAATCAACTAAATATGTCTAATCATACCAATAAAAATATATGTTTCAGTTTCAGATATTACATCGATTCAATGAAGAAATTCAGTGAAGGGAATAGTTTTGAAAAGAAAAAATTATATCTTTTAAAATTTCATTAAAAAACTTAAATATGAGAATACTTGACCAAATAGTCCTCTTTTAATAAAAGATCATTTTTTAGTTAACTCTTGTGAAAACCATAGCCAAACCAGTAGATCGACACATCAATAAAACAGATTCCACACTTAAAGTAGACACACTAAGTATATGAAAGAGATGACATACTAAGTAAACCAATAGCTTAGTCAAAATCAGTAACTTAAATGAAAGATATGACACACTAAATAAATCGACACCCTATCCAAGACCAGTAACATAAATAAAAGAGATGTCACACTAACTAAACCAACAACTTAGGCAATGTTTGGACACTTCAAGAAAACAAATTCCACAATTAACTTTTTTGAATAAACAATGGTCATTTCTTACAAAGAAGCCAATACATTCTAATCTAATTTTATGACCATTCGAGATAGGCAACACACAAACTATTATCAGAAAATAAAAAGATAGAGTTTTAACCCACACTACACTAACTTAATAAATCATACATCAAAAATTCAAGATCAACGACAAGAGAAATCTGGTAACCAATTTCACCAAAGCTGCCAGCAAAAATTCACTCACACAAATCTACTATCAAATAATAAAGAGAAACAGGGTAAAAAATTACTACCAGATTTATTAATAGCTAGTGCAATAGGAAATCCAACATCAATGTCCACATTGAACAATCCACCAAAAAGATTCTATCAACAAAAGTTAAGACCATACACAATATTTATTTAATAGCACATACAACAGCAAAATCCCAAAATTATACCATATCTAACAACAACAAATTAAGACCACAAACAATAGCTAATTTAATAGCACATGCTACAGCAGAATTCTACAATTATACCATATCTAACACCAATAAATTAACACCAACACATAGCAGTAACTAAATCGTACATGCAACAGAGAAATCCAATAATTTTACCACACCTAAAAAAACAAATTAACACCAACACACAACAACAACTAAATCATACATGGAACAGAGAAATCTAATATTTTTACCATACCTAACAACAATAAATTAACACCAAAACACAACACCAACAAAATTCTAACAGTAAAATCCAAAAATTTCACTAACCCTCACAGTGACAACCTAACAGCATATGCAACAACAAAATCCAATAATTTCACAAACCCCGTTGCTCAAAACTTAAAGAGAAAACAAGAGATTAAAGAAAAATACCTTAAAAGATCAAACTTGTTGAAGAAATCCAAGATTTATCAGGTCCAGCTCTAGTCACAAACAGATTTTGCTAAAATTTGAGATATTTAGCTAAAATCAACGCCAACTCCACTATAATAACCAAAACACCAACTAAAATCACACAAACCCTCAAAGAGATGAGAGGGATTTGCAGATTTTAGCTCCTAATAGTGAAATACTAGCTTAGATTAGTACAAATCTGAGAGCATTAGCTCAGATTTGCAACGGCGCCTAGGTTTGAAAAGAAAGAATTGTAGAGAGAGGTTAAAGAGCTTTGTTTGTCTGAGGTAGGTTTTTAGAGTGTAATTGCTAAAATGAATTTAGAAAGTGTATTGATTCTATATGTGTTGTTTCTAAATGTGTGTTTGGGAAATCATGAAAAATAAAAGTAAAATATTGGTATTGGTGGGTGATGAAAATTATTGAGGGAAATGTGGAGGATTAATGGACTGTTGCAATACAATAAAATT
This sequence comes from Jaltomata sinuosa, assembly GCA_003996215.1. NCBI lineage: Eukaryota > Viridiplantae > Streptophyta > Magnoliopsida > Solanales > Solanaceae > Jaltomata > Jaltomata sinuosa. Next base: position 114,918 of record QJPP01003194.1, on the reverse strand, counting down.
TTCAGATAACCGTTACCATAGATGACTTTATCGCAACGGCTCACAATACCATTGCTACAGGTAGCCCTATTGCAACGGTCATATTTTAATGGCAATGGTCATATGGCTAAGCCATGTCAATAGGAACCAAAACTTTTGTCAACGGTCATAATCGTTGTACTAGACTAGTTATAGCAACGGTTTGGAAATGGTTACTAGCAAGTCTATTCTCATAGGCCCAATTTCTGGTAGTGCCTGTTTAATCGGGTAGTAAGGGTTCGCCGTCGGGTCTGCCGCTCAGTTGAAAACTATGAAACAAGTCTGCGGTAGTTCAAAACTTGAATTGGCACAATATCGCGAAGTGGCCGCCCTTGCTCAATTTGGCTCAGACCTTGATGCTGTCTGCACGGCCTAGTAGTTGGGTCGTGACACAAACTGCCACAACCCACTATAATGGCATCTTGTGAGCACATCGTAATCCCGTCTGACACAAATTTAGTACGACAGCTTTTCAAAAATAGTCGTAATATATACATTTATAACTGTCGTAATATCCCTCGATTAATGCGGCATGTTTGTTCTATAAAGTGGTGATTTAAAAATGCCATAATTGTAAAAAAATTCAAGATCGTATCTATTTTATGAAGGATTAAAACCATCGTAATGTTCAATGCGAGAAATCTTAAAGCGTCCTAATATTCAATTTTAAACTGCAGACCTTTGTTGCAATTATTAATTTTTCAATTTTGTCATTCCTCATTTACATCCTATATATTTAAACTACTATAACATCATAGTAATTTTACCACAAACATAAAATATCAAAGCAAAATATTCATCATATAAAACAAACATACTCCAAAAATACATCACCAAACTACGATAGTTTGAATTGATATTTGACACTCCAAACATATGAAATACTAAAGTTTTGAATTAATATTCGACACAGTGTTGTTCATCAAGGATATGCAAAAAAGCATCCTAAAAGTTATTTCTAATCAACACTAGGTCCAACATCATTGTTACAACTTTCATTTGAATTTAATGCCTGAAAAAGAAAAAAATTAATGTGAGCAAAATCATTACATATCCAATTGATGTTGCAACTATTGACTTATGGAACATATCAACCATATCATATTAATAAATACACAAAGATCAGGCAGAATAACATCAACTACATGTAAAAAATTACACCTTTTGATCTCCAAAACTTACTGAGCTATTTTCGAAAATCAACTTTATTCGGGAGCTACTGAGTTGTTGCTCTGGTATATAAAAATAGAAAAAATTTAGCTGCAAATATTGGCAAACCAGAGATGACTGATTGGATACAATTAACTTCAAAAGATGAGTTTTTGATTGTGAAATCTGATGGAATATTGAAAGCTTAAGTCCCCAAAAAGTCTGTAACTATCTTAATAAGGTAGAGGACCATCATTATTGGCTTAACAAGATCTACTGATCTTTAACCAAATAAGCCATAACGAGCAGTAACAAAATCTTGGTCTTTGAATTTAGAGATACAAAATAGACATCCACATTAGATACAAAAATCCCTGAAAATAGATAGTTAATAGTGACAAAGCTAATTAGATACAATTCTACAATCACCCTTAACCTAATTTCCTTTTCTCTTTCTTAGCCTAAAATGATGGATTCACATTAAGAACATTCGTAGGACACTTAGAAATCATGCAAAAGTTTAAGCTTAAGTAGAAAAGAAAATAAAATAAAAAAATGAATATCTACAATGGTCATACCTGTGGAGGAGGTGGAAATAAGTGAGCGAACTCTTCAGGGATATTTCCTACGTTTCTTTGATATAAGTTAAGTAGCACAGTTAATTTGATTTCATACTCGTCACCTCTTGCTGCAACTCCAGAGTTGGATCCCTAGTGCTAGATGAACCCGCATTAACACGACCAAACCTCCTAGATGTCTGTCTGAATGTCATAGTTGGAACTATACCCAAGCCTAACCCTCGAACACTACCGAGGTGTTTGGGATTGAGTACTATACCAAGTGCATCATTAGGTGACACTTCAGCAATACTTGATGGTCTTTAATTCTGAATTTCTTCAATTTTATCATGTAAAAAATAAAAATAAGCATGAATGATATGTTAAGTTGGCCTAGCTCATTTTAAAATCAGAATGATATAACTAGCCCCAATTAGATCTAAAATATAGAAAGAATTTCCATGCTTGCCAGATGATTTAAGCAATGAAACAAGCTCATAACTTCAACAAACAGACAGTAATTGCAGCAATTTTCCTATGCTATAGTAAATACACTATAAATCTCTTACAACAAAGTTCGCCATCAAAATGAACTAAGCCTCAATTCAAAAAGTTTTCATTTCAACAGCTAATCCAGCAAAACCATATTCAGATGAGGTTCAATGATTCTTTTCTTCATTAAGAAGTCCAAAATAGATGCATAACTCAATTCAAACAAATTGTCATCAGCTATTTTTTTAAAATTAGAAAAAAACTATCAAACCACAAGGACAATCTCTCACAATAATCTCAAAATAAATCGTTCCAAAAATCAAATCCAAACACTTAGAAAGGAAAAAATGAAAATAAAGAAGAAAGTTCAGATACATAACCAATTAGGATATGCTTCTCTAAGTGAACATATCCACAAACATATTGAACTACTTGTCACAACCTTATATCACAAGTGTTATGATGGCACCTACCCCAATTCATCTGTGGTAGGTAAACAAAACTCAATAACCACAATCAATTAAAAGTAAAAGCAAATAGTAGAATATCAATACGAACGACAAATAAATAACTCAAAGTCATCCTAAAATGAAAATAGAACAATACATCCCAAAATTCCAAAATTTAGCTGTCACCAGTACAAGAGCGACTTTAGTAAAAAATGCCATAACTAAAAATACAAATCTATCCAAGAAGAAAATAAAATAGAAGTAAAGGATAGAGGAAGCTAGGATAGTCTCCGAACAAGGATCTCACCACAACTTAATTCGAATAAAGCAACCCTGCACGATCAAGAGTCGCATTGGCAACTCATACTAGAATCTGCATAAAAAAGATACAGAAGAGTAGGGATGAGTACAACCAATAGTACTTAATAGGCATTATAGGCTGGATGAACTTAAGCAGGTACTATATCAAATAAAAAAATACTAAAATAACCTTGCACGCAGAAAAGTCTCAGCAGTTCAATATCAATAAATCACCAAGGATCACCTCAAATCACAATAATAACCAATGAATGATGCAATTTAAGGATATTTAATGAGATGCAATGGAAAATGCCTACCGGTATACACCCCATCCTCATTCTTTTCTAGGATGTGGGACCCATAGGGGACTCGCTAAGTCCATATACCCCGTCTAGAATATGCTTCAGATGAATCTATAAAGTGTATTGTGTCTCACCATCTAGAATTTTCATCGGACCAAATCAATAAAGAGTATCATACGTCACCGCTCGAAATACGCATCAGACCAACTCAATAGAAGGTAGTTAATTTTCTTTCAAAAAAATAGTGTTTATAATGGTACAATCTAGTGAATCATGAGATGAATAAATATGCATGATCAAGAATAATAATATTCAAACACAACATATAAGTATTAAATCTTAAGCTATCAATCAACTCATCCACACAGGTTACAAGCCTCAATATCAAGCAAGAATTTGAATCACGATTCACTAACAGCAGAAACCCCAATTTGGGCATCTCAACAATACATCTCATATGCCACTTTAAATCACTAAGTCACCCATATTATAGCATGCTTTACATGATAAGACCCAACCCAAGCAAAGTCTGAAGAAAGTTAAGTCATAACCTACCTCAAAACCAAACAAATGCGCCACGAACCACCACTAAAATGATTGATCTTCTAAAACAGCCTCAATTCACCTTAAATCTATCAAGAATAAGTTCTATACATGAATACAAGTCCATCAATACCCATATTTCTATACTTCTACTCTGAGTCTAAAAAATTAACCCAAAAGTCAACCCCGAGCCTATAAAGAAAACACTAGAATTTTATTTGAAAATCACATTACGCATAACTTAAGAAACTCAAATACAAAATTTTATTCAAAACGTAGTTTAAATCATCTTTCAAATCATCAAAATACTATCTCTTAACTTTACCCCAAAAATTCTCAAATTTTCCATGTTCATACGCGATTAAAAATGAAGAATTCATCAATAAACTAGTAAATTAATGTTAAAATTAGTTTACCCATACTAAAAGGACCTCAATTTATAAAATCAACGAAAACCCATCACAATATGATACTCAAACCAAAAACTTTTGATTTCTTATCTTTGGGGTTTTAAATCTCAACTTTGTGAATCAAAATCATGAAAATGAAAAACAAAATCTTGGAAAATAAATAAAAGTAGGGTAGAAACACGTACCAATGATCATACAAAAAAATGCATCAAATGTTACCTCAATCAGAGCTCTCTAGATCCCAAATGTCAAAAATACAAAATAGATGCGATTTATGGCTTAAACTCAATGATTTCCACTGCCGCGAACCATTTCTCGCAACTGCAAAGTCGTAGCCGCGATCGGACCTTCACACCTGTTGTCCTTCTGCACCTGTGGTCCTTTCACACTCGCGGGCCAATTGTTGCACCTGCGGTCTACTGGTGTGGCCCTTCTTCTGTACCCGCATTGCACCAGAACCAACAATGACAAACTTCACTAAAAAGGGCACAACTTCCTCATATGGACTCGAAATGCGTTGATTCTATTGAGTTGGTTCTGATATTTTGATACGGAACTAATGGTTCCAAGCAGACACCAACTAGATTTTATTTTCTTCAGATGGTACTATCAAATCTCAACAACGTAAAATTTCAAACTTTGAACAAGTATCCAAAACTCACCTAAGACCTCTTGAACACAAACTAATAGTACAAAGCAAAGCAGTTGTAAAACATATTCTTGACCTAATGGAATTATTAAAACATCCAAAGGAGGTCATCTTGACTGGATGTTGACCGAAGTCAACTTTTAACTTTGAAATCTCTAAATTTCTAAATAATGACTCAAAACTGAACAAAACCTTCAACTAGACAAAAAATCACGCTCCAAACCTAGTGAAATCATCAAATGTCAAAAAAAACTTTTCTAACTTCGAATATTGACTTTGGTCAACTCTCTTAAATTTTTAGCTTCTTAAATTCAAAAACTCTTCCAAAATTCATATTAATGTGTTGGGACCCAAACTAATAGTCCTACTAACCCAAAAATTATATTTCAAAGTTGATGGCGCTTATGGAATTTTTTTACAAGATCAACTTCTACATATATTAAGTAAAGTCAACTATATCAACTTTCCAACCTTCTAAGATAAAAAAACTTACATAATTTTCAACCAACCACCTCGAGAATTGTTCCACCCACTCTTGCATAGCACAATTACTATAAAGGAACTATGGAAAAGGGCAAAATGATTAAAATGCACCAAAAGTCAAAAATCACTATAAGAGTTGTTACATTATCCACCACTTGAACTTCTGTTCATTATGATGACCCTTCTGGTCATCTTCGTATTTATGCATTCATTATACTATTAGAGCCTTTATATAGTGGCCCCAAGTCATTTACGGCATGCTGGGATTGATAGTTTGGTGCCCTGGTCATTCGTTTGGTCGTTATGACTATCTGCCTGTTTTAGAGCCTAAACTTAGAATATCATTGACTTTAGTCAATATTCTTAGCTAACATGCTCTAAATTGAATTTTGACAGTTCCTCTAGCTACGGAGCGATGAGTTTTGCCTATTTAAACCCTCAGTTGAGGCCTGAGAACTTCCGGTGTTGGTTTTGTATTGTTTTCTTAGTTTTCAGGCCATTTGGAGTTGAAATTGTAACATTGGGTGACTTTCAATGATCGGAGTCTCAGATTTAAAATCTGACAATTCCATCAACTCCGAAATGGTGAGTTTGGGTTAGAAAGGTGATTGGTCAGACTTTGGAAGCTTTCGAATTCATTTCGTCTTAAATTCTGGGTTTTAGCCAAGTTGAACTTGAAAGTTTGACCTTGGTCAACATTTGGAGAAGTTAGCCTCGGATGGAAAATCTGACAGCGCTGTTAGCTCCAAATTGTTGACTTTGAGCTAGGGAGACCTTTGGTTTGGGTACCAAGCTCATTTTAGGCCTCGGTGTTCCATTTTGAAAAGTTAGGCCTAAAGTTGTTCTTGGGCGTGGGGCCCACTTATCATGCTATCGACCTCCGTTGGGATTTTCATCGATTTTGTTGGGTCTAGAATGCCATTTATAATCGAATATCTCTATCATGCTATCGACCTCCCTCTTGTTTTTCTTTGCGAACTAGAAGGCTGGCCGCGTTCGTGAAGGCTTGTGCTAGCCGCCTGGAAATTGTTCATCGCGAACGCGATAGCTGGCCGCGTTCACGAAGGGTTAGTCCAGCAGCTATTTAAGCTGGCCATTACATTTTTCCAGCCATTTCTATTATTTCCCCCAACTCCTAACACTCCCAAATCCTCTCTAAATTACCCAAAGCAGTACCCCATTGAAGAAATCCTTGCTCCCTCGATAAATTCTTGCACTATCAACGTTTTGGGTAAGTTTCCCCTTTTTCGATTGTTGTCTTTTTCGTTGGTTTAATCCACCATTGTTGCGTTTCCCTTAAGCTCGAATTTTGTTGGTTCTAGTTTCTGTTCCGGGTGGATTGCATGCTTAGCAGGCTTGTTCTTACTCGCACCCTCAGCTAAATTCTTCCGTTGGTAGGTGATTCTTGCCCTTTTCGATTGTTCTCTCCTTAAATTCCAATTATTAGCCTCTTAGCTTTTGGAGTTGTTTTAGCTCAAAAATGTTGCCCATTTTCCCTAAATTTTTCGGGGATGTGCTCCCATGACCTTGGTGATCATAATGGCAGTTTTCATTTCTGATTTTTATTGTGGGACCCGCGGGGCCGCTTTTGACCCAAATTTGGCCTAGCTATAATTCTGGCATTATGGGTATCGTTGGACTCGTTTTGATGTTTGAATTATGGTTTTGGATAGTTTGATTGTTGTTCAAGAGTTCTCAGAGCATTTCGTGGCTTGGACCTGGTTGTTCGGGCAGTTTATCGTCGAACGACAGGTAGGTTACGGCTTAACTCCCTAGACTTCGCATATATCAGGTAAAATTGTACTAGTTGGCATCCTTGGGATGGGTTATTAGGTTGGTACCACAGACCTTGACCGCTTTTCCATGATCCGTCCCGTTTGTTTCCTCCGTTGTGTGTAGAATTCTTGATAATTAATATTATTACCCTTGTGGTCCTGTGAGGCCTTGTTGAATCTGGAACATAGACGGTGGGGATCATTGGGAATGTCCACGAGTCCCGGACATAGAATTATCCTTCTAGGCTGGTTATGCTTGATGAGTAGCTTTGGAGCCTATGCAGGACCGATAGGTTAATTATGAGCTGCGGGGCGGCTATTGTGTGTTTGATTATTCCATTTCCATGCATATAGAGAGGTCTTCCCATGTTTTACTACAGTTTTAGCTTCGGGCCTTCTGGAGCTTTTTTCTAAACCTTGTATGGCATGGGGCCCATTTTCGATAGAAATGATTTGGAAACGGTTTTTGACTTGTCTTGTGGATCTTCTTGGGGTAAGGAAAGTTTTAAAAGATATTTTATCAATAGTTCCACTTTTCTAGGCTTGACAGGGTCGGGTGCCCTACTTTTATACTACAGCATCCAAGGTGTTACTGGACTAGGAAGGGCCGAGTACTAGAGCTTTTGGGCTTACTATTTTAGACATGGATACCCTCTAGGCAGCTTTACTTGGGGATTGTCTTGAGGATGTGGGGCATCTAGTATGTTGGTTATGGGCCTCCATGGACCTTTCCATTCCAAATCAGAAGCTGCTAGCAGCGGGTGTCGGAGGGAGGGTATACGGTGTAGTAGTGGTATACGGGTGAGACCTTCTATGGATCACGTCTTCTGGGCCTTATAGGTTGCCGGAAGAGAGTCACATATGGTACTTTGATCACTTTTTACTTAGCATAGCATTATATCATTCATCTGCGTGAGGTACCACCCTTGTCTGTTGATTGTTGGTTGTACACTCCGGTAGTATGGGATGCCGGAGGGTTTGTTTTCACTTGTTTGCGTTCCTTGGTTGTATGGGCGGCCAAGGGACTGTAGGTAGAGTCCTATCACATTACTTCTATCTTGAGTTTGAGATTGGTTACAGCGGGGCTGTTGGTTTCTGGAATAAGATTGTTGTGATTAGTGTGGTTAGAACATGGTTACAGTGGCGCTATGGGTGACTATTTGTTATGATTAGCATGGTTACTGTTACTATTTCCGACCATGTCTGCTTTGCATTTTCTCCCTTTTACTTATACTTGAGGTTACTGGTATACCGTCCATTTCTAGACTTATGCATGTACACTGTTGTTGCGAGGATCCTAGGTGCGTTATTCTTATTTTCACCTGTGTTTGTCATGTATATATTCTATTTGCTAGTCTTGCTTGTTGCTTTCTGCTGTCTTCCCTCTGGGCTAGTTCATGTATACTTTATCATTGATTTATGTGACTGTTTATTTCTACTCTGCCTGCTACTGTTCTTTTACTTTATATGTACCCAGTCGGCCTATGATACCTACTGGGTACCTTATGCTTTGCATGTGGTGCTCACCCTACCCCCTGCATCTTTTGGTGTAGATCTTGGTGTGGGCCATTATCGTTAGAGCGCAGGAGACTCGTGCGGGCAGCTGTTTTTGGATCATCCAGGCTGAGGGTGAGCTCTTGGCATTCAGAGCTTGACTTGGTTTACCGTTTATATATCCTGTACTCTGTTACTATTCGGAGACAGCTTATGTATATATTTCTTTTGGACCCTTTGTACTCCTATTGTAGTTCGGCTCTTATAAACTATGATACCAGGTTTTGGGTTGGTTTAGCTTCCGCTTTGTATTTATATTACTCAGGTTATCCATTTTATTCATCTTATTCCCTTGCTTCCACTTATTTATTTGTTCTTCTGCTTAAACTGTTAGAAAGTAGTCCATTACTAACTGTTTCGAGTTACGGGAATTGGTTCGTCTACCGGGGGGTTGTAGGTGCCATCATGACCGAGAAATTGGGTCGTGACAGGTTGGTATCAGAGCCCTAGGTTCACCGGTGTCATCGGTATAGGAGTCAATGTCTAGTAGAGTCCTGCGGATCGGGGCTGAGACGTACGTGCTCAATCTTCGGGAGGCTATACTGATATCTTAGGGAAATGGACTTTTCTTGCTTCTCTTTTGTGCGTAGTATCCTTGAAGATTCCTGGAAATCTTATTTGTTCTGGTTCACTCTTCTGCAGATGGTTCGTAGGAGATCGTCAGCTTCAGGCCGAGGAGAGCCTCCTGCCCCTGCACCTCCAACTCCAGCTAGGGGTCGGGGTGGTCGCAAGGGCAAGGCTAGAGGTATTCCTAGAGCAGCGGCCTTTTTGGTCTATTCAGCCACCAGCTCAGGGAGGTGGCGGTCAGGGTAGAGGTGGTGCTCAGCATGGCAGAGCAGGTGGTAGGGATGGCGGTCAGGCAGGTGGAGGTCATCGTCAGTTCTATGTGGTCTTAAGGAGACCGGAGGCAGAGGCCTCGGATGTTGTGATCACAGGTATGATTTTTGTATGTTGCCATCCTGCTTATGCTTTGTTTGATCCTAGATCCACTTGTTCATATATATTTTCCTACTTTCTGCCTCGTTTGGGGTTGGCTAGTGAGCCCTTGTCTCTGCCTGTTTCTATTTCGACCCCAATAGGAGATTCTTTAGTAGTGGATCAGATTGTGATATCCTGTGGGTTATCTATTGGTGATTTGGATACTTGGGTTGACTTGATGATACTTGATATGTTAGATTTTAACGTGATACTAGGCATGGACTGGTTATCCCCTCACTGTGCGGTTTTAGATTACTATGCTAAGATTGTTACCATAGTCGTGCCCAGTGTATCCTCGGTTGTGTGGCAGGGTTCTGTTAGCCATGCACCATCTGGGATCATTTTTTGTCTTTGAGCTAGGAAGATGATATCCCGTGGGTGTTTAGCTTATCTAGCATATGTCTAAGATGCTAGTGTTAACCCTACGTCTCCTGAGTCTGTTCATGTGGTTAGAGACTTCCTAGATGTGTTTCCTACCGACCTGCCAGGCCTTCCACCTGAGAGGGATATTGATTTCGCCATCGAGTTGGAGCCAGGCACTAGGCCCATTTCTATCCCTCTCTACCATATGGCTCCTGCTGAGTTGAGAGAGCTTAAGGAGCATCTCCAGGACTTGTTAGCTAAGGGGTATATTAGACCGAGTGTGTCTTCTTGGGGGTGCTCCTGTCCTCTTCGTGAAAAAGAAGGATGGGTTGATGCGGATGTGTATTGATTACCAACAGTTGAATAAGGTGACAGTGAAGAATAGGTATCCGATGCTGAGGATTGATGACTTATTTGATCAGCTTCAGGGTTCCGCCATGTTTTCTAAGATTGATTTGAGGTCCGTCTACCATCAGTTGAGGATTAGGGCGTAGGACATCCCTAAGACCGCATTCAGGATATGATATAGCCATTATGAGTTCCTGGTGATATCTTTTGGGTTGACTAATGCCCCCACAGCCTTCAGGGACTTGATGCACAGGGTGCTTAACCCGTACCTGGATATGTTCATTATAGTCTTCATTGATGACATTCTGATATACTCAAGGAGTAGGGACGAGCATGAGCAGCATTTGACGACTATACTTTAGACTTTGAGAGCTCACCAACTTTATGTCAAGTTCTCAAAGTGTGAGTTTTGTCTTGATTTAGTTGCATTCCTAGGACATGTGGTGTCTAAGGATGGGATTAGAGTGGATCCGGGTAAGATTTTTGCGGTTCATGATTGGCCTAGACCTACCACTCCTACTGAGGTCCATAACTTTATTGGGTTAGCTGGGTACTACAGATGGTTTGTTGAGGGATTTTCTTCCATAGCAACACCCTTGGCTATGCTGACTAGGAAGGATGTTCCATTTCAGTGGTCTGATCAGTGCGAGGATAGTTTTCAAAGGCTTAAGGCCTTATTGACTTCAGCTCCAGTTCTGACTTTGTCAGTTGAGGGTCAGGGTTTCTCCATATATTGTGATGCTTCAAGGGTCGTTCTTGGTTGTGTGTTGATATAGCAGAGTCGAGTGATAGCATATGCGTCGAGGCAGCTAAAGGTTCACGAGTTCAACTACCCCACTCATGACTTAGAGTTGGCGGCGGTAGTCTTTGCACTAAAGATATGGAGGCACTATCTATATGGAGTTCATTATGAGATATTCACTGACCATCATAGTCTTCAGTACATTACGAGTCAGCGCGAGCTGAACTCGAGGCAGAAGAGATGGGTTGAGTTGATGAAGTACTATGATTTCACTATCTTATACCATTCGGGCAAGACAAACTTGGTAGCGGATGCCTTGAGTCAGAAGACGGTGAGTATGGGCAGTCTAGCTTTACTTTTAGTTTCTGAGCGAATGTTAGCCTTGGACATCTAGTCCTTGGCTAACTGTTTGGTTAGGCTTGACTTATCAGATCCCAGCAGAGTTCTTGCCAGTGTTGAGGTTCGCTCTACTCTAGTTGATCAAATTCAGAGCCGGCAGTTTGAGGATCAGAGTTTGTGTGATCTTCGTGATCAGGTAGTTTGGGGTGATGCCAGCTAAGCTACTTTAGGTTTTGATGGTATTTTGAGGTTTGAGGGTCAACTTTGTGTTCTGAGAGTTGGTGATTTGATACAGTTGATACTCCGTGAGGCACATTATTCGAGATACTCCATTCATCCTTGTGTAGCGAAGATGTATAGAGATTTGAGGCAGATTTACTGGTTGGGTGGCATGAAGTGGGACATGAAAGAGTTTGTATCTCGATTCTTGAACTGTTAGCAGGTAAAGTTCGAGCACATAAGACCGGGTGGCTTGATGCAGCGGCTTCCCATTGCTTAGTAGAAGTGGGAAGGTATTACTATGGACTTTGTTGTTGGTTTGCCTCGCACTACTCGGAGGTTTGATTCCATTTGGGTGATCGTGGATAGGCTGACTAAGTCAGCACATTTCTTGTTGGTTCAGACTTCCTACGGGGCAAAGAGGTTAGCTCAGATCTATATTCGTGAGATTGTACGATTGCAAGGGCTCCCAGCTTCTATCATTTCAGACTGCGGCACTCAGTTCACATCTCAGTTCTGGAGAGCTAAATAGAGGGACTTTGGTACGGAGGTTCAGCTTAGTACTTCTTTCCACCCTCAGACAGATGGCCAGTCCAAGAGGACCATTTTGGTCCTGGAGGACATGCTTTGGGCCTGTGTACTTGACTTCGGAGGTTCATGGGATCATTTGTGCCATTGCCTGAGTTTGCATATAATAATATCTTTCATTCGAGCGTTGGCATGGCACCTTTTGAGTCTTTGTATGGTAGGTGTTGCAGATCGCCCATTGGTTGGTTTGATAGGTTAGAGTCCAGACAGCAGAGTATAGATTTGCTTAGAGATTCCTTGGACCGAGTCTGTTTGATCCAGGATAGACTTAGAGAGGCCCTGAGTAGGCAGAAGACCTACGCTGATCGTAGACTTTATGCCTTGGAGTTCAGTGTTGGTGATATGGTTTTCCTCTGAGTATCGCATGTGAAGGGCGTGATGAGATTTGGTCAGCGGGACAAGCTTAGTCCTAGGTTTATTGGGTCGTTTGTGATTCTACAGAGGGTTGGTAGTGTTGCCTACATGTTAACCATTCCTCTGATGTTTTCAGCTATTCACCTTGTATGATATGTCTCGATATTGCACCGGTATGTACCAGATGAGTCTCATGTGTTGCATTGGTATTCAGTTCAGTTGGATGAGAGGTTATCATTTGTTAAGGAGCCGATAGCTATTCTGTCCAGAGATATCTGGAGGTTGAGATCTAGGGAGATTCCAGTTGTGAAAGTTCAGTGGAGGCACCGTCCAGTGGAGGAGGCTACTTGGGAGACCAAGAGTGAGTTGCGTGTTCAGTATCCGCAGTTGTTCGAGCCTTCAGGTACTCCCTTTTCTTGACTTTTGAGGACGAAAGTCTTTTTAGTAGTGGATGTTGTGATGACCCTTTCGGTCATCTTCGTATTTACGCATTCATTATACTATTAGAGCCTTCCTGTAGTGGCCCAAGTCATTTATGGTTTGCTGGGACTGGTAGTTTGGTTCCCTGGTCATTCGTTTGGTTGTTATGACTGTTTGCCTATTTTAGAGCCTAAACTTAGAATATCATTGACTTTTGTCAACATTCTTAGCTAACGTGCTTGGAATTGAATTCTGACAGTTCTGTTAGCTTTGGAGCGATGAGCTTGGTCTGGTTGGACCCTCAGTTGAGGCCTGAGAACTTCTGGTGTTGGTTTTGTGTTCTTCTCTTAGTTTTCAGGCCATTTGGAGTTGAAAGTGTAACTTTGGGTGACTTTCAATGATCAGAGTGTCGGATTTGAAATACAACAATTCCATCAGCTCCGGAATGGTAAGTTTGGGTTAGAAAGGTGATTGGTCAGACTCTGGAAGCTTTTGCATTTGTTTCGTCTTAGTTTCTAGGTTTTAGCTAAGTTGAACTTGAAAGTTTGACTTTGGTCAATATTCTAATAATACGGCCTCGGATGAAATTTTGACAGCACTGTTAGCTCCGGAATGTCAACTTTGAGCTAGGGAGACCTTTGGTCTGGGTCCCGAGGCTCCCGGGCTCATTTTAGGCCTCGGTGTTTCATTTTGGAAAGTTAGGCCTAAAGTTGTTGTTGGGCATGGGGCCCACTTTTCATGCCATCGACCTCCGTTGGGGTTTTCGGTGATTCTGTTTGGTCTGAGATGCCATTTACAGTCGAATAGCTCTGTTCGTTTGTGTTTGCAGGACCACAGATGCTTTACCGAGGGTCCGTCGAAGTAATTTTTTGGTTGGTGGTTGTTGTTGGCAGCTGATACTGTCATGGCATTAGCTTGGCCTTCATGTTTGCGGTGGCCAGCCGCATTCACGAAGGCTTGTGCCAACTGCCCCTCTGGTTGTTCTTCGCGAACGCGAAGTCTGGCTGCGTTCGCAAAGGCTGGCCACGTTCGCGAAGACTTGTGCCAGCCGCTTGGAAATTGTTCATCGCGACCGCGATGGCTGGCCGCATTCGCGAAGGGTTAGGCCAGTAGCTATTTAAGCTGGCCATTATGTTTTTCCAGCCATTTCTATTGTTTCCCCCAACTCCTAACACTCCCAAATCCTCTCTAAATTACCCAAAGCAGTACCCCATTGAAGAAATCCTTGCTCCCTCGATAAATTCTTGCACCATCAACGTTTTGGGTAAGTTTCCCCTCTTTCCATTGTTGTCTTGTTCGTTGGTTTAATCCACCATTGTTGCCTTTCCCTTAAGCTTGAATTTTGTTGTTTGTAGTTTCTATTCCCGGTGGATTGCATGCTTAGCAGGATTGTTCTTACTCGCACCCTCGGCTAAATTCTTCCATTGGTAGGCGATTCTTGCCCTTTTCGATTGTTCTCTCCTTAAATTCCATTTATCGGCCTCTTAGCTTTTGGGGCTGTTTTAGCTCGAAAATGTTGCCCATTTTCCCTAAATTTTCTGGGCATGTGCTCCCATGACCTTGGTGATCATAATGGGAGTTTTTGTTTTTGATTTCAGGTTATGGGACCAGCAGGGACGCTTTTGACCCGGATTTCAGCCCGGCTACAATTGTGGCATTATGAGTATCGTTGGACTCATTTTGATGTTTTAATTATGGTTTTTGATAGTTTGATTATCGTTTGGGAGTTCTCGGAGCATTTTGCGCTTGGACCTGGTTGTTCGGGCAGCTTGTTGTCGGACGACAGGTAGGTTACGGCTTAACTCCCTAGACTTCGCATATATCAGGTAAAATTATACTAGTTGGCATCCTTGGGTTGGGTTATTATGTTGGTACCACAGACCTTGACAGCTTTTCCATGATCTGTCCCGTTTCTTTCCTCCGTTGTGTGTAGAATTCTCGATAATTGATATTATTAGCTTTGTGGTCCTGTGAGGCCTTGTTGACTCTGGAACATAGACGGTGGGGATCATTGGGAATGTTCGCGAGTCCCAGACATAGAATTATCCTTCTAGGCTGGTTATTCTTGATGAGTAGCTTTGGAGCCTTTGTAGGACCGATAGGTTGATAATGAGCTGCGGGGCGGCTATTGTGTGTTTGATCATTCCATTTCCATGCATATAGAGAGGACTTCCCACGTTTTACTACGGTTTTTGTTTCGGGCCTTTTGGAGCTGTTTTCTAAACCTTGCATGGCCCGGGGGGACCTATTTTTGACAGAAATGATTTGAAAATAGTTTTTGACTTTTCTTGTGGATCTTCTTGGGTAAGGAATGTTTTAAAAGATATTTTATCAATAGTTCCACTTTTTTGGTCTCGACGAGGTCGGGTGCCTTACTTTTATACTACAGCATCCGGGGTGTTGCTGGACTAGGCGGGCTAAGAACTAGAGCTTTTGGGCTTACTGTTTTAGACCTGGATACCCTCCCGGCAGATTTACTTGGGGATTGTCTTCAGGATGCGAGGCATCTAGTATGTTGGTCGAGGGCCTCCATGGACCTTGCCATTCCTGACCAGAAGTTGTGAGTTGCGGGTGCCGGAGGGAGGGTATACGTGGTAGTAGTAATATACGGGTGAGACCTTCCATGGATACCGTCTTTTGGGCCTTATAGGTTGCTGGAAGCGGGTGACATATGGTACTTTGATCACTTTTTACTTGCATGGCATCATATCATTCATCTGCGTGAGGTACCACCCTTCTCTGTTGATTGTTGGTTGTACGCTCTGGTAGTATGGGATGTCGGAGGGTTTGTTTTTATTTGTTTGTGCTCCTCGATTATATGGGACGCCGAGGGACTGTAGGTAGAGTCTTATCACATTACTTCTGTCTTGAGGAAGAGATTGGTTACAGCGGGGTTGTTGGTTTCTCGACTGAGATTGTTATGATTAGTGTGGTTAGATCTTGGTTACAGCGGGGCAGTGGGTGACTGTTTGTTATGATTAGCGTGGTTACTGTTACTGTTTCTAAGAATGTCTACTTTATATTTCTCTCCCCTTTTCTTATACTTGAGGTTACCGATATACCGTCCATTTCTAAACTTATGCATATACATTGTTGTTGCGAGGATCCCAACTGCGTCGTTCTTATTTTCACCTGTGTTTGCCATGTATATATTCTATTTGCTAGCCTTGCTTGTTGCTTTCTGTTGTCTTCCCTCTGGGCTAGTTCATGTGTACTTTATCATTGATTTCGGTGACTGTTTATTTCTACTCTGCCTGTTACTGTTCTTTTACTTTATATGTGCCCAGTCTGCCTATGATACCTACTGGGTACCTTATGCTTCCCATTTGGTGCTCACCCTACCCCCTGCATCTTCTGGTGCAGATCCTGGTGTGGGCCATCGCCGTTAGAGCACCGAAGACTCGTGCGGGTAGTTGTTTTTGGATCATCCAGGCTGAGGGTAAGCTCTTCTCATTCAGATCTTGACTTGGTTTACCGTTTGTATATCATGTACTATGTTACTATTCGGAGACAGCTTATGTATATATTTCTTTTGGACCTTTTGTACTCCTGTTATAGTTCGGCTCTTATACACTATGATACCAGGTTTTGGGTTGGTTTAGCTTCCGCTTTGTGCTTATATTACTCCGATTATCCAGTTTATTCATCGTGTTCCCTTATTTACGCTTATTTATTTGTTCTTCCGCTTAAACAGTTAGAAAGTAGCCCATTACTAACTGTTCCGGGCTACGGGGATTGGTTCGCCTACCGGGGGTTGTAGGTGCCATCATGATCGAGAAATTGGGCGTGACATTCGTCCTCGAACAGGGAAAAAATGCACCAAGACTATCGAGCAATTGAAGATACTCATGGTAGATCTCATACAAGTACTCTCAAGTAAATATAACATCTGTAATACCGCTTGTTTACCCTAACTGTCAAAATACTACTTTATTTAACTCTTAATCTACATCTCTAGTATCCAAAATCAAACTTTTCCAAATATCTGATTTCCATATATTTGAACTCTCTCTGGACACCATAACTGAGTTAATCATAATCATAGTTCTGAACATACCAGATTCACCAAAACTCAACATAGTCATCATAATCTGATAATTGTATCCAAAATCTAGTGCCAAAATTATATCAACAAAATACCATGAACTTAAAAAACCCTCTATTCACACTTTCAGAACCGTCATTAGTACCAAAAACCCTTAGAAAATACATTGTCACTCTCCACAACTCTGAATTATAACTTTATTTTTCCTAAAAAGGATCCATGCTTGTTTCGAGCCCACTATACGCATTTCCTGACAAAAAATTAGCCTTATCCAAGGCTAATACGTTGATTCTAGGTCTATTGGTACTATTTCATTGAGTTAAAGCTATTGAGTCAAAAACCAATATCAATTCCATATAAATCTTCAAATGTCATATTTCAACCACTATTTTAACAATAATTTCTCATGCCAAATCTTGGAGAAAACCATCGATCACCCCAAAAGCTTCTTATATCATTAGCATATACCCTCTATAAATCACCAAATATCTAAGTAACTCATTATGCTAATGCATAAAGTTTCTATCGATAAGGTAGTATTAATTCCACCTAAAATCCTCAATAAACACTTAGAACTATAAGCCTTTTTGATAATATACTTGCAAGCCACCTGATATAATGCAAACAATCTAACCCAACATAGAAATGCAAAATCACCCACATATCAATGATTGTCAATCAAACCAAAACCATATCTGCAGAAGAGCTACTACTAAGTCCTTCATAAGTCTATGCCGAATCATTCCACCTTTCACCTGCATATGTTCCACCTAGTGTTGTCGTTCTTTAACTAAAATGATTGAAATTCCCATAAATCATCAACGCTGGACTGAGTATCTATATCTGATGTATTTTTCCTACACATTTCTCAACTCGTACCAATCATGCAATGCTGATAGAACTTCGAATTCTCAATTTGTACCCATGACACAAGTTTGAATACTTTAAACTCTCCAATATACAAGCCTTTTGTCACGATCCTATTTCTCATATCATGATAGCACCTACAACTCCCCAGTAGGTAAACCAGTCCTCATAACCCGAAATGGTTAGTAATGTGCTACTACCTAAACCAATACCCACAATAAGCAGAAATAAGCGGAAGTAGATATAATAGAATAATGCAGAAGCAAATAACCTGAATAAATACATAAAGAAACTAAACTAACCCATGACCTGGTATCGATAGTACAGGAGCCTCTAATAGAATATAAGTACTAAATATAACAAAATAGAATATACAACTATCTACGAATAAACAAAGAGTAGAAGTGTCAAAAGATGAGATGCGATCAAGCCCGGTCAGGAGCTCACCCTAGTCTTGAATATCCAAAAGCCACACGAGTCTCCACGAGTCAACGGCAAAATCTCACACTAGGATCTGTACCAAAAAGATGCAGAAGTATAGTATGAGTACCAATTGCAAAAGCAACGGGTACTTAGTAGGCATCATAGGCCGACTGAGCGCATATAAGATATAAAAGCAGTAAATAGTAGATAACCAAGAATGTAGTCATAGAATCAATAGAGAAATCACACGAAAACTAGCACGGATAGAAAACAAAGAGAATAAAAGCATGCTATGCTAGCCACAACAGATATATATCACAGAAACAGGTGAGGGAAAGGAGAACGCACTTGGATTCTTGCAAAAACAATATATATATAGAGAGAGTTTAAGAAGGATGTAGGTATATTGGTAATCTCAATAAAAGGGAGGAAGAAAAGCAAGTAAACATTCTCATGCTAGAAGCAATAAAACTAATGAAATCATGCTAAACACACACTCAAGATAATAATACTCAAAAAACAACCTCACAATACAACCGTAGGA
Source organism: Jaltomata sinuosa (assembly GCA_003996215.1). Taxonomy (NCBI): domain Eukaryota; kingdom Viridiplantae; phylum Streptophyta; class Magnoliopsida; order Solanales; family Solanaceae; genus Jaltomata; species Jaltomata sinuosa. Next base: position 96,007 of record QJPP01003194.1, on the reverse strand, counting down.
TAGGATAATCTACACCACAAGGAATTGAAAAGCCACTAACCAGCACAACGATAAAATGTAATTCTCTAATTTCTAAGTGCTAAAAAGGCCACAAAACCAGTGCCTCAACAAGATAAACTCCACTAATCCACCAATAATCAAAAGCCTAAAGGATCAGCATTACATCAAGATAGAATCTGCTAAACCACCAATAACCGAAGGCTATAACAAGCTTTACAATAAGATATAAGTAATATAATCCACCTACAGTCCCAATGTCGCCCATACATCTGAGGAACACAATCAAGTGAAAACAAACCCTCCATCATCCCATACTACCAGACCATACACTAAGCACACAGCAAACAAGGGTGTAATCTGAATACAATATGCATTATGTGATATGATGGAACTAGTGTGATAGTAACTATGTATGCACCTCTTTCGGCACCTGTAGGCCCAGTAGGGGGACCCATGGAGGGACGTACCACTATATTGGTAGGGTCCATGGGGGTCCTAGACCACATATAGTAAAGAACGTGAAATCTCAAAGTATAATCGCTCAGAGTGTATCCAGGTCTAAATCAGTAATCAAAATCTCATAGTACATGCCCTGAGTCTATCCGGGTCTGAATCAGTGAAAGTAGTCTCAAAACCCCTATAAAGGGTGCCCAGAGTGTATCCGGGACTAAATCAGTAATCAAGTCTTAATAACCCTCAAAAAGAGAGCCCAAAGTATATTCGGGTCTAAATCCATAGTAAAAACATATCTAGCACCAAGGCACACCCGATTCTAGTATCAACATGAAAATCAGTGATAAAATCATCATAATACCTCATTTATTCCAAGAAGATCCATCAAGTCAGTTCCAAATCCCTTTTTATTGTCATTTATATCGAAAATGGGCCCTCGAGCCATGCAAAGTTTAGAAAATTGGTATAGTAGGCCTGCAGCAAAAATAGTAGTAAAACATGCAGAAAAATTCTTTGCATGAATGATATGATCACAAACAACAATAGCCCAATCGCTCACAAGCAACCTATCAGCCCTGCACAGGTACAATCATCTCTACACAATAGATATCTAGCCTAAAATAACATCTCAATGTTTGGGGATCAGGGACATTCTCAAATATCCCACCATTTATGGTTCAAAGGCTTATACAAAGTCCACAAGGAGCCACAAGGGTAATATTACAATACCACAATGATTACTATAAATAGCATAAAAATTAAATCAGACAGAAGAGAGGGATGATAATTCGGTAATCTACCAACTCATTTAGCCTTTATTCATGAATTATTGCTATGTTTTGTAAAGATTTCAAGGTTCTTATGGACTTTATTGGCATGAATGCAGGTACTTTTGTCTGAAGATGAAAAACAAGTAATGGTACCTAAAAGAGTTGAAAAGGAGTTGAAGTGTGAAGGATTGAACAAGATGGAGATTCTATCAAAAGGTGCGGACCTCGTGCAACACACACACAAGATGAGGTGCAGTCTGCACCTTCCACCATACAAGACTCAAAAATTGGCTGAAGAATATGTTAAGGGGTGCGATCGTTGTGCGACGTGCACACTGCCTGGTGCAAACCACACCCCACTTTGAATGAAGCTCCCAAGTTGGCTCAATTCACTGGACCAAAGAAGAGTGTTGTGCGACGTGCACTTCATGATGTGCAAATTGCATATCGTGCCGCACAGCTCCCGAAGGGCATTTTTGTCCAACTTTGTATGATGATTGGGGAATGTTCCTAAACACATTTCAATAAAAATTTTAGATAGCTCTGAATAGTTTTTGAATAGTTTTCACCTTTAAAGCAAGTTTCTCTTCCAAGGCAAGAAAGAGGGTTTCAATCCATTCACTCAATTTTCAACCTTGGGCTTGTAATTTTGAGCTTGGATACTAGATTCTTGCTACAATTAATGATAAGGAATTTGAATTTCCCTATGGGTATACTTTCGTCTTCCTTTAGCATGAGTGGCTAAGTTTCCTTGTCTAGGGATGTGTATATGATGGGTACTTAATAAAAGGGTATGGGTCTTGCTTATTTGTATTTATAATTGCTAATATGATATGGGTCTAGTGATTTCATCATATTTTAACTCTAAAATAGATTGTTGCAAATATCGATTTACCTTACTTGATTGTATTCTTGCTTGAGAAAAAAGTTTATAATTTTGGATGTGGAATTGCTAGTGGGTACTTGGGATTCCACCTAGATTGAGGCTAGAAATAGCTCAAATTATCGGAAACACCCATTTAAGGGTCTAAGCTAGAAATAGTGTGATCTCTCCAAGCATATGTTGGTTGGTTATTTTCCCAAATAATGGTGTTTGAATAAAAACCATTGGATATATGTTTGTTTGATCGAGAGATTAACAATCATGCCTAAAACTAATGTTACCTATATCATTTAGTAGGAATTTATGCAATTGACAAGTACCCTGACCCGTATTTAAGACCCATCGGAAGCACATCCCTAGTCGTCCTCTCTTTATTGTTTACACCTTGCACTTTTTACTTATTTCTTTGTTTGGAATTCGAATTGTGACATATTCCTAATTCCCTTCTTTTTACATTATTTGTTGTTATGCAATCTACTCTTGTTGTTGTAATGACCAGGTCCGTCATTACAGGTGAACCATTCATGCCAATTCTTAGAGTTAGAAAACTCGAGGTTTGGGGGTTTGAAATTCTCGGCTAGGCTAGTCTCGGCCAGTTTTAGAGCGAGGTACCAGGTTTAGCATTTCATAGATTCATCAACGAGGTTTCTATTTGCATAAGAAAGAATGAAAAAGTTCTCTTTGATGGTCTAGTGCAATCGGGGTAATTCACTACAACATTTTAGGCCTAAGGCCACACTAAATCTGGACAACGCTTGTAAAGTGTTGCCTAAAATATTTTTGGGTACACTTTTCAAGCGTAGCCTCAGTTTTCAGCTTTAGGCCACGGTATTATTGGCAACGATTATAAAGTGTGCTCTTTAGTTGTATAGGCTACACAATATAAGTATTGCCACATTATGATATAATTGGCAACGCCTATTTACACCTATGACTACACTTTTAAAATATGTTATTTTTATAATTCTAAATACAACACTTTACAAGTGTGGCCTTATAGTTTTCCTAAAATTTTCACTAAAATATTTTATTCCCTCCAACATATTTAGCTCCCCCTCCCATTTCTAATTGGTCAAAAAAAACTCATAAAAAATACATTTAAATTAGTCCAAATCTCTCACAAACAAATCAAAACACTTCGTCTCTCAGAAATTAGTCCAAATTTATTTTCCCAAAACTCTTTGCCCATCTCACAACAAATTTCAACAAATCGATGAACAAATTGCAACAAATCAATGAACAAATTGCAACAAATCGATGATCAAATTGCAAAATTCCTTCAAAAATTTTTGTGGTAGAAATCAGAAGGGTTTTGTAGAAACCAAAAGTTCTGTCTCTATTCATTGCTTGTCTCGTCTCTATTCTCTTCTCGTCTCTATTCTCGCCCAAATCTTCACTGAAGCAGATGATTCCCTAAAGCTTCATCACATCGAAAGTGATTTGTTGGAATAGAGTTTATCAGGTAGAAATTTTTATCTTTTAAAATCTGGGTTTATTTTTGTCTATTTTTGGCTTGTGTTGTTGAAAGGATTTATGTTGGTTTTTGCTTGTTTATTGATGGGTTGGTTTTTGCTTGTTTACCGATGGGTTGGGTTTTGATTGATATCCATGAACCAGGTAAAGTGCTAAAAATAATTAGTGTAATAGTAAATAATTAACCGAAGAGGCTTAAGAATGTTAGTGTGTTATTTACTCACAATTAAAGCACTGCTTACCAGAAATCTTGCAATTATGTCAGTGTGTTATTTGCTCACAGTCAACTACTTTACCAGAAATCTTGCAATTATGTCAGTGTGTTATTTGCTCACAATCAAAGCACTGCTTGTTGTTTGATTGGTTATTTCCTTAAAGGTAATGCAGAAATATCTTTGATAAAATGTTAGTCCTATTCGAAAATTTCTGTATACTCAGAGATTTCAGCAAATTGCCTTTCTATATTAAGAAGATCTCTTTACTTTTAGCAAGTTCTCGTCCTGTTTTTGCTACTTACTGGTGTTGTATATAGGTATTTAGAGAGAAAGAAAAGTGTTGATTACCTACTGTGCTCGTCTTCATTGTTTTCAGCATGACTTATTCACTACTATATTTGCTTTACATACTTGTTCTTTTGATATGCTTTACTTGAGCTTAGAGTCTATCGAAAACAACCTCTCTACCTTCACAAGGTAGGGGTAAGGTTGCGTACATGCCACCCTCCCTAGACACCACTTGTGTTTGTGGGATTACACCGGGTATATTGTTGTTGTTATTGTTAGAGGACTGAAGATAGGCATGGGATGATGGCAGATTAGTGTGGAAAGAACTATGAAAGGATTTAGTGGTTGTTTACTGGTGTCATATCTATAAGTATCATTAAGTTTGGCATGCCAAGTTACATATTGAGTTCCTGGAGAAGTGATGTGTCCAATTATAGAATTAGAAATAGAATGATTATGGAAAAAGTTGGAGATTTTAGGCACACACTGGAGAGAAAATAAATTAAGATGAGAATAAATAATAAATGCGTCCAATTCAAATGAAGTTTTATGGACTGCATGAAAGTAGCAAAACAGTTCTCTTTATATGTTGCTGGGTTGCTGCTAGCACGTGAACTAATAATGTTATTATGGAGTACTTTAAGTGCCAAGATATTATTAGTTGTGGTCCTGTGAAAAGTGAAAAATATTTGTTAAGTTCCATAGTACGCGGTAAAACAGTTTCATGTGCCCTTCATGTATTTTGTTTTAAGACTTGAAACTGATATTCTTTTTTGTGAATTGTTGTCAAAAACTGGGACAAAATATTCTCCTCATAGCTATTTTCCATAGTGCTGTAGAAGTAATTGTCACTGTAGTGTAGGTTCTGTGATTGCAGGAAAACCTTTAACTACAGGAGGAAATGTAACTCGAGGAGTTCCTTTGCAATTCTGCAGCGTGGGAGCTATACATTTGGATATTAGTTTCTGCAGTAGAGCTCTGACAATCTTATGTAGTTAGCTGGAAGGAAAGTTTCAACTTTGTGTGATGCAGTATGTTGTTTTATTTTCATTTGTGCCATCCAGGATCATCTATTAGATTGTTTCTTGCTTAGCCTTGTTTTAATTGTGTTTGTTCTACATGGAGCTTCAGTGGCTCAAGGGTTTGTTATTGGTTAACAGTGAGAAAAATCTATTCCTTTTGTAGAATTTAGCTTTGTATGTGCTAATAGAAATGGATTATAAGTTGGATTTACCGTGATTAGTATATATTTGGGTTAAATAATGGATAAGTTGCATATGGCTGTTCATTTGAGTTGTTGCTTGATAAATAGCTTCTATATTGCTGTATTTTCAAACACATAGCAGGGAATAATTTCGAGGTTCGGCTAGATAGCGCTTTATTTTCCTGGCACTGGCAGTAAAGTTGATTGACTACTGCTTACTTTCTGCCCTGCTTCTCATATTTGTTTCAATTACTGGTTTATGTCTTTGGTGGAATGCATCACTAGTTGATGAAACTATATAGCTGATGTGGGACTTCTAACACCCCCCACGCCTAAGACTGGACATTTGGAGTGTAAACAATGTAACTTGGGGCCTAATTAACATCTTAAACTAAAAATTGTGATGAGTCTGACTCATGATACCAGGACAAAATGGACCTTCAGCCTACCTCAATTCCAAAACTAGCAGCTAGCCCTTCGGGACTTCTGATATTCTCCCTTTCTGAGGGTTGGACTAAGATTTCAATATTGGGTGATGTTTCAGTAGTACATCACTGTTGTAGCTGGAGTTGTTTCACTCTTCTTTTTTATTCTGATTTTTAAATTGAGTATTATTTAGGAAATCTTGCACATGTTAATTTGACTTATATGTATACATTTTAACTATGTATGCTAAAATACAATGACTTCCATGCGTTGTGCAATCTGCATTAAGTGTACATGTAAGAAGGAATCTCTTCTTACAAAGCTTAAGCGAGGAAGAACAGGAGAGTGTAGGAAAAGATAATGATTTAGACAATGTGAACAACAATTCGCAGGCAGAAATTCAAGATAAGGATATAGTTGAATGTTTGGAAAGTGATGTTCAATATTGGATAGATTTTTCAAAAGTGCACTATCATCCACAGAGTTTGTATGCATTAAGTGAATTATGGGTAGATATTCAGGATTTCAATAATTATGGACTCGAGAAGGAGGCATTTTTTGGGTATCAACATGGTGAAGAAATAGATGACAGACTTTGTTTCTTCATTGAAGAATGTGATCATATTCAGGTACTCACGATTGAAATCTCTAGACTTCTATGCCATTTGGTTGGCTTATTGTTGTTCTTTTCTTTTCTTAATTGGTACTTTTCTTGATATATTTCTTTAGTTGTTCTTTATTTTTGTCACCTTATTGTGATTGGGTTCTAAATTGGTACTTTGCTCTATTAATACATTCTATGCGTAGGACACTTATATGACCCCACTTATATTCCCTCTTCGGCGTTCACTAACCCTATTCTCCCGATTGTTTCTTCGCTCTCAACTCTTCACTTTCAATGCCTCACCTGTGTCAGATTCTCCAAAAATATACTACTTTTAAAAAACAACACGTACCCGTTGATATTTTTGATGATTCCGAGCAACATAGGTCCGGGGACATTACCCGTCATTAAAAAAATCTAATGCCCTATAGGAATGTCGAAGAAGTATTGTATACTTCCAGAATACCTTCCCTAGCTTTGTGCTTTTTTGGTCCCTACTTTTCTGGAATCTTTCATAGCCTGACCTGGGAACCTTATTCGCGTTAGTTGCCAGTTATACATATTTTATCATTTGGACACACTACATAAATGTTAACCATGCATGAACTTGTTTTTTGTTTTCTACCTTCACTGATTAATGATCATTACTGCTCAAATAAAAAATAGATGGGTGAGAAAGTGAAAGAGTATACCTATAATCTTAGAGCTTGACCAGTATGATTCTTGTATTTAAGTTGTGAACCACCAGTAGCCTTGTATAAGTGCAATGATGGCGGTCATCAGAATTTAACACTCTTTCGGGGACTTTAGGGAAAAAGTTAAATGGGAAAAGAAGTTAGAACATATTGCTGACATTGTTTGGGCAAAGAGTTCGAGGGTAAGAAATTTTGGCACAAGGCATTCTGGTGCAAATAATCTTTGGGCAATAGTGATCATGCATTGCCTGCACTATAATAATTTTTGGTTTGCACCTCATCTTTGATGAGAATTGTTCTGTTGTCGAAGCTTGGTTCTTATTTTTCATCCTGCTCTTAATATGAAGTGCTTATCTGTTGATATGTTATCATTTATCAGCTCTCGCAAATATTAGAAGTTCATGTCCAGTGTGCTGTAGTGTTAAATTAATGTAAAGAAGACCAGCATTTGGTACTAGCTAGTCAAACTTCTACCTCGTGAAACACATGTTTGTGATATACACTCACTCTTGTAGTTTTCAGGGGATTTTGAGTCTAAGAGGTAGGCCTGCAGTTGCTTATGACCAGCAAGTCCTTGTCTTTGCAGTTGCAATGGAAAGGGGTGCCATCAAATTTTTTGATTCCAGATATTATGACAAGGTTTGTGCCTCTAAAATTCAGCTTCTTTTTACATTACAAATAATGAATTTTTTCATGTGTTGTGATATGTAGGGTCCCTTTGAAACCTTCCTAGTAGGTGGAGTTACAGCTGAGGTTTGTGACATAAAATTCAGCAATGATGGAAAATCAATGCTTTTAACGACTACTAGTAATAGCATTTATGTCCTTGACGCCTATGGAGGAGAGAAGGTTATATTTCCATCAAAATTCTTTCCTGTCTGCTCTAGATTGTTATCTCTTTTCCTATTATTTTTCATAATGTTTTACGGACTTATCCAACACTAAATGACTAAACTATTTTACTGGTGCAGTGGTGTGGGTTTATTTTGGATCCCTCGCTGACAGCAATGGAGGCAACCTTTACACCAGACGGCCAATATGTTGTTTCAAGTAATAGATTAAATTTTTTGAGCTTATTATTAACTGAAGAAGAATCCTCCCATATTATTGTTGGAGCTTAGATATTAGACTTACTATGATCCCGCTTCACTCCAGCCTTGATGTTTAGGTTTACACGACATTTATGCTTGTGGACCGTAGCAGACTGCCAGATGAATTAGTTGATTTGGTTATTATTACCTCTTTATTGTGGTTCTATCTTTAAGCAACTTTAACACGTTAGTGCTATCTTGGCTTCTAAAAGGTTTTTGGTTTTCGATTTGGTAAAAAGATCCAAATTATTCTTTTTTGCATCTCTTTAATTGTGCAGACGCTTGCTCTCCATGTTTTCTTCAAAAAGTAGAAAATGCTCGAGCATTAGTTCCTGAAAACATTGTTGAAATGCTTCAGAGAGTTGGTAATGATATGAATTTTGAAACTTCTTAATTTCCTTCTCAAGTTGAATCATGATAGTAATAACTGCTTAGTAATTGTGTTATAGACGAAGGCAGTTAGCGGAACATGGTCAATGGGAATGACCTTAAGGAGAGTTAGGGATTCTAAGATAGACAAAGAAGACTATGTTTCAAGAAGATATAGTGGATGTTATTGCCTGCTTCATGGCGGGATATCTATAGTATGTTAAACAGACTAAGGTATGAATTGTTCCTCAGTTTGATAGTATGATAACTATGATTTGTATCATGAATTTTTGTTCTGTCAACTTTTCTTTGCATCACATTGAATGTTCTCTTTAAATTCAATGACATTTTTTACCTTGTTTAAGATGTAGGGAGACGATCTATGTTTAAAGTACAATGCATATTAAACTTCAAATGTGTCTTCAACTGCTCATGCTATGAGATGCTATTTTCACTGAAGCACATATAATTCTCTCTCTTACCTTTCACTAGTATTTTGATTATTAAAATCTAAGAGATAGACTAGATTAATCTAGAGTTTTTGATTTAATTAATTCACCAATCCTACAATATGTAACTTCAAGAGACTGATACTGCAGTTGGCCAGCTTAGGTGTTAGCGTACTATCATTTTTTCATACATCAATTTATGTATCTTATGCACCAATTCTTAGTTTCATGGTATTTGGTGTCCTGCTTGAGTGAATCTGATGTTCAACTCGCTGCATATTTTAATGATGGGAGAAAGCATTTTTTTTTTCAGGCTCATTGAACGTATACCATAGTTGACATGCTTCAAGGAAGAATGCAAATAAATAGACGAGAACATTCTACAAGGTAATAAACTAGCACAAATATTTTTAATTTCATTTGCTTCTCCTCTATGGTATTTTTACTTTTGCAGAATGTACACAAGTATATAAGGTTGCTTCTCCTCAACCTTATATATTTAAAACCTAAAAGAGACGGGCATCATGTACTTTTCCAAGATAACTACTCTACTTTAGAAAATTTAGACAATCTAAACATTTCGTTTTACAAAGTTAATGTATTAGTTGCAACTTGTAACTGTTATGTAACTTGTTATGCTTGGTTTACTTTATTTCCAAGTAATATCCAAATGAAACAAGTGTTGCCAACCATAGTAGCAATAATCTAGCGAGATTGTATCCATTGAACCATTCTAGAAAGCTCAACAACGTAGTATTATAACTTTGTTCCACACTGAATGTACATATTATTTTCTTGAAAGTGGGATAGTAAATGCCCGTGCCTTGCACGTGCACAAGGCATCTAGTCTAATTACAAGCTGAGGTAAGGGGCGAAGAAATTTAGATTTTGCTTACACTAGTGTTGAGCATGATTTTCTTTCTAACTTTTAATTTCATTTTGAATGTGTAGAGAAATGCGGGTGGTCAAAGTTGAATGGCAGCCACAAGTCAACTCGATCTACTGAAGTGAATGATAAAGAGTTTTTAAACTATTATGTTATATGTTTGAATACATTTGATTGTCTGGAATTCATCGCTAGAATAGATCTTTAAAATATTGTTTTCTCGGCTTATGTAGTACAAGACACGTTGTTTGAAGTGTATTGTAAATCTGCATATTTGAATTATTTATTAGGTAATTTGGTGTTTGAGATCATTTATATATATAATAATAATGTGATTAGTCAATATATTCAAACCAAATATATAATTTTTCTATTAGAAATTATTAGTTTTAAGAATTCTAGAAAACGTTGCCACACTTCAAAAGTGTGGCTATAGGGATGTCAATTGTGTGGCATGTACGTAAGAAAAGGATACACTTTATAAGTGTTGTTGTAGAGGAGGTATAAAAGGCTACGCTTTAAAAGTGTGGCCAATAACAAAGCAAAGGCCACACTCTAAAGTGTAGTTTTATCAAATAAAAGTGTTGCTAATGAGAGTCTACAAAGTGTGGCCTTTGTACCTCATCGACCACACTTTTAAAGTGTGGATGCTACTATAACACTCTAAAAGCGTGGCCTAAAGTCAAGGGTTACGCCTCTTTAGGCCACTCCCAAAAAAGTGTTGCCTAAAGTCAAAAGGCGTAGCCTTTGATCAAAGGCCACATTTTTTGCTAGTTTAGGCAACACTTTATAGGAGTAGCTAAAAGCCTAAAATGTTGTAGTGTAAGGATTGGGTTAAATGTCTTGATTTGATCTAGTTTTCCATTTATCTAAGACATAAAGGAGTCTGGGGGACTTTTTGAAATCGAATTTGGGTAAGTAGAACTCACGGAATAGAGGTTGATGTGAAAGGGTTATTTCGGAACATCGGGAAAATAAGTGTGTTGTAAAATGGACTAATTTTGAGGACTTTAAGACTCTCTATCCCGTGTCAACTACCATAGCGGTTGACACTCCGCCATAGCGATCTCCTCCATAGTAGAGAAAATACCGCTACTGCGGAAGTCAACGTCAGTCAGCCTCTGCCATAACGGACGACTCTGCTACGGTGGTACCGCTATAGCAGAGCAGACCGCTATAGCAGAGCACGATGGGATTTAATGCAGAAACTTCCCTAAAATAATTCAGTTTTTCTTCAAGGCATTTTGGGAGAAGAAGGGGGCAATTTTGGGCGATTTCCATCCGTTTTTCACCAATTTTCATCCTAAAGGTAAGGATTCTACTCCCCAAACTCCGTAACATCATTCCTATGCTATAGAATTGGTAGGGGTAGACTTGGGGAAAGGTTTGGGATAACCTAGGATTGTAGAATACGGGGAAAAAGGGGAATTTTATGGTGTTGGAGTTCTTGGGTATTATTTATAGTTAATGGTTAATGATCACCAAGCTTAAATTCTCTAAATGTATTGGTATTAATGATAATCTTAGGTGAATTGATGGCGGAAAAGACCAAAAAGGGTTGGGATGATCATGGTTTGGCCTGGGGATTAGGATTTTGTATAATCCGGATAATTTAGACCAGTTAATTAACTGTAGTATTTATGTGTTTATTTCTAGACCAAGAACAAGCAAGGGATCCTGAAAAAAGGGATAGCTCTTGCACTATAGAGCTTGATTATTCGAGGTATGTGATGGTTATTAATTCCTGTATGCAATGTATGTTTATGTACTTTGGTCTAAGTATTATATGTGTTGCATGTTTAGGGAATGATTAGGAATGTCTAAGAGTCCTATTTTCAGTCTTGTGACATGAACTAGGTGTTATTGCTTGTTGGTTTACAAGTGTTAATGATTCATTATTTGTGACTGTGAATTTATGTGACATTCGGTTGGCTTGGGTACCATGCCTGGTACGGGTTTACTAACGGTTGGCTTGGGTATAACGCCTAGTATGGGTATACTAATGGTTGGCTCGGGCACCACGCCTAGTATGGGATATACTAATGGTTGGCTCGGGTACCACGCCTGGTACGGGATATACTGACTTATCTGCTCGGGTACCACGTCTGGTATGGGTTTACTAATGCATTGTGCATTTGATTTGGTTCCATGAGTGTACCGGGCTGTGTTTATAAATTATGATACTGCATTTTGGTCCTTGAGCGATCAGGTTGTTATATTAATCTGTGAGTTTGGTCTTGGTATAGACGGGGAGTTATGTTACATGGTGAGTTTGGTCTTGGGGTAGACCGGGTCATTTGTTTGACACTTAGTTGTTGTCTAGAGAGGATCCAGGTTGGGTCTGCGATATGTAATTGGGTATAATTATTATTTATTATGGATTGTTGATCATAGTTGTGAAAGTGGATTACATGTGGGGACAAGCTAGGGAGAGACTTATAGTCTAGAAGTACCTATTGGCTTGTTTACATGTTTCCTGTACTGTTAGTTGACTTTAGTACTATTCATATACTGTTTATTTGGAACTGGCTGATGATCCTACCAGTACACAGTGGTTGTGTACTGATACTGCACTTGCGTTTCTTTTGTGAGTACAGGAAATCTTCTGGCGGTTGACGCACAACCTCGCATGTAAGCTTAACACTTCAAGATATCAAGAGTAAGCTATTCGATTGAGCTGCCTTAGTTTCTTTCTTATTGGTTGTAGCCCACTTGTGACGGGCTTAGACTATTGCTTATTTTGGGGTTGCATCCCCCTACTCTAGATTTTAGTAGCGTTTTGGTACGATGAATTTCAGATTCTAGGGAGGGATTTTCGCAGGTTATTATAAAAGATTTAAAGTGTTTTGAATTGCTAGTTTATTTTTTGCATTCTGGTTTTGAGCTGTTAGAATGGTTAAGTTTGTGGTCATTGATGGTTCGCTCACCCGGGGGTGGTTGGGTGGGTGCCACTCATGGCGGTATGGGTCATGACAAAGATGGTATCAGAGCCCTAAGTTCGTTGATCTCGTCATACAAAATTCGGTCTAGTAGAATCTTACAAAATGGTACGGAGACGTCTATACTTCTCTGCGGGAGGCTATAGGACTTTAGGAAAAATATCTTTTCTTTCTTCCTTCGTGTTGTAACTTGATTACAATTGGTATCTGGTGATACAAATTGGAATCTGACTCTTTCACTCTTCTATCCGCGGATGGTTAAAACCAGGAATAACGTATCTAGATTGGCGGTCCCAGTAGCAAACCTGGTTGTCATAGGTAGGGGTAGGGGTGGGGGCAGAGGTCGAGGTAGAGCCACACCTGCTAGGGGTGGAGCTCAAGCTGATGTAGGATCGTTAGAAGCAACCCCTCCCCCACCTCAGGAATAGGTTGTCAAAGATGTGGAAGTTGTTGTGGAGGATGATGGGGCGCAAGCGGAGGCAACACCGGCTGGAGGTGCAAGCCTTCCCTCTATGACGCACGAAGCATTTCAGCAGGCTTGGAACTTCTTGAGTGGTTTGGTTGGTGCCAGAGCCACCCCCGCGGGTGTTGTAAATCAAGCTCTGTGCACTCAGCCAGCAGACCTTACGACTCCTAGGATGGATGCAGCTTCAGGCACAATGCTAGGCTCGGTAATGACAGGAAATGAACATGAGATGCTGACCGAGTTTCTCAAGCTAAAACCTCCCACGTTTCAAGGTACTGATAGGGAAGATGCATATGAGTTTATCTTGGACTACTATGAAAGGTTGCACAAGCTAGGTATCGTGAGATAGCATGGGGTGGAGTTCATCATATTCCAGCTGCAGGGTGATTCTAAGCAGTGGTGGAGATCTCATGTGGAGTGTCGGTCGTCTGTTTTGCCTCTATTGACTTTGGAGGAGTTTCATGTTCTCTTCTTGGAGAAGTACGTACCCCATACTTTGAGGGACCGGAAAGGGATGAGTTCTTGGCTTTGGAACAGGGAAACATGTCAGTCTCTGCTTATGAGGCAAAATTCCATGCTTTGTCTCGTTTCGCTACTCAGTTGTTGGGTTTAGAAGAGGAGAGGGTTCGATTATTCGTGAAGGGTCTGAATACTGAACTGCAGGTGTTGTCCGTGTACATAACTTCGGTGGGAAAGGGCTTCAATGAAGTGGCATATTATGTAAAGAAACTTGAGGGAGTCAAGCAAGCAGGGCAAGCTAAAGTGTTAGCCAAGAAGCCCCAGAATGAGGGGAATTATGGTGGCTCGAACTCCAGGGGCTATAGTCAGAAGGTATACTTCGCCCGTCCTATTCAGTAATCTCTGCCCGCTGCTACAGGAGGTCGTCCGGGAGCTAATCAACAGTTTTCAGCTCCAAGAGGACAGGGAGCTTCCTACAGATCTGCCAGTAGGCCTATACTTGATCGTGGTTGTTTCCATTGTGGTGCTATTGGCCACTTTAAGAGGGAGTGCCCTCACAGGCAAACTGGTAATCAGGTTCAGCAGTAGTGTAAGTCTATGGTCCCAACAGGTAGAGGTGTTTATGCTAGAGGTCGTCCACAGGGTGGGCGAGGTAACTTTTAGAGAGGCCGGAGAGACAGAGGAAACGACAGCGCGGGTAGGGGTGTGGCGCAGCCAGCCTAGGAAGTAGCATAGATTTATGACCGGGCTTAGTGTTATGTATTTTTAGGAAGGACCGAGGCTAAGGCATCAGATAGGTACCATTCTTGTCTGTGATAGAATGGCTTCAGTACTATTTTACCCAGGTTCTACATATTCTTATGTGTCTGTGAGTTTTGCTTTGCATCTGGACTTGATATGTGATATCCTTGATTCCCCTATCCATGTTTCTACCTCGGTTAGAGAGTCTGTGATTGTGACTCATGCTTATCATAATTGTTCTGTTGTGTTTGTGGGGTTGCATACATGGGTAGACTTGGTAATTTAGGATATGGTAGACTCCGACGTCATTTTGGGCATTACCTCGTTATCCCCTTATCAGGATGTGTTGAATTGTAACACCAAGTCTTTGGCTCTAGAAATTCTGGGTAAGGATAGACTAGAGTGGGAAGGAGTGTACAGGGCCAAGCCGATCAAGGTGATATCATTTGTTCGGGCTAGAAAGCTAGTGGGGAAGGGGTGTCTAGCCTTTTTGGCTCATCTCCAGGATAATAGTGTGGAGTCCCCATCTATTAAGTCAGTTCTAGTTGTTTCAGCGTTTTGAGAGGTATTTCCAGCGAATTTGCCTGGTATGCCTCCGGACAGAAATATCAATTTCTTTATTGACTTGGAGCCGGGCACTCACCCAATTTCCATCCCTCCTTATCAATGGCTCTGGCAGAGTTAAGGGAGCTTAAGTATCAGCTTCAGGAACTCCTAGATAAGGGAATTATCCATCCCAGTGCTTTACCTTGGGGTGCTCCGGTCTTGTTTGTGAAAAATAAGGGTGGTAGTATGCGGATGTGCATAGATTACAGTCAACTGAACAAGGTCACCATCCGGAATAAGTACCCTTTACCCCATATTGATGATATTTTTGACCAGTTACAGGGTGCATCTGTGTTTTCAAAAATTGACTTGAGGTCGGGATATCATCAGTTAAAGATTAGGCTTGAGTACATTCCTAAGACTGCTTTTTAGATTCGCTATGGACATTACGAGTTCTTAGTGATGTCGTTTGGGTTGACCAATGCACCTGCAGCATTCATGAGTTTGATGAATAGGGTGTTTAAATCTTACTTGGATTCATTCATCATCATTTTTATTGATGATATTTTGATCTACTCCAAAAGTAGGGAAGAGCATGTTGAACATCTCTTTATAGTGTTGGACATTTTGAGTCATCAAAGGCTTTATGCGAAGTTCTCCAAGTGTGAGTTCTGGTTGACTTCAGTAGCATTCTTGGGGCATGTAGTGTCAGAAAAGAGGGTGATGGTAGATCTCCAAAGATTGAGGCAGTCAAGAGTTGGGTCCGGCCTAGCTCGGTGACTGAGGTGAGAAGTTTTGTGGGACTTGCAGGCTATTATCGTAGGTTCGTCAAGGATTTTGCATCTATTGCTACCCACTTGACAAGGCTGACTCATAAGGTGGTACCATTTGTGTGGTTCGACAAGTGTGAGGAGAGCTTCCAAAAGCTCAAGACTCTTCTGACCACGGCTCCTATTTTGTCTTTGCCGGTTGAAGGTAAGGACTTTATTGTTTATTGTGATGCTTCACATTCGGGTTTGGGGGTTGTGTTGATGAAGATAGGAATGTGATAGAATATGCTTCTAGGCAGTTGAAGGTTCATGAGAGGAACTATCAAACTCACAATTTAGAGTTGGCAACGGTGGTGTTTGCACTCAAGATTTGGAGACACTATCTCTATAGTGTCAAGTGTGAGGTGTTCACTGATCATCACAGCCTACAGCATGTTTTTACTTAGAAAGATTTGAATTTGAGGTAGAGAAGGTGGATGGAGTTGTTAAAGGACTATGATGTGATCATTTAGTACCATCCAGGTAAGGCTAATATGGTGGCAGACGCATTGAGCCGGAAGACAGTTAGCATAGGAAGTCTGGCTTGTTTGGGAGTGTCCAAACAACCATTGGCAAGGGAGATTCAAGCCTTAGAATCTAAATTCATTCACTTGGGTATCTCAGAACAGGGTGGTGTATTGGCCAGTGTTGAGGTCAAATACACATTAATGGAAGAGATACAAGCTAAGCAGTTTTAGAATTCGCAGTTGAGCAAACTATGAAGCAAGGTAGTATCTAGAGAGTCCGGGGATGCCACGTTAGACGCTGGCGGGGTTTTAAGTTTCAGAGGAAGGATTTGTGTTCCTCGGGTTAATAACATGATTTAGAAGGTGTTGGCAGAGGCTCATGGTTCGCGGTATTCAATTCATCCAGGTGTAACCAAGATGTACAGAAATTTATGGCAACTTTATTGGTGTCCTGGGATGAAAAGGGACATAGAGGATTTTGTGTCCAAGTGTCATAATTTCCAGCAGGTCAAGTATGAACACCAAAGGCCTACAGGACTACTTCAAAGAATGTCCATTCCAGAGTGGAAGTGGGAATGGATAGCCCTGGATTTTGTGGTGGGTCTTCCTAAGACTTTGGGGAAATATGACTCTATTTGGGTCATTATTGACAGGCTGACCAAGTCAGCTCATTTTATTTCGATCAGGGTGGACTTTAATTTACAGCAATTAGCTAAGATCTACGTGGAGGAGATTGTGAGATTGCATGGGGTACCACTGTCCATCATTTCAGACAGGGGTACACAGTTTACCTATAAGTTTTGGGGTAAGTTACATGAGAATTTAGGTACACAACTCACCTTTAGTACAACCTTCCATCCTCAGACTGATGGTCAGTCAGAGAGGACGATTCAGGTATTGGAGGACATGCTGAGAGCATGTGTGATTAACTTTGGGGGTCATTGGGACCATTTTTTACTGTTGGGTGAGTTCTTATACAATAATAGCTACCACTCCAGTATCGACATGGCACCGTTCGAGGCTCTGTATGGGAGGAGCTATAGGTCACCTAAAGGGTGGTTTGAGGAAGGCGATGTAAAGCCTTTGGGCATAGACTTGGTAAGGGAAGCACAAGAAAAGGTAAGAGGCATTCAAACCAAGTTGCTAGCTGCCCAAAGCAGGTAGAAGAAATACACGGATCGCAAGGTAACTGACATGGAATTTCAAATCGGTGAGCATGTATTTTTGAAAGTGTCACCAATTAAGAGAGTTATGCATTTTGGTAAGAAGGGCAAGATCAGCCCTCGGTTCATCAAACCATTTGAAGTTCTTGAGATCGTAGGGCCAGTGGCTTACAGATTAGCACTGTCGCCCAGTCTATCAGGTGTCCATCCGGTATTCCATGTATCCATGTTGAAGTGATACCATGGGGATGCGAACTATATCATCAAGTGAGATAAGGTGTTATTTGATAAGGATATTTGCTAAGAAGAGGAACCGGTTTTGATTCTTGATCGGAATATCCAGAAATTGAGGACAAAGGTGATCAGTATAGTAAAGGTTCAATGAAAGCATCGTCTGTTTAAGGAAGCAACTTAGGAAACTGAGAAGGTCATGCGGGACAAGTACCCTCACCTGTTTGAAGATACAGGTACTACTCTTTTTTGCTCTTTACTTTTTGTATTTTCGGGTTTGATTGTTGAGGATGAAAGATGGGTAAATTGGTATCTGTTGTAACGACTGGGTCCGTTGTTATGGGTGAACCATTTGTGCAAATTATTAGAGTTAGAAAACTCTGGGTTTGGGAGTTTGAAATTCTGGCTAGGCTAATCTCGGCTGATTTTGGAGTGAGGTATGGTCTAGGGTAATCCAGGTAAGGATTGGGTTAAATGTCTTGATTTGATCTAGTTTTTCATTTAGCTAAGACATAAAGGAGTCCAGGAGACTTTTCAGAATCAAATTCGGGTAAGTAGAACTCCCAGAATCGAGGTTGACGTGAAGGGGTTGTTCTGGCCTAGTAACCTTTCGAAATGGGGGATCCCCGTTGGCAACAACCAAGGTAGTAGTTGCGGAACTACTGGGCCGGGTTGGGACGTTGGGAAAATAAGTGTGTTTTAAAATGGAACAATTTTAAGGACTTTACGACTCTCTATCCTGTGTTAACCGCTATAGCATTTGACACTCCACCATAGAGACCTCCGCCATAGCAGAGAAAATACCGCTACAGCGGAAGTCAACGTCGGTAAGTCTCCACCATAATGGACAATTCCGCTATGGCGGTACCGCTATAGTGAAGCGGACCTCTATAGCAGAGAGCGATAGGATTTAATGCAGAAACTTCTCCAAAACAGTTCAGTTTTTCTTCAAGACATTTTGGGAGAAGAAGGGTGCAATTTTGGGCTATTTCCATCCATTTTCACCATTTTTCATCCTAAAGGTAAGGATTCTACACCCCAAACTCCGTAACATCTTTCCTATGCTATAAAATTGCTAAGGGTGGACTTGGGGAAAGGTTTGGGATAACCTATGATTGTAGAATCCGAGGAAAAAAGGGGAATTCTAGAATGCTAGAGTTCTTGGGTATTGTTTATAGTTAATGGGTAATGATCACCAAGCTTTAATTCTCTAAATGTATTAGTATAAATGATAATCTTAGGTGAATTAATGGAGAGAAAGCCCGAAAAGGGTTGGGATGATCATGGTTTGGCCTGGGATTATGATTTTTCATAATCTGAGTAATTTAGGCTAGTTGATTAACTATAGTGTTTATGTGTTTATTTCTAGAGCAAGAACAAGCAAGGGATCCTGAAAAAAGGGAAAGCTACGGCACTGTAGAGCTTGATTATTCGAGGTAGGTGATGGTTATTGATTCTTGTATGCAATGTATGTTTGTGTACTTTGGTCTAAGTATTGTATGTGTATTTTTAGGGAATGATTAGGAATGTCTAAGAGTCATGTTTTCAGTCTTGTGAAATGAACTAGGTTTTATTGCTTGTTGGTTTACAAGTGTTGATGGTTCATTATTTGTGACTGTGGATTTATGTGACATTTGGTTATCTCGAGTACCATGCCTGGTACGGGTATACTAATGGTTGGCTCGGGTACCACGTTTGGTATGGGTATACTAACGGTTGGCTCAGGTACCACACCTAAAATAGTATATACTAATGGTTGGCTCGAGTACCACACCTGGTACAGGATATACTGACTGGTTGGCTCAGGTACCATGCTTGTTACGGGTTTACTTATTGCAATGTGCATTTGATTTGGTTCCATGAGTGGATCGGGCTGTGTTTATAAATTGTGATATTGCATTTTGGTCCTTGAGAGATTGGGTTATTATATTGATCTGTGAGTTTGGTCTTGGTATAGATCGGGGTGTTATGTTACATGGTTAGTTTGGTCTTGGGGTAGATCGGGTCGTATGTTTGACACTTAGGTGTTGTCTAGAGGGGATCCAGGGTGCGTTCGGGATATGTAAATAATTATTGTTTATTGTGGATTGTTGATCATAGTTGTGAAAGTGGATTACATGTGGGGACAAGCTATGGAGAGACTTGTAGTATAAAAGTACTTGTTGGCTTGTTTACATGTTTCTTGTAGTATTACTTGACTTTTGTACTGTTCATATACTGTTTATTTGGAACTGGATGATGATCCTACCAGTACATGGTGGTTATGTACTGATGCTGCACTTGTGTTTCTTTTGTGAGTACAGGAAATCTTACGGCGGTTGACACACGACCTCACCTATAGGACTAACACTTCAAGATATCAAGGGTGAGTTGTTCAATCGAGCTGCCTTGGTTTCTTTCTTATTGGTTGTAGCCCACTTGTTTAGGGCTTAGACTATTGCTTATTTTGGAGTTGCATCCCCGTACTCTAGATTTTAGTAGCGTTTTGGTACGATGACTTTCAGATTCTAGGGAGGGATTTTCGCAGGTTATTTTAAAAGATTTAGACTGTTTTGAATTGCTAGTTTATTTCTTGCATTTTGATTTTGAGCTGTTAGAACGGTTAAGTTCGGGGTCGTTGATGGTTCGCTCATTCGGGGGTGGGTGGGTGGGTGCCACTCACGGCGATCTGGGTCGTGACAGCTATGAAGTCTGTTCTACAATCACTTAAGTTAAGCTCTAATTCCCTGTGGGATCGACCCTAAAGCCCATTGGGTATTATAAATATGTTTTACTCTAACGATCATTGATACCTCCTTCTAGGAGAGTACATTTGAGCATTATCAAAAATGGCACCTTTGATAGGGAATTAAGTTGATTAGCCTTTTTGATTGTGGATTTGAATTCACCTTGTAGAGTGTTTGTTCTTTTAGTTTGTTTATTGGTTTTGCTTGTTATGTAGGTAGCCCATGAGTAAAGTAGGCAAAACTAAGAGTGTCAATAAAAGTCTTGACGGGTTCATAAACAAGGCCAATGAACCCGTGCCTCAAGTGGGAGTATGTGCAATCCGCCTACTCCCAACAGTTGGAAATGTGGTGTTCCACGCTACTAGCACAATGCTCCATTTAATTCAACTGAAGGGGATGTTTGGAGGAGCAACTCATGAAGATTCCAATAGGCATATCCATAACTTTATGGAGATATTTCAGCCATTCATCTTTCAAAATATACCCCAAGAATCCATCTGACTTTGCCTATTCCCCTTCTCTCTAACGGGGGAAGTCACGGCTTGGTTGGAGGAATTGCTGGATGGGTCAATAACCTCTTGGGCTGAGTTGGTAAATGCTTTCACTACTAGATTCTTCCCTCCATCACAGATGATGCTGTTGAGGGATTAAATTACCAACTTCTGCCAACTTCCCGATGATCCCTTGCATGAGGTATGGGTGAGATTCAAGAAGAATTTTGTGTTGTATCCTAACCATGGATTGCCGGACAATGTCTTTCTACAAAGCTTCTTTAGATCCTTGAACTTGATGAATAAGTCCATCGCCAATAATATTGGAGGTGGTACCTTGATGGATCTACAATTTCCTCTAGCCTCAGCCTTTCTCGAGAGAATGACCAAGATTAATTAAGCTTGGCACACAAAGGAGGCTGACATTCCTACATCGGGAGTTACCACATCCATCTTAACAAATGAGATGAGGAGGAAGGATGAAGAGAGGGATGAGACCAAGGCAAAAATAATGACGCAAATAGACTTGCTAGATAAGCATATGATGGGGTTGGTAGTGCTAAGACCGTGAATGTTATGAGTACACCGGAGATCAAGGCTAGTGATGGTGAGCTTATGACCATCGTGGATGGTAAAATTTTTTATGTAACGGCGGGTTCTCATCCCGAGTATTATCGCTTGAGGGATAAGAATCAAGGTTAGAACAAGGACAAGGAACGAGATGGGAATTAGAAAGATCGTGACAAAGATGGTGATAGATTCAATCACTAGAGCTAAAACCCATATGTACCTCCAAACAAATCAGATTCCTTATACCAATCCACCACAAGCAATCCTGATCACTCTAAGATAGAGGACATGCTGTCCTTGGTTTTGAAGAAAGTAGACTCAACAAATACTGGGGTTGGTGAGCTTAAAAGCAAAGTTTCAACACTTCATCAAATCGTGAGCTCTTATTCGGCCTTAATCAAGCATCTTGAGTCCCAAATGAATCATCTATCCACTCAAATGAACCCAAGGATGAAGGGAACACTTCCTAGTAACACCACGACCAATCCTTAAAATGATGCTCATGTCATGGCCATTTTTATTAGAAGTGGAAGAACAAGTGGTGTAGTGATAGAGCCCGTTATGGAGCCGGTTGTTGTAGCAAAGAAACCTATTATTTAAGTTGTTGAGAAGTCGTGTGACAAAGAAGATGTGGAACTGGAAGTTATGGTGAAGCTTGGTGCACCCAATGTTCCGGTGAATGTTGATGTTGATGATGAGAGGGAGGAGGCTAAATCTCCTCCCCAAGTTGCTATTGATGTTGATGAGGACCCTCCCATTGTGTAAAGTGTGCAAACCACACTACCAAATGGACCTCTTTCATACCCTCAAAGGTTCAACAGGAAGAAGGAAGTGCACAAATTTAACAAGTTTGTTGACATGTTCATCAAGCTTTCAATAAATATTCCTTTAGTTGAAGCCTTAACGCAAATGTGGGGGTATGCCAAATTTATAAAATATTTTCTCAAGAAGAAGAATATTATTGATGTGGACACCATTGAGATTTCACACAGCTGTAGCACTGTGATGATGAGAAATGTCGCTATAAAATGGGATGTTTCGGGTGCATTCTCCATATCGTGTACTATTGGGTTATTTGTGTTCTGTAATATCTTGTGTGATTTGGGGGAAAGAATCAACTTGATTCCCATAGCAATCTTTAACAAATTGGGATTGGGTACACCCAAACCTATATCCATGCATCTACTCATGGCTGACCGGTCCACTAAGCGCCCGGTGGGGATTCTCTTTGATGTATTAGTGAAGGTCGACAAGTTCATTCTCCCTACAGACTAGTGATATTGGATTGTGAAGTAGATATTGAGGTGCCTATCATCTTGAGGTGACCACTATTATCCATGGGGAGAGAACTTGTAGATGTTGAACTCGGTGAACTCAAATGTTGGGTTGGAAGTGAGGTAGTGACATTCAACATGTGCCAACCCACAAAGCCTTCGGATGAATTAAGGGTAATCTCGGTGATTAATGTTGAGGGCAAGCTTGATGATGCCCTTGGGGAGTGTGAAATGGCCAAGACGCCCAAGATTGAAGAGTTACCAAGTCGGCAACATGAGGATGTTTTGAAGATGTTGAAGGAGCAATTCCCCTTCATGGGATGAGACCACGCCAAGCGGATTAGCATGCTATCCGACAATGACTAAGGTTGAGGTACTATCGTCGAGCTACGACATAAAACCAAGCGCTTCTTGGGAGGCAACTCAAGTGTTTTTACTTAGATTTTCTTTACTTTTTGTTGTTTTTGGTTTGTTTTAGGAATGCAACGAGCAGAGGAATGAACAAGTGGAAAAGCAGGGGAAAAAAGAGATGTGCGAAGGACCGTGCAGTTTGCACAACCCATTGTGAGTGTCGCATGGCCCAACGCAGGCTAAAATAGAAGCCTCGGAGAAAAATGCTGAAACTGGAGGCGATATGCGCTGGGCTATGCGGTCCGCACGAGCCCAAGTGCACGTCGCACTTCCATCGCATGATGAAACAGAAAGCTGGACAAGTTTAGGGCATAGAAAGGTAAGGTGTGAAATGACATGCGGTCCGCACAAGTTCTTATGTGAACTGCACATTGCAGCGTACCAAGGTAAATTTCAAATTTTAATTGACCTAACCCATTGACCAACCTGACCCGGAGACCGACCCGGCCAAATTTTTTTCTTATTTTCCCTTTTTATTCCACCACCTTCATCTTTCTCTCTATATTCACTCCTATAACTTCTCAAATTCTCTCCCAAAACATCCCACAAATCCCTCAAACTTCCCCAAACTTTTCTCCTCCTCTCACCCAATCTCCACTGCCACTCCACCTAGTGTCGCCGTCATCGTTTCTTCAGGAAAGGTTGTTGGATCACCATTGTTGCTATCCAAAAGCTTAAATTTTTGCTTATCCTTATTTAATATTCACTTATGATAAGTTCCCTGACGTTAAATATATATTTTTATGTTAATTGGGAACTCATATTGTGAAACATGCTCGTTAAAATTGCCATGTTGATTTTGGGTGAGATCTGAAATTTTTGGGTCTCCAATTTTTAATTGTGTTAAGGATTTTGCTTAGGATCAACTTGGTAGAACTTGATATTGTGATAATGCATGTTGATTGTAGTAGTTTTTAGCCTTGAAAATCTGTGTTTAGGGTGAAGTTTGAGTAACCCACTTGTGATTGATGCATGATTTGGCCCTTTGATAGATTGAGTGACGTCATTCTTAAGGGAAAATCATCGTTTTTCATAAGTTTTGGTTGAAAATTATTGTTTGGGGCTGAAATTTGCTACTATTGTTGTGCCCATGTTCTTTGTTGGAAATTTTATTGGGTATATGATCTTGTGCGAGAAGGTAGAAATTGTTATTAAAGTTTTATGCCTAATTGTTATAATTGAAGGCTTGATGTTTCCAATGATAGATGGGGTAACGTCCTTCTTAAGGGAAGTCGTTGAGTTGTTCTTTTGTTTTTTTGATGATAATGGAATTCCAGGGAAGTTTGAGTACCAGGATAAATTTGTGGTCATGTTATGTTCTGCCCCTTATTGTTTAATTATGGTTTTCTGGCTGGTGCCAAGTGCTTTATGCAAATCCTGCTCCACGAATCACATGTGTAATTCACAAGAACACAAGGAATCAAAAATTCCAATTATACTCTTGTGTGTGTTGCATGTGGTGCATGGATCTTGATGTGTGAAACAAACAAAGGACCACACCTGCTGAAAAAGTATTCCCAGTTCACTGTTTAGAGGTGAGAAGCAGGGTACGACATGCACTTTGGTTCATGCAAACCGCACCAATTTCGCACCTCAAAGCAGAAATCACTGAAGGTTTGTGTTAGCTTATGTGAAGGCACGTGCGGCGTGCACTCTGTCTAGTGTGGTTCACACGAGCCATCAGTCACCTACTTTGTTTTTCTGCTTCTTTGCATTCCGATTTTTTTTGTTTGTTAACTTATTCTTAAGTCTTTTTCTTCTACTTATGTCAAAAACACAATTTCCATGTGCAGAACATGTCTTCTAACAGGGGCAACATAAGTAGCCAACCAAGGAAACTATCAGCTACAGAAGAAGCAAGGATCCACTTTGGGGTGGAAGGAATGAAGGGATTTTATAAGCGGGATAAGAATAGGACATTCAATGAAGAGCAGAGTTTTAACTAGGAGGAAGTTAGGGATGAGCTACCCAACATGCATCGTCAGTTTAATGGACGAGTATGGCACCCTTTTTAGTATGTACCTTGGGGGTACTATGAGGAAGTTGTGCAGGAGTTCTTTGCGGCCTATCAAGATACGCATGATTCCTAGGGATATAAAGGGGCTGCGGAGAAATTCCCCAATTTGGATTCAGTTATAGTGAGGGGCAAGAGAGTTTGCATCACCCCTGCTGCCATCAATTCCATCTATTAGGGACACCCAATCGAACCTGCACCTACTCTTATGGCCAAGTTGACGGCCAAAGTAAAGCCTTATCGTGAGACTGCTACTATCCTTGCTTCTTTCACTCCTATCTGGGCTACTGTGGGAGGTGATATTCTGAGAAGAACTCTGTACTTTGAGGCCCGTCTATGGTATGATCTCATCCGTATCCAATTCCTACCCTCTCAGAATGACCAGAAGATAACTCAAGAGGGGGCAATTTTGGTTGCTGTAATTATGACAGGGGAACATGTGAATTTTAGGGAAATTGCAGCCATGGTGATTCGAAGGAAAGCACGCAGGGTAATGACTCATTCCCTTTCCTAGTGCTGATTAACAAGTTTTGTGACAAGGTCGATGTCTCATACTTCAGCTGCGACAAGGTCACCCATGTTGTTAAGGTGATTGATCTTGATAAGAAGACTGACAGGGATGCCTCTAGATTCAAAAGGCACAGGGTAGAGGCATCGGTGGATGTTGAGAGTGATGAGTTAGATGCTAAAGAAACTTCATCATCTCCTTCTTGAGCTACATCAGAGGCACATGAACATGCCCCCACACTCACTTTGACCAAAAGTGACCTCCAAGATATGATTGACAAAACATACAACCATGAGAGGTAATTGATAGATTTAGCGAGAGATCTGCCAGGATTGATTGATAGGGATGTTATGAGGGATATCAAAGAAGTTGTGGGGAGCGTTTCTATGCTTTGCAAAAGGGTGGATGTCATCGAAGGGGATGTCAAAAAACTCAGGAAGGATGTTGACAAAGCTAAAGGGAAGCAGCTAATTAAGGAAGCAGACTTGAGAAACTTACCTCCACCCTGCCATACTCGTGGACCCATGGATGACTTGTTTGCATCTATCAGGATGATGAAGTTAAGCTACCTGGTCATGAGGATGTATAGCTAGATGATGATGAGAACCCAGTGTTCCAGCAGGCTCTCAGGGACTCCACGGTGACAGCACACTCCCTAAAGGGTGGTGCATGTCCGAGTAGAGATGCCGCCAATAATGAGGTAGTAGTTGCTGATGATGAGGCATAGTCCTCTAGGGAGTTACACCCCTTCTCTCCATATTTGATCTTAAAGTATTAAGGGAAATGCTTCTTTTTATGGGGAGGAAGTGGTGCTATTTGATTGGTTTGGGTGCCCGTGTTAGGCTTGAGATATTTTATTGCTCTTTTCGGGCCATGTTGACATTTGTAGTTTCCTTGCTAGATTTGATTTGGCCCTTGTCGGGCATGTTGGATGATTGTGATGATATTTCCCTTGCCAGGCCCTTTTATTATGCTTTTGACCTTAATTATTCCCTCGCTGGGCTTGATTTTTTTTTATTCTTGGTTGTGTGCCGAGTCAGTCTTACACGATTCCCTTGTCTCGCTACCCATGTCTTGCAAATGCACTAAGGGCCTATGTTGAGGCTTGTTTTTCAAATGATTCATGAAGCACAATTTTTTTATCACCTTGTTAATAGTAGTTTAGCAATAAACTCCGAGGGTTTTCTTAATGCCACGGTTCTTTCCCAAGGAGAAAAAATGCTTTCTTTATTTTTCTTTTTCTTTTCTTTTCTTTTGTGTCGAACTGGGTTGGTGTTTTCCTATAATAGATTGAGAGGCGACTTTCTTAAGGGAAAATGCCAAGTTTTAGTTTAATTTTAGTCCATAGTGTGCTTTTCTCAAAATGGACCCACCAAAAAACTTTTCTTGGCAAGATATTTTTGATAAAGAAAGGAAAGAGGGAAAATGAAATTTTAAGGAAAGCATTCTCTTGTCATGATTTGCAACCTGTCGCTTTGGCTTGATCGATTCCCAAACGAGTGTGTAATGAACTCGAAATAGCTTGTCAAAAGTCATTTATCCCAATTGATCTTGAGACTAATGAAAGAAGTCTTATGGCATGATGCCTTGTGTGGTGAGGCTTTACCTTGATTCTTGTGCATGTGGTGTCTAAAACTCGCCCCGAATGTGATTCAAGGCAAAATTCTAGGTGTGACCAAGCTAGGAAAATGATCTTAGGATATTTTTGATAGTCACTTCACCCAAAGGCCTTCCCTCGACATCAATCCTAGTGAACCCTTTTGAGCTTGTAACCGTTCCTTGGCACCTTGTTTAACACTTTGACCTTTTTGGAACCTCTATTTTGGCACTCGTCCTCCCTAATTTCTTGAAAATGAAAAGTAGGCTAAAAGGCTAAGTTTGGGGGGAAAGGAAAAGAAAAAATAGGCAAATGCCTAAGTTTGGGGGTGTATGCGATCAATGAGAAGAAGAAAACGGATGCACTCCAAGTTCAGGGTAGCACCTTAAGTTTGAATTGAAATTTTCTCCAAAAAGTTTAATCCAATGATCAAAATGAAAAGAAAGAAATGGTGCTACCAAATGAAGGCGATACAAGGAGTCTTTAATGATCATGATTGAAAAGGAGAAGCTTGGGTTGTGAGAGGGAGAAATAAGGTGAAGTCAAAAATTCAAAAATGTGAGCGGTGTTCAAAGAAATGAGAAAGAGCATTAGGGAGGTGTAGGCATTCGAGTCAAATGAAATCCTCACCTTACCCCTAGCTAACATCGTAACCCGCAAGTCCTTAGTAATTTCGAGCTTGATCACCTGACATTAGTGGCGATTTATATGAAGGGAAAGTCTATGGTTTGACATGTGTGCACTTGAACTTCCTTGAGAGGGTGCGGTCTTCTTGGTTCTCTTCTAATCCCTTTGTTTTGTGAATTGCATGATTGTGAGTGGGATTATCTCTTGTGGTGAGTGGCATCACGCACTCAAATTGAAACATAAAGTCTCTATTTCAATTGAGAGAATGAATGAGACAAGTTGTGTGTTGAATCTCGAGGCAAACTTTGATGGTCCATGCCAATTACTTGAGCAACTTTGTATCTTGTTTTAAATGACAAAATTTTCTTGATTTTAAATGAGAAATGAAATTCTTTTGAAAAGGTTTCGAAATGATCTATTACCTTGAGAATGTGGTGGTTCAAATTGAGATGAGCATAATAGTTGAGTCTTTTGTTAGAGACTTTTTGTTTATCATTTTCTTAGATTTTAGAATAGGGTAGTCTTTGGTGCCTTGATTCAGTTTTTGAGCATAGTTCATTCCTTACTTGTGAGTATCTTGCTTGAGGACAAGCAATAGTTCAAGTTTGGGGGTTTAATGAGTTGATAATCTACCAACTCATTTAGCCTTTATTCATGAATTATTGCTATGTTTTGTTAAGATTTTGAGGTTCTTATGGACTTTATTGACATGAATGCAGGTACTTTTGTCCGAAGATGGAAAATAAGGAATGGGACCCAAAAAGAGCTGAAAAGGAATTGAAGTGTGAAGGATTGAACAAGATGGAGATTCTGTCGAGAGGTGGGAACCTCGTGCGACATGCACAAGATGAGGTGCGGTTTGCACCTTCCACCGCACAAGACTCGAAAAATTGGCTGAAGAATCTGTTAAAGGGTGCAGTCGTTATACGACACACACACTGCCTGCTGCAAACCGCACCCCATTTTGCATGGAGCTCCCAAGTCGGTTCAATTCACTGGACCACTGAAGAGCACTGTGCGATGCGCACTTCAGGATGTGCAAACCGTACATTGTCGCATAGCTCCCAAAGGGCATTTTTGTCCAACTTTGCATGACAATTTGGGAATGTTCCTAGACCCATTTCAGGCACAATTTTAGATAGTTCTGAATAGCTTTTGAATAGTTTTCACCTTTGAAGCAAGTTTCTCTCCCAAGGCAAGAAAGAGGGTTTCAATCCATTCTCTCAACCTTCAACCTTAAGCTTGTAATTTTGAGCTTGGGTATTGGATTCTTGCTACAATTAATGAAAAGAAATTTGAATTTCCCTATGGGTATACTTTCTTCTTCCTTTAGCATGAGTAGCTAAGTTTTCTTGTCTAGGGATGTGTAGATGATGGATACTTAATAAAAGGGTATGGGTCTTGCTTATTTGTGTTTATAATTACTAATATGATATAGGTCTAGTGATTTCACCATATTTTAACTCTAAAATTGATGGTTGCAAACATCGATTTACCTTACTTGGTTGTATTCTTGCTTGAGAAAGAAGTTTATAATTTCGAATGTGGAATTTCTAGTGGGTACTTGGGATTCCACCTAGATTAAGGCTAGAAATAGCTCAAATCGCCAGAAATACCCATTTAAGGGTCTAAGCTAGAAATAGTGTGACCTCTCCAAGCATATGTTGGTTTGTTATTTTGCCTAAACAATGGTGTTTGAATAAAAACCATTGGATATATGTTTGTTTGATCGACAGATTAACAATCATGCCTAAAACCAATGCTACCTATATCATTTAGTAGGAATTTACACAATTGAGAAAGTACCTTGATCCGTATTTAAGACCTACTAGAAGCACATCCATAGTCGTCCTTTCTCTATTGTTTACACCTTGCCCTTTTTACTTATTGCTTTGTTTGGAATTCGAATTGTGATAGATTCCTGATTCTCCCCTTTTTACATTATTTGTTGTTGAGCAATCTACTCTCGTTGTGAAGTCTATTCTATAATCACATAAGCTAAGCTCTAATGCACTGTGGGATCGACCCCGACGCCCGTAGAGTACTATAAATGTGTTTCACTCTAATGATTGCCAATACCTCCTTCTAGGAGAGTACATTTGAGCATTATCAATGGATAAGGTCTGGGGTACCAACCTAGAACAACCAACCCAAGGATGCTAATTAATACAGTTATAGCCTATATACGCAAAGTCTAAGGTAGGGAAGACGTAACCTACCTATAGTCTGACGACTAGCCGCTGAACGGCATCGTCTAAGCTCAAACTGCTCTGAGAAGCCCCGAATCGCGAACACACTATCAACACATGATACTACTCTTCAAGACCAAGCCAACAGTACCCATAATGCTAAAAACTTAGCCGAGTCGAAATCTGGATCACAAGCGGGTCCGTAGGCCCTGTAACCCTAAACTTAAAATGAAGAAGCGCACGATGATCCCAACACTCCTATGAGTGCATGCTCCAAAATAGAGCGAATTTAGCAAACAAAAAGAGCTCAAAATAGCCCACAACTAGAGGATTTAAAGAGGGAATTTAAAGAAGAAATACCGTAATAAAGGAGAATTAACCTACCACAAGGAGATAAAGCAGGTCTACAAAATCAATTCCACGAAACCACGAGCATGCAGTTCCAATTTTAGCAACTACCACCAATAAGAAACCCCAAGCTTAAGAAAGTACAACAATGGAAGTCAGCTATGGAAAAGAAGAATTTGGGGAAGAAGATGACCTACCAAATTAAAGGAGGAAATCGAAAATAATTGCCGAGAGATGAATTCCCACGCTAGGAACTGATTTGGAACAAGTCTTTTGTTAGAGGAACTAATTTGGAGTGAGAGAGAAATGATAAAATGGTCTAAAAAATTGAGGAGAAGGGAAAATATAGGCCTGGCCGCAAGCTAGCGCAATTGCGCTGGCAGGGCGCCATCGCGCTAAAGGTCGTGCAGCAGGCTAGCGCGATTGCACTGACTTGGCGCCATTGGCGCTGAGGACATGCCAGCTGTAGAAAACCAGTAGAAAAATGAAACTTCAACGAGATGTTCCGGGAACAATCAAAACCTGATACTTACAAACCAAACATGCTACTAGAGTGGAAACGACGTTCTGGACTCAACGGAATTGACAAAACTTCCATACGAGGTCATCTCGGAGGAATGTTTACCCAAGTCAACACTATCTAAGACCAACCAAACATCCAAAATGAGTCTGGCTCACCCGGGACCCGAACCAACCACCTACCTAACCCAAACTCGACATTATGGAGCTAACAACACTAACGGAATTCCCATCTTTCTTCTCTAAATGTTGACCAAAGTCAACTTTTCAAGCCCAACTGGCTTAAAAACATAGAATGATAGAGAATTTCAAACTGAAAGCTCCTGGATCCCGACCAATGGTCCAACTAGACCAAATTCCATGCTCTGGAGCTAACGGAACTATCGGAATTTGATTCCGAGCATGATTGCTATGAATGTTGACTGAAGTCAACAATTTCCTAAGTTAAATCTCTAAGACAGGGAAATGGTCATAAAGACCAAACAAACAGCCCAGGCACCGAACTACTGATACCAGCAAGACATAAATGACTTGGGGCCTACAGGTAAGCTCTAACAGTACAAAGAAAGTGAAAATGCGTGAATGACCGAAAGGGTCATTGCATCATCCACTACTAAAAAGGACTTTCATCCGTGAAAGTCAATAAAAGAAAACACCGGAGACTCAAACAAAGACGGATACTATGCCCCCACCACTCTCACGGTCTCTTGGGTAGCCTCCCTGACCGGATGGCACCCAATGGAGCTAAACCAAAGAAAAGCCACCAAACCTCAACTCCTTACTAGCCAAGCTAGACTCCAACCTTTAACTCTAAACAAAGGTTTATCAACCAAACCAGGCCTCAAGAACTCAACCGGAACACATTGGAACAACAGAAAAACCAAGAGAATCAAGGAGATCAACACACAAAACTCAAAACCTCGATACCATGACCCAGTTCACCTAGAAAACCACCAACCAAACCTCTAACTTATGAAACCATTAATTCGGAAAACCCTTTATTCT
Source organism: Jaltomata sinuosa (assembly GCA_003996215.1). Taxonomy (NCBI): domain Eukaryota; kingdom Viridiplantae; phylum Streptophyta; class Magnoliopsida; order Solanales; family Solanaceae; genus Jaltomata; species Jaltomata sinuosa. The sequence goes on along the minus strand of QJPP01003194.1, from coordinate 64,101 downwards.
GAAAAGAGTCTTTTGTACCATAACTAGGAAGCTTCACACAAGTCGAACACTCAAGCCACCCTCGAGACATAAACTAACCCACTGGAGATCCATAGTTCCCGTTAGGCACCCTCAAGACATAAACTAACCCACTGGAGATCTATAGTTCCCGCTGTACTCAACCTTGAATGATATGACCTCCAGACTAAAACTCTATCCAAGCCAAGCTCTAGTATACTATCCTTTGCTATCAGAAATACCAACCCGAAGAACATCTTCAAAAACTATAGTAATCTGCCTCGGCAGACCATCAACTAATGGATGGATAGCTTTGCTAAGATCAATCTCGATACCTGAACCCAACTGAACCAACCATCGAAGCCTGACTGCAACTAGCATACCAGGTCAAGAAAGACATGTATGAATACCATGTGTCAACGGAGAAATCTCCCAACTATTGAACAGAACCAATCTCGCTGAATCGTGCCAAGTCTGAATCGACTTAAAGTGAATGAACCAGGGAAATCTTCCCAAGAAAATTGAAACACAAATCCCAATTTTTGCAAGGAGTGTGGTAAGCCTACCACGAAGTCCGTAGCCATCAACTAAGCTCCAAACTCTAAGAATACCAATGCTTCTCCAAATAGTCGAATACCACTCGGATTTAAGATCACCTTACTAGTCTCACCTTAGAAAGAAGTCCACCATGCCATGAATATCAACTCAAACCACCCTATAGGCAAAGAAAAAGATGCCTGAAGTCAAAGTCGCCACTTGGGTTTTGAAAACTTCATAATCTTTCAAATCACCTTCTGGCTCACTACTGGCAAAGCCTAATCAACGCTGAAATTCCATGCAATAGTCAACCCTTGGAGAATCAACTAATCAAACCTCAAATTCTTGGAATGCAAAGTCGACCATCACTCTCAAAGTACCATCAGAATCCAAAGTAGCCCTGATGGCCTCAAACCACACAACGCGATCACAAATGACATACAATCGTTGACCCTCAATCTGACACCACTAAATCTGTCCAACCAAGGTAGAATGGACCTCAACTCTGGTAAGAACTCGGCTGGGACCTGACAAGTCTAGCCTAATCAATAGGTAGCCAAGGACTGGATGTCCAAGACTAACGACCGCTTCGATACTGAAAGAGAGAAGCTAAGTTTCCTATACCCACTGCCTTCTGGCTCAGAGATGCCGCAACCAAAGAGAATCCTCCACGAACTATCTGATGCAACCTGCTAGCCTACAATTCTGAAACCCAACTCTAATTGCCAAAAAATGCCTTTATCGAACCCCTGAGTAGACTCATACGCCACTGATGAACACTATAAAAGTCAGAGCCAACTAGGCTCTGAATATATAATTTTTCTAATCCGTAGATGCTACAGAGACTTGGGTCACCCAAAGAACATAACAAGGATAGTCATAGTTGATGCACAAGCCCCTAAAGGTAGTAGTGGAAAATCCTACCACGTCGATCTCTACTAAAAGGAATCCTGACCTCGAATTCATCTAAGGAATATGCCACTGCACACTGTAGTCGATTGAATCAAGTCATCAACACACAAACCTAAGCATACCCTCAGTCGTCACCTCAGTCAGCTACTAGTAACTCATACATACGTACAAGGAGTCATCTCTCTCCTTTTTCAAACCAATTGAAACCCTTTCCAAAGATACCCTGAACCTGACAAACTCTTTCTCAGAAGATCCATGAGTTGTTCCCTTAGCTCCCACAACTCTCCTAGCGACACTCAATAAAGCAGAAAAAGAATAGGCCGAATGCCCAACTCAACCACAATGCTACGGTTAAAACTTAACTGTAATACTACGGCCAAAACTCAACCACAATGCCACAGTCAAAACTCAACCTAACCAGAACTGGGGAAAACAAGGATAATAACTCATATACCTGACAACTTCCAAAACAAACCAAAATAACGAGGATCGACTCTAAGCCCTTGGGAAAAGCAAAATCATTTATTACCCAATTATATAACCAACATAATTCTCCTTAAAACAAAACAACTTTCCTCGATACACCGCTATCGATACCATACAACACAAATAGAGGGGCTTCTATCCAACACTAGACAATAGCCTAGGCAACAACCACCCAAGACCACTAGAAAAGAGATACCCAAACCAACTCTGAACCCACAGGGAACACCAAATGGGGAACTCTCGGTGAACCTGACTGGCCACCACAACCTACACACCCTGAATGTGAACCTCGAAAAATCCGACATGCACCATGTCTACTCTGCTCGACATGCTCTGTACAACCACCCTCTGAAACCTGTGGAGCCACTGAAACTGGCCTTCTAGATAGGAAGCAATGGAACCAATCACTACCAGAGAATCCCCTACCTTGAGTTTGAGAACCAAGAAAACTGTCCTGACAGCGATGCCTCTTACCACTACCTCCATATGCCTCACGACATAATCCCTCTATAGCCTAAACATGGTCAATCACCTAAAGAAAGGTAGTCCCAACTATAACCAAGTGCTTTGTCGCCAAACAGAGCGGTAAAATCAATCCTCCAACAAAACCCTGAACTCTCTCAAACTATGTAGGCACAGTTCTAGCAGTGCACCTAATAACCTTGTGAAACCTTGTCTCATACTCCAATACCGACATACAATCCTGCTGAAGACTTGGAACCTCAAACCTAACTGTAGCACCGCTCAAAAAACTAGGTACTGCCCCTACCTGTGGTACTGATACACCTTCTGAAATACTCGGAATCCTAGCCATGATATCTTAAAGAACTGGGGTAGCCATATATCCTACCGGAGGCTGGGCTAGCCCCGAATCCCCTAACTGATATGATATTCCCTCACTCTAAAATACTGGCACTAGAGGAAGCACTGAAGCTACGGGCACAACAGCCTCATCGTCACCCGATGTCATACTCATCCTAGGCATCTAATACGGAATAGAACAAATAAGGTTTAAAAGTCAATTGAGCCAGGAACGCACGATAAGGAGCCAAGAATATGGAACTTTTCCTAATAATGCCCTATAGCCTCCTGAAGATAGGATACATATTGTACCGATCCACGAGTCTCTACTTAGACACTTTCTCTTCTACCAACAGCACTGGAGAACCTGAAGCTCTGATACCAAGCTGTCATGACCTGATTTCTCAGGTCATGATAGCACCTACAACCCCCTAGTAGGTGAACCAATCCTCGTAGCCCAGAAGGGTTAGTAATGGGCTACTACCTAAACCACCACTCACAATAAGCAGATATAATAGAACAATACAAAATCAAATAACCTGAATAAATACATAAGGAAACTAAACCAACCCATGACCTGGCATCAAGAGTACAAGAGCCTCTAATAGAATACAAGTGCTAGAGATAACAAAATAGAATATACAATTGTCTCCAGATAAATAAAGAGTAGCAGTTTCAAAAGATGATATGCGGTCAAGCCCAGTCATCAGGAGCTCACCATAGTCTCGAATATCCAAAAGTTGCACGAGTCTCCACACGGTCAATGGAAAAAGCTCATACTAGGAGTTGCACCGGAGAGATGCAGAAATGTAGTATAAGCACTAATTGCAAAGCAATGGGTACCCAGTAGGCATCATAGGCTGACTGAGCGCATATAAGATATAAAATTAGTAAATAGCAGATAACCAAGAAAGTAGTCACAGAATCAATAGAGAAATCACACGGAAACTAGCATGGATAGAAAACAAAGGGAATACAAACATTCTATACTAGCCACAGAAGATGTATATCACAGAAATAGGAGGGTAAAGGAGAACGCACCTGGATCCTTGCAACAATAATATATATAAAGAGGGAGTTTACGAAGGATGGTGGTTATCGGTAACCTCAGTAAAAGGGAAGGAAGAAAAGCAAGTAAACATTCTCATGCTAGAAGCAATATAAGTAATGAAATGATGCTAAACACACTCTCAAGATAAGAATAGTCAAAAAACAACCTCACAAATACAACCCTAGGATAGGATAATCTACACCACAAGGAATCAAAAAGCCACTAACCAGCACCACGATAAAATGGAATCCGCTAACTCCCAAGTGCTAAGAAGGCCACAAAACTAGTTCTTCAACAAGATAAACTACACTAATCCACCAATAATCAGAAGCCCAAAGGATCAGTACTACACCAAGATAGCATCCGGTAAACCACCAATAACCGAAGTCCATAACAAGCTTTACAATAAGATATAAGTAATATAATCTACCTACAGTCCCAACGGGCGCCCATACACCCAAGGAACATAATCAAGTGAAAACAAACCCTCCGGTATCCCATAATACCGGAGCGTACATTGAGCACACTACAAACAAGGGTGGAATTCAAATACAATATGCATGATGTGATATGATGGAACCGGTGAGATAGTAACCATATATGCACCTTCTCTGGCGCCTGTAGGCCCAGTAGGAGGGCCCATAGAGGGACGTACCCTTTATACCTCAATTGTACCATATACCCCTCCTCTGACACACTCAGCATGTAGCCCCTAGTCCAGATCGACAGGGTCCATAAAGGTCCTCTACCACATACAGTAAAGAACATAAAATCTCAAAGTATAAGCGCTTGGAGTGTATCCGGGTCTAAAATAATAATTGGAATCTCGTAATACATGCCTGGAGTCTATCCAGGTCTAAATCGGTAAAAGTAGTCTCAAAACTCCTATAAAGGGTGCCTGGAGTTTATCCGAGACTAAATTAGTAATCAAGTCTCAATAACCCTAAAAAAGGGCCCCCAAAGTATATCCATGTCTAAATCTGTAGTAAACACATGCTTAGCGCTATGGCATAGCCGAGTCAAGTATCAGTATGAAAATCAGTGATAAAATTATCATAATATCCTTTTTAGTCAAAGAAGATCCATCAAGTCAGTTACAAATCCCTTTTTATTATCATTTATACCAAAAATGGGCCCTTGGGCCATACAGAGTTTAGAAAACCATATATAGTAGGCCCGCAGCCAAAACACTAGTAAAATATGCGGTAAAATCCTTTGCATGAATGATATGATTGCAAACAACAATAGCCCAATGGCTCACAAATAACATATCGGCCCTGCACAGGCACAATCATCCTTACAATATAGATATCAGCCTAAATTAACATCTTGATGTCTGGGGCTCGCAGATATTCCCAAATATCCCACCATCTATGTCCCAAAGGCTTATACAAAGGTCACACGGGGCCACAAGGGTAATATTACAATACTACAACGATTACTACAAACAGCATAAGAAATAAATCATAGAGAAGAGACAGACAAGTTATGGGGTACCAACCTAGAATAACAAACCCAAGAATGCTAATTAATAAAGTTATAGCCTATATACAAAAAGTCTAATGTAGGGAAGTCCGTAACCTACTTGTTGCCTGACGACTAGCAGCTAGAATAATGTCGTTCATGCTCGAACTGCTCCAAGAAGCCCCGAATCATGAACACACTATCAACACAAGATACTACTCATCAAGACAAAGCCAATGGTACCCACAATGCTAAAAACATAGCCTAGTTGAAATCTGGTTCACAAGTGGGCCTATGGGCCCTGCAACCCAACACTAGAAATGAAGAAGTTCATGATGATCCCAACACTCCCATGAGTGCCTTCTCCAAAAAAGAGCGAATTTAGCCAACAAAAAGGGCTCAAAAAAACCCGCAACTAAGAGGATTTAAAGAGGGAATTTAAAGAAGAAATACCAAAATAAAGGAAAATTTACCTACCAAATGAGATGAAGCAGGTCTACAGAATGAATTCCACGAATCTATGAGCATGCAGTTCCAATTTGAGAAACTACCACCAAAAGAAACCCCAAGCTTGAGAAAGTACAATAATGGAGGTTAGCTATGGAGACAAAACATTTGGGGAAGAAGATGACCTACCAAAATGAAGGAGGAATTCAAAAATAATTGTCGAGAGATTAATTCCCATGCTAAGAACTAATTTGGAACAAATCTTTGGTGAGAGGAATTGGTTTGGAGTGAGAGAGAAATGATAAAATGGTCTAAAAAATCGAGGAGAAAGGAAAATATAGGCCTGGCCGTAGGCTAGCGCTATCGCGCTGGCCAGTCATTGTTGGCGCTTAAGGCAGCTAGGTGCGTGCGCGTGTTCACATTAACAGGGCACCATTGAGGCTAGTAGGCAGGTGGAGTGCTCAGCGCTATCGCGCTGGTAGGGCACTATCACGCTGAAGGGCGTTATCGCGCTGAAGGGCAGGAAGCAGGCTAGCACGATTGCGCTGCCTTGGCGCCATTGGCACTGAGGACATGCCTGCTGCTGGACACCAGCAGAAAAATGAAACTTCAACGGGATGTTCCGGGCACAATCAGAACCCGATACTTACAAACCAAACATGCTACTAGAGTAAAAACGACGTTTCGGACTCAGTGGAATTGACAAAACTTTCATACGAGATCATCTTGGAGGAATGTTGACCCAAGTCAACACTAGCTAAGACTAACAAAACATCCAAAATGAGTCTGGCTCACCTGGGACCCAAACCAACCACCTACCTAACCCAAAATTGACATGTTGGAGCTTACAGCGCTGATGGAATTTCCATCCAAGGCCGTCTTCTCCATATGTTGAACAAATCCAACCTTTCAAGCCCAACTGGCCTGAACACACAAAATTATAGAGAATTTCAAACTTAAAGCTTCTGAATCTCAACCAAAGGTCCAACTAGACCAGAGTCCATGCTCCGGAGCTAATAGAACTGTCGAAATTTGATTCCAAGCATGATTGTTAAGAATGTTGACTGAAGTCAACGATTTCCTAAGTTAAAGCTCTAAAATAGGGAAATGGTCATAACGACCAAACAAACAGCCTGGGCACTAAACTGTCGGTCCCAACAAGACATAAATAACTTGGGGCCACTACAGTCATGCTCTAATAGTACAAAGAAAGCGCAAGCGCTCGAATGATCGGAAGGTTCATTACTCCTCTTGTCCCTTCCCTTAACTCATTCACCATTATATATTCTTTGACTCAAGAACCATGGCATAGTACCTCATATTCTAAATCAAATCCTTCGAGTGTAATACTTCATTATGCCCTTTAACATTTCAAAGTAATAAATTCTACAACCCATGTGATTTTTCATGTACAAGTCCTTCCAAGTCCTTTATAACTGACATGCTCAATCTTTCTTATCTTACCAATGCACACCCTAACATAATCCACTACCACGAATGTAGCCTTACCGCAGAAAGCCTGCATTCTGATCCAAATTAAACTATACAGATAACTTCTTTTACCGATTGATATCAACCCATTCACTTATATACGCTATAAAATCACACACCTTAGTACACCACCAATCATTTTCCTATCGATTTGATCATGTCTGTCATTTTAAATCTAAACCTTATGAGTTACCAAACTCAAAACTACCATGGAACTTATCACAGCTCTTGACTCGGACATCTGTAGACTTCCTTCTCTAAGAATACTCAATAGGTTACAACTCATCTAAAAAACACATGATAATATCTCCACACTCTGAACAAGACCCATAGAATCATGTCATTTTGAATTCAAATCTCATTTCCTGAAGATGAACATTTTATCTTCCAAATCGAAATAGATACTCTTATCCTTATTTTTCAAATGTCATATTCCATTTCCATTCACTTTTACCATTGTAAGTTGAAATTCCTTCAGGTCTACTTGAGGAGTGTTTTGAAACACCATAAGTCTTTCCATACAATCTTCGAAATCTTGGACACCTGAATATATTCCCTACCTCACTAGAATCTTTTAACCAAAAACTCCTTCCAAATTAGTCACATCATAAGTACAATCATCACAAAGTCTTCTCATTAAATTTACCTAGTAGCCTTGGTAACTTCATAAAACTGATTATGGATATCGATTTAATACCTCAAACCACCAACGCACTTTTTCAAACATGTAAAATAATCAATCGTTGCACACACATTCCCACTAATACTTTCAGATGATTCTACACAAGCATACCTACTGAAAACTTTCTTTATCCATAAGCTCATCATCCCGATATTGATTCATTCCTCTTGGTCTTAATTGATATCACTAACCCTCAATTAAATCTCCAAAATGCACTTCACAACTTAAATGTGTTAATACCTACCATTGATTCACCATTTTAATTTCCTTAATAGATTGATGCCTCACTCTAGTGTTGTAACAACTCTCATAGTGATTTTTGGACTTTTATGCATTTTGATAATTTTACCCCCTCCTTGTAGTTGTATTATACTATTTGTGATATGTGGAAGTGGGCAGCATAGTTATCGAGGTGTTTGGTTGGGTTTAAGGTGAGTTTTTCATTTTGAAAGGTTTTGAAGTTGATATAGTTGACTTTGGTCAACTTGTGGAGAATTAGGTATCGTATGAGAATTCCATTAGTTTCGTTATCTCTAGAATATAATTTTTAGGCTAATAGCAAAGTTGGACCTGCATCCCGAGGCATTCAGATATATTTTAAGTAGTTGGTCGGAAATTTGGAAATTTTGTCTTGGAGTTGACTTTGGTAAATATTCATTGATAATGACTTCCATTGGTAAATTCAACTATTCCATTCAGATCTAAATGTCATTTTCAGTCTAGTAGCATAGCTAGTTTGTGTTTGTGAGGTTCTGAGTGCATTTCGAAGGTCGATTCCTAGTTTTAAGAATGTTTGAAATTATTTGTATGTAGTGCATCGCACCAGCGCCCCTTGGCCTGCACCAACAATGTCACTCCTGCGGCCAAGGTGCCACTCCAATGATGCTTGGTCATCTAGGTTGGTATCCCTTCTGTGGACATGGTTCTGCAGCCGCAGAGTCACTTCAGTTGGGAGTTCTCCGCTTCGGTGAAGTTGAGTCGGATGGGAGCTAGCCGCTCCTGTGGATGTTTTCCGTTGTGCCATTAGCGAGCCTATGAGCCCTGTCCACTCTTGCAGCCTCGCTACAGTGATAAATGGGTCGCAATAGCGAAGCCTTCCCATTTATGGGACTTTTGCCATTGCTGAGGTTTGCCCGTTCTGGCGAGACCACACCATCGGTCAAATTTTTGCCGGTGCAGAATCAATGGTAATTAACCAGTGGGTCTTCCCCTTTTAGTCTATTTCCTTCCATATCTCTTTGTTAGAGCTTGGGTACTCGATTTTAGGCGAATTCAAAAGGGATTTTCAAGATTTCTTCATTGGATAAGCTTCTTATTCTTCTTTTATACATTTCCTAATAAACCTTAAATTGCAGTGTTTAATACAGTTTGTAGTGTTTAATACAGATTGAAAATCATGGCAAAGAAGTGATTGTGCATGTATCGATAACAGTAGAAAAGAGGTTGCTCAAAAGAAAAGACAATTTTACACTAATAAGGGTTATACATTTCAAATAATTTAGCATAGAGGTCGATCTCAATACCTTAACTAGCAGTTTTGATGCCTCAACAACCTATCAAGAACAATAAATGAACTGAATTGGGGGGAAATAACAAAAACTAAAAGAATTGAGGAAAGTCTCATAAGCTCAAACACTTAGTAGAAAAGAAAGTTGCTAAAAAAAAGGAAAAATTTACACTGATAAGAGCTAGACATTTCAAACGATTTACCGTAAATGTCGATCTCAATAGCTTAACCAGCAATTTTGATGCCTTGATAACCTATCAAGAAAAATAAATAAAATGAATTGGGAAAAATAACAAAAACTAAAAGAATTGGGGAAAATCTCTACAATCGCAAACATGCATGAACCCTAACAAATAGAAAAGAGAAGATTGGGGAAAAATTGGAGTGGATTGTGAGATTGCAAAAAAAACCTACACAAAATCTTACAGAGAAATAACGATTGAGAGCTTACAGAGAAATAGTGATTGAGAGCTTACAGAGAAAATCTTAATGATGGAGAAATAGGGATTGAGAAATAGGCAAGGAGAATCAGTGGAAATCTCATTTATACAGAAGCCCAGGATCTTGGGGTTACCACAAACATGAAGGCAAAAACTATAGCTATACTAAAAGCACTCAGGCATTGTACTACTGAGCAATTGAAAAATATCATTTTAAGAGACTGATTCTTTCAGTCTAAAATATGTTATTGGGAGAATGGAGGATACCTTGGGAACTAGTAGTTATGATTAAGGAGATCAAAAATATGATGGCACAGTTACAAATACAGGTTAGACACACTTTCAGAGAGGCTAATCAGTTAGCTGTCAATCTAGCTAATATAGCACTCAATCAGGAAGGAGTTCTTAGTTACCAAACTTTTCAACAGCTTCCTATCCAATGCAAATAGATACTCAATATGGATAAAGCACAAATACCAAATTTGAGGATCTAAACAAGAAAAATAAGCACATTAACAGATCAACATGAACATCATTGTATATCACAGCATCAAGTCTCACAGTTATTCTACAAGAATTGTTTTAGCCACTTCAAGGGCCACATTACTGAGAGAAAACACAAGATACCTAGCCTAGGCTATGGTAGCTTACAAAAAGGGTCACTAACAAAAAGCAAGGGCATTGGAGTCAGATGGATCCTAACATACTCACACCCAGCGAGGATCCACAGAGAAAGGAGCTTGGGAGCAACTGCGGAATCTCCACTTCTGCTCCAACTGCACACAAAAGAGAGGATCAGATGGTTCCAACCAGAAAAATCATACAATCTGAATTAAAGGTACTCACACAGAGCTGCAACATCAGGGTACATGACTTTGCACCTCTCATGGTTTCATGAAGAACTTGTATCACCTAGAAAATGCACTTGTAAAGAGAGGGTCAATCATTAAATATAGGGAGTAAAATAGGCAAAAAAATTAAAAAATGGGATAACTTACTTCTGTGAGCTGCAAGACAAGCTCATACTTCCACATCCATGGTTTATCTGGTTGATGATCCAAAGAAGGAGACGACAGAACGTAGAGTTAAAGATAACATCAGTGGCACCATTTTCACTCCACAAAAGTTGAAGACCAAATAGGAAACCCTATGTTTTAGGGTTGTTGTTTTTATCTAATCTATGTATTTTTCAATTAGGTCATCCATTATTTTTTTATTTTCATTTTATGCTCAGTTGAGCCCATTTTTTGGTCATTCAATTGGACTTTGTTCTAATTATTAATAAAAGAGTCACGAGCTCCTAATTATGAAAAAAGAGATTGAGAAGTAGCAATTTGAGAATGAAAAATAACGTGAATCAAGCAAAAAACTATGAGAATGGTAATTTACCTTGGAGAATCAAGCGGTGTTAATGGAAATCTCCTTCATTATCTGAGAATTTGAAAATCTGGGGAAAATAAGAACTAATATGACAGTGAATGAAGTGGTTGAAAAAGGGCTTGATTTTATGAAAAGTACGGTAATTAATTAATTACTGAAAATATGAAAAGTAATAGAATATTGAAAAAATTAAAAAATATGAAAAACACGATTAAAGTAATTAATATTAAAAATAATGGATCAATTTATTTTTTTTATTAAAAAGCGGCGCTTATAACTGCCATAATTACACTGTAAATCACTGTTATTGAAATACTTAATATGACATCTCAGAAAGTGCCGAATTATAAAATGTCATAATTTAACTGCCGTAATTACTCTTTTTTATAGTGTATGTAGATTGCATATTTGATAAAATTGAGCTCGTTCGGAGATTTTGAGGAAAGGCAAAGCCATAATTTTACTTTTTGAGCTTTGATAAGGCAAGTTGAAGTTTTCTTTGACTCTTTATGAAGTGTTAGTGTGTTATCGACTATGTATATAGCTAATGGATAATGAAGGTCCTGTATAAAAATGAAAACGATTATTTATGCGAGTACCGATTTCATGTTATGTGTTTATGTGATTATTTGATTTGTTTGGGTTGATTTCTTGCCTGGATAGCATGATTTATATGACTTGTGACTTATTTTGACTAATAAACACGCTAGTTGATGATTTTACTCTCATTTAGGTATTCGCAGTTGGGTTAAGATAATATTACGTGAAATATTATTATTCTAGATGTATGTTAGATTTAAATGAGATGTTTGTATGGACTGAGAGATTGAAAAAGAAAACTTGAAATGATAGTTGGATTGAATCACTCTATGAAATACATTGCCTTGAAATGTATATTTGTGATTGAGATTGGGGTTTCACGCATACACATCATGTATTGCATTTCATTGGAATCGCAGTTGCACACTTGCACAATATTATATATGAATCGAAGAAGCACGCTTGCACAAAATTATATATGGATCAGAAATGTATGCCTGCAAAATATTATATATGGATCGGAGCATCACGCTTGCACAATATATGAACTTCACGAGTCCTCCATAGATCTCAACTAACTACACTATAGCACTGGATGTATACACATCATATGCATTGGATTCATTCATTCATTTATTATCGTTTACCTGATTGTTATTGAGTTTTTGTGTTAAATATATGCTTAAGTATTGTGAATCTATACTTGATGGCTATCTAGCATTGTCTGAGAGTTGATTATTGTGTTAATCATATTATTGTTGATTTTAGCTGCTAGTTTGAGTCTTATAGAGATAATGTAATATTTAAGACTGAGTAAGTTAGAGCAATGTAGGACCAACCCTTGTCATCACTTCATGTTAGAGTCAGCCGATGTTGCTGTTGAATACATATGGTTCCATATTCACACTTATTTTATTTCTGCACCTTTTTGTAAAGGTCTGGAGCCTAGTACATCGGGCCTGTGATTTGGTAGTTTTCCAATGCATTCCATCGAGATCCCGAGGTAGTTGATTGGCTAATCTGCAGCCTCCTTGGATCTCCTCTATTTTTTTTATTTTATGTTATTTTCCTCTCTTTTTGGACATTTTAGAGATTCTAGAGTGGTATTAATACTCATAGAGACTTGTATTAGTGACACTATATTTTGGGAGAAGTTGTTTTATATTCTGCATTTTGCCTGAGTTTTATGAAAAGAATATTGTTTATGACTTAGATTAATTCTTAAATATTAACTCCGCGTGTTCAAAATTCGTATCTCATTTTATTATTTTGGGTTGGTTTACCTATCTATAGGTTAGATAGGTGTTGTTACTTTTCCGTTTTCATATCATGACAGATGAGGTTGTTTTTAGAGCCGACAGAGATATGCAACACCCAAGAGCCTAGACAATCCTGTTATTAGTTTTTTAAGTAGTTCCAAATTGCACACATGATTTATTTTTTTGGTGTGCATAAATGTCAATTCATAATGATTTAATACCATGTTTTGATTATGTTGTCACGGTTGTCTCCTGTATTTTCATTTTTTTCTCTATAGTTCTTTCTCGGATCAAAAATCCTGAACTATTCAAAATTGGTAAATTTTACGCTCCATTATATTTTTGGCTCTAATTAGACGAATAGCTCAAAATACTCTTTCTACAAACGATTTCCCCCAAAGTAAGGGAAAATAAGTCAATTTTCCCTTGAACTATTCAAATGCACAATTTTACCTGCCATTTAAAGTTTGTGATATGTTCGAGAGATTAAGAGATTACTTTGACTATTTTAAATGATAATTTTTACACACAGTTTTATGTAATATAGAGTTCAATTATCAATATTAATTTTTCAACTAAATATTTATTTTATTTTTTCCTTTCAAAATATTATACTACCCTGAGAAGGGATGACTTAAAGTTACAATAAGTAATATAGCACATCAAAGTATAATTGAATTTGATGGCCAGATCCCGAGATACACGGGACTCCCTCTTATCGCATCTAATGGCCATGATCCTATTCTTATAACGACAGTAATGTGCGAAATCCACATGGTTGGCAGGGGCGGAGCTAGACGCCAAAGATATTGTGGGTTTGGTCGAACCCAGTAACGTTTGCTCAAATAGTGTATTTGTGTTAAGAAATACATCAAATATGTACAAATATTAAGTTAGGAACTCAGTTATTAATACTTAAAATCATCGTTTTGGATTACATAACCCATAAAATTAAAAAATTCCGCCTCCGCCTTTGATGATCGGTTATTATCCTATAAATGTCCCTATCTTCCCACCATTGTAGCGGAGCTGATGAGACCTTACACCTAGATTATTCATACGCTTTGACAAATTTGTGGTTCATCTACTCCTGTTTATCATAGATTGCAATCATCTGACCCGAATTATCATTATGAATCTCTTTTTTCTCTCTTGTTGTATCGATTCAATTGCTTGCGCAACTACTGTTGTTATTTCATTACTTCTATTAAATTGATATTACCTATAGGGACCAGGCTAACTACCGCTTTTAATTAATCTGTTTGCATATGCTTGTGCACTGATTTACATTCAATAATCTCAGGGGCTTTCATTTCCACATATCTTCGCTCGTGATCGCTTAGAGCTGCCTCAAAAGGTTCAATTATGTTCGAAATAATCACCCTACTTGTGACCTCAATATGATAGATTTAATTGATTGGCTTAATAAAAGAATTTTAGGTTAAATAAAGACCCTGTGAAGGTGCCTTTATTATAAAGTTCATCGCAGACCTAGGCATCTTCACACCTAGCTAGGCGCATAGAAATTAATGAATATTTAAAAATTTACTTATTATCGATATTACAAAGAATGTATCTGCATCTTAGTCATAGAGTATTTAATGTAATTTAACCTATGATATCATATAGTAGTTCTTTATTCATCGTTTTTATAATTTTATTCCAAAGTAGCCATTCGGGAAAAAGTTCTCCGTAGCGTAATGGAAAGGGGAGAAGTATGCAAATTGCAATGTTGGGCCCGGTGGAACCGTACACCGAAATTAGCGAGAAGATTGCCGCAACGTACGCTCGCTTTTCTTTCTTCCATTTTGTTCAATTTGACCAAGTTAAATTACAATTTGTTACTTTATAATTAAAGCATTAACACATTATGAAATTTGCTACTCAATATGTTGCAATTTATGGCGTTTGACTTATGATAGAGTTTGATATATTAATCTAATTTTTTTATAACATAGATGATTAAACAATGCAGTGGTTGGAATTTGTCTTATAGAAAATAAATTATAATTTAACTTTAAGCAGTTTAATGAGTTAAATGTTTTGAGTTTTTAAGTTACATAACAACAAAATGATGTCGAATATAAAAGAACATAATGCGACATAAATTGAGATGAAGAAAGTATAAATAAAGATTTTATATTAAATTCTTAAATAAATAATTGTAGTGAATTAATTTAGAGCAATTTATAATTTGAGTAAGAAAAAAAGTTGTCACACATACTAAATGGGAGGTAGTTGTCTTCTGTTTTTTTTTTTTTTGTGTGTGTGTGTGTTTGTGCTATTATTTATTCTAATAAATGCATAATATACGTTTTAAATAAATTTTATCACTAAATTGTTAATTATCTATATTGCAATTTATAGTTTCTAGTCCTCGGGCCCTCTCTTCTCTGGATCCGGATGCCCATTGTGGGTCAACTTGCCAGCCCATATCCCTGGATACCTCCACCGACTCCCTCTCTACGTTATCTCAATCTTCGCTTTTTCACTCCCCCCCAATTATTTTCTTCTCTTCACATAAATTTCATTTCTGTCGCCAAAGCAACAACTTTTTCATAACAAGTAAAACCATGGCAAGATTGTTAGCATTTTTCGCTATTTGTTTACTTTCTGCGTCAATTGCTTCTGCCGCTTCCTTCGGCAACCCTCTCCTTGTTAAGGGAAAAGCTTACTGTGACACTTGCCGCTGCGGTTTTGAGACCTCTGCCACCAAGTACCTCGCCGGTAACTGCACTCCTTCTATTATTTCATAGTTTTTAAATGTTTCGCTCTCAAAATCTGTATAAGGTTCTCTCTTTTGAGTAATTTTCTTGAATGGGTTTTACAGATCTGCTTTCTAGATCTACTAGTAGCCTAATCTTACTAAATAGTGTGTAGTCCATTGTACTCATGGCTAAGCTTAAAATTTCTCGCGTTAAATAATCTGATTTAAGCCATACTAGTTCTGAATGTGCAGAATCTGCATTTATAACATGAAAGTTTACATCTAATAATGTAATATACCTTGCTTTGCTTTGATCTGTTGGACGGAATGCCTGAGAGGAGACTAATACTACGTAATATAAACTTTTTCTTGTTTTATGGGCAGGCGCAAAGGTTAAAATTGAGTGCAGGCACAGGGTCACGGAGGCACCCACTTACACTGTTGAAGGTGTGACCAACTCTAAAGGAGAATACAATATCTTGGTTAACAGTGACCGTGGTGACGATGTGTGCGATGTCGTCCTGGTTAAGAGCTCCGATCCCACCTGTGCCAAGCCCAATGCCGGCCGTGATCGTTCTCGCATCATCCTCACCCGCAATAATGGCATGATTTCCAATGTCCGCTTTGCCAACGCGATGGGTTTCCTCCGCGATGAGCCTCTTGCTACCTGCACTCAGATCCTCCAGCAATACCAATTGACGGATGACCAAGTTTAAATTATTTAATGATTATGAAAGGCATTCTTTGCTGTCATGATGGTGATGCTTTTTAGGCCTGAAAAAGTGATACCCTTATGTTTGTCATCGTTTCTGGATGTTTCAAACTGTAGCTCGTGTCCATTTTGCTTAACAATATATTTTAATGGCTCGTTAAATTTGTTCTGCTACTTGATTATTCTGGAATCTCTTTCATTTTGTGAGAGACCTAGCTCGTTACCTTATATTTTAATCTATTTGATATAAACAAAGGAGTGATGTTGGTTCTATGCTTTTTGATAATTTGTTTGAACATTTGTCCCAATGGATTGTTGTTCAAGTGCTTTCTATGGGCACTGTCTGGTGATTTCTTTGTTTTTGTTGTGTGCGCTTTAATTTCTTCCCATCGATAACTCCATATTTTAACCTCTTTAAAGAATTTTGACCTTTGGAAGTACTATGCTTATCATTTCTTGGCGGCCGTTGCCATCACATTGGCAGTAGCCTCTGCAATTGTAGTTCCACAGCCACCGGTCTTGAGATTCCGGTAAGGGTGAAAAGCAGGAATATTTTTTTGTGTGCGCGTTTCTTTTCATTTTCTTGATATTCCATTTTTTTGTGGAAAATAGATCTTTTTTCTATTTCCACGAACAAAATCTTAACATTCAAAGGCTATTTTATTCAGATAGAGACATTAGAGAAATCTATGAGAAGAACCTTGCTCTATTAGCTAACAATGGTAAAGATAAGGCATAATACATAAACATGCTCTTTAACTTGGCCTCGGATGACATTTTATGCCCTTCGGCTTTGGATGTGCACAAGTAGACACTTAAACTTGTATAAAATTAAACAAATAGACACATGCGTTCTACGTGACGCCCTGCGTGGCAATATAGCATGTTACGTGGCGTCCTATGTGTATTATGTCACGTAGGGTGAGCATGTCTACTTGTTCAACTATATATAAATTTATGTGCCTATTTGTGCACATCAAAAATTGAAGAGTACAGATGCAAGTTGGCGTCAAGTTAAAGGGCATGTTTATATATTATGTCATATTTAATTCAAGTAAGAGAATTGAAGCTCAAATCTAGTTAGATGAAGCTCAGGAGCTTGAGGCTAGAGAGGTTTCTGTACTGGTTCAGGCGAAGTCCATGCTAACAAACACTAAAGGGAATAAATGAAGCAAAGATACAGGGCAGAGAAGTTATATCTTCATTGATGAATTATAATGACATATCACAACCCCTAGTGTACTAATAAAACCCCTAGGTTATGGCGTAAACCCTTTGATGGAGGAAAATGGAGAAAAAAAAAAAGAAGGGAAAATAACATAATTGCTCACAAGGAGCAAACTAGTATCTCTATACCTTGATACCCCTAAATTATTTACATAAAGTATCCAATTTCGCTAGTGCGCCAAAACAATGCGTGAAATAGTCACGTGATAAAAATCTTCAGCACCAAAACAATATGCAAAACAAAGTCACGCTATACGCACCAACAAAAAGCGTACCTTCTCCCCGATTTAAATCAACCCTAGCTGGGATTTGAGTTTTGCTTCAGCTTCCACGATTTCACTAATGGATCACATTACTATGTTAGTTCAACGCAATGGAAGTTGGGATTCAAATCAACAATACGTCCATTTTGACATCGATGCAATCCTACTCGATGTTACTTGCCTTTTCACAGATTTGATCCATCAAATATCAATACAACTGCAATAGGATGCACTATGAGCAACATTGAAATCAAATATGCACTTTCCCAGGGATTTTCATTGATGAAAATATTCAATGATATGATAGTCAAAGTGTATATTGAATTGAAGAAGAAGAATATGTCACTGCATATCTATTGGTTATATCATTCACTCAAACAACTATCTTCACAAGCATGCCAAGCCTTGATTACCCTGAAAGCCCATCAAAACTTACACATCTAATCAATTTCCCAAGTACAATTGTGCAATTCCATTGATGTGGTTGGAATTCATCATGAAGACATGGGTGTCCAAAAAATTATTACTGATACAACCAACACGTTAATGAAGTTCACCAGATCTACATTGACAAATACACTATCCAAAGTTGTACCACAACATTCAGTGCATGAATTTTCAATATCAAACTCAGAAGTCATGTAAAAGAAGGTATGGTACCTGTATAGCATATCATATACTACTAAAGTAGCATTAAGTTATGAGGAATCCTTCAGTGAGAAATTCCTTAGTACTCAATGATAACATCACAATATATCTATATACTGGAATGGTATCATTGAGGAATATGCAGTTCTTCAGTGAAACACTCCACAATCCTGCATGATACCCTCACAATATATTCATATACATACATGTTATCATGAAGGACTGCTTAAGTCATTCAATGAGGAACTCATCAATCCTTCGTTATATCATCACAATATATCTATATACTCGCATGATATCATTGAGGAATGAGCAACCTTTCAATGTGAAACTCATCAATCCTCAATGATATCATCACAACATAATCATATACTGCCATGATATTATTGAAGAATGGGCAGTCCTTCAGATTGACAATCCTCAATCATGTATGATACCATCATTTACTGGCATGGTATCAAAAAGGACCGCTTAAGTCATTCAGTGAGACACTCTTCAATCCTCAATGATACGATCATAATATATTCATATACTAGCATAATATCATTAAGGTATGTTTCAGTACTTCATTGACACACTCACCAGACCTCCATGATATAATCATAATATATATACAATTATAATATATCTATATACTGAGATGGTATCATGCAGTACTACTTCATCCATTCATTTGTGTGTAAAAGAATATATTTCTCTAGAAATGTTGTCATGTTTTAACCATTATATGCATGTATTCTATTATTTGTGTAAAAGACACATGCATTTGAACTCTTAAAGCAAGAAGCATACAAAATCAAATTTATTTTGAGTAACACGGTTCAATGATGTCCACACCTGCCTACAACATGAATGATCTTGCACGGAGAGACATGCAACTACGATCTTTGTTAGTCGTATTATACAAGAAAAACTTAATGATCCAAAAATAGTATACACACCAACAGATATACAACGAGATTTCAAAAATGCATATGGTATCAACTTGTCCCATATGCAAGCATGGCGGGAAAAGAAAAAAGAAGTTGAAATATTAAAAGGCAACCCAAAAGATTCATACACACAATTACCAACATACCTATACATGTTGGAATATGTGAACTGGGGACAATTACAAGCTTAGACACCAAAAAAGATCTCTCTTTCTTGTATCTTTTCATAGCATTAAATACACCAATTCAAGGATGGAGGTATTGCAAACCTACAGTAATGGTAGATAGGACCATCCTAAAGTTAATATACAGAGGTACAATGCTCACAGCTGTCACACAAGATGCACAAGGTAATACATGCTTATACCTTGATTGATTTATTGCTTCAACACTTTATGATATTGTCACTCTCCAAATTCAAGAAGGCACGATTGGCAACCAGTGCCTCTCTTGACCGATTGAATCGACCAAAATCAAATCAAATAACACAACTTGTGACAAATCAGGATCAACGAGGTCCGAACAACACCAAGAATTTATAATATAAAAGCAAAGAGCATAACATAGCATACCTACAAGGTTGCTTTAAACCAGAATCTGGACAGAAGCCAGCCCAACACACAAATATATACACAAGGTCATCGGGGCCACTATCTGAAAAACATAATTAAAAATACGGACAGATCGTTAAAATTGTATTTTAGGGGTTTTTGGGTTATTATACTATTATCATCTATTAATTCAATTTTCACTCTAGTTTTATGTTTCTCCCATCCTTGCAGGGGATTATCACTATACAGTAATTCCAATTTATCTTGGATAAACTAGTTGAGACAGAGCCCTGACAAACCCATCATCTACACAAAGCAAAAGAAGACTCAAGACTCTGAAACTCGGGAAAGAATGGAGAATATCAACCCTTATCTGAACTCAACCACACACAATGAGGACTTCTGTCTACCTAAAAATCTTAAGGCATGAATGTAGCATTCCCCAGACAATGAGGACGTCTATACAATATAATATAATAAATATATAAGGCGACAGAATAAAAAAAATAGCACAACCCAAAACTCAAATCACAATATGATAGACTTAATCTGCATAAAATTTGCAGTCCATGAAAACCACACTACCTTCCAAGTTTATCCACTTTCCTTGATTCTGACTCAAATCACCCAATGAACAAGTAGTTCAACCATTAAACAACAATCCACCCGAGCCCCCATAAGCTCGGCATGTACCAACCATAATTATATGATAATGAATGCAATGGGATGCAACACAATCAGAGCAGAACAAACCACAACCTGAGAGACACCTACATGTCTCTACCATAGGTCCCCCAACCATAGCAACTACAAAACGAATAACCTGCTGCCAATAACTCGCGGTCAAATCTACTTACTCTCAGCTCATCTTATATCACCCTGATTCCATCAACACACTGAGCCTCAGAGGTCCCACACACAGTTGAAAACCATAATTCAAGCCACAATACAACCGTATGAAATGCAATATAATGTGTGTTCTATTGATGAATACCCTAATCCTTAAATTGTAGGCATGAATTACATGTAGTGTAGGAATATAGTCTGATACCTAGTCTCAAAGACATGAAATACATATGGTTTAGGCGTGAACCCCGAACTCAACCTCAAAGGCATGAATGTATGTGATGTGGGCATACACCCAGATCCCAGCCTCAAGGGCATGAATGCATGTGTTGTAGGCGTACACCCGATACCAGTCTTAAGGACATGGCATACAATGCATGTGCATCATGCATATATGTGTGTGTTGATGAGAGGCTAAAAGTTATGCTTTTATACGATTATTTGCCTCTCATTTATTCTCTTTTTAATATCGTCTTGAGCTTAAATATTGTAAATTACACTTATATTTTGTGTTTTATTTTTGTAAGAGTATCTTAAGGTATTTGGAGCTTAAACAAGGAGAAAAAAAGCACTAATAAACCAAAAAAAATCAAGAAAGAAGTGACACTGCAAAGTATAAAAAATGCACGCAAAAAGGCCAAGGAGGCAAGGCCTTGCGCCACTCAACCAAAGCAAGTGAGTGGCGCAGACAACAATTAGAAATTTTTAGGAGCAGTAGCAAGTCCATGCTCCACACCGCCCAAATTAGTCAGTGGTGTGGATTTCAGAAGCAGTCTGAACTTGATTTGTTCCTTGCACCACTGCTCTGCTTTTGGATAGTGGCACGAGCAAGGGTTAATCCTAAACCCAAATTGAATTAGTTTTTGAAGACCAAAGGATTTCCAAACTTTATAAATACCCTCCCACCCATGTTTTTTATCATGAACATCTGGTTTGGGAAAGCTAAAAGTTAGGGCAAAGATAAAAAAAAAAACAAGATCTAATTTTATTTTTTTATTTTTTTTATTTTCTTGTAAATTCATGAAATCTCTTCTTCCAAAGAGATTCATGAGTAGCTAAACCTTTAGTATCTACGGTTGTAGTTAAAGACATGAAGGTTGATATTTAATTATCATATTGCTTAGTTTAATTTTCATTTATTGAGTTATTTATCTTTGCTTATGCTTAATTGTTTGATAACTTGATCAACTATTGAACACTATCTATGATGTATAGATTGGACTAGAAATAGGGAATTTACATATGCAATAAGAAAGGTAGGTCTTGGTTGTGAACTCTATAAGGAAGGGGGAACAATCCACTAACGTGTATAGGAATATATTCGTTAGCTTTGCTCAGTTGATACAGAAGAAAAATTATATACCCTTCACTATCGTCCGACGATCATAGAAATATAGTCGTTAGGAATAGTCGAGGAGACCTAGAGTTGTTTTGGAAAGACTCTCAACATGATTAAAATCAACCCGCAACTAGTAACTCAGGAAATCAAGTAACCGTATGGTTTGAAAACTATACTGGATTGTCAAAATACCACAACCCTGGATCTTTTCATAAATTTGAATCATAACAAAACAAATCAAGACTCGTCTACACCATTTGTAAATTCTTTACTTTCAAGCATGAAATACTCCTTATTTTTGGTTACTTACTGAATATCGACGATAAGAATTCAAACTAGTTAATCAATTCATCAAATTTCTTGAGTACGATATCTGGACTCATATCCTGTATTACTTGTATGGCCATATACACTTGCGTGCAATAAGTTTTTGGCATTATTCTTGAGAATTTGATTTGAAATTGATACTTTTTTTGGATTTTTGTTGAACTATTTAGATTTTACTTATTTTTTTATTTCTTTAGATTATAGGTTAGTTTATGCTAAACACTCAGAGTCAAGGCAATCCATTGATTCCCATATATCACGAGCTTGAACGTACTCTCAGAGGTTTGAGAGCTATGAGTGATCGTGTGAACAACCCAAACCTTCCAAATGATCCCAATGATATGGCAAACAGGGTTGCAGTCCAGCCCCTTACTGCACCACATATCCCTATGCTAAATTTTGCGAGGCAAAATCAGCAGAATGTCTCCAAAGCTATAGACAAGCTGACTATCACTGGTAATTTTGAGCTTAGAGAAGGCATTGTGTGACTGGTACAGAACACTTTCTAGTATGAGGGTAGATTGTATCAAGACCCACACAAGAACCTGCAAGAGTTCATTGAGTTTAGTAATAACTTTCACTACCAAAACATATCTTACAAATATGTGAGATTAACATTGTTTCTGTTCTCGCTGATTAGAGAAGAAAAGAAGTGGTTGCAGAGTGAGTCTGTAGCTTCATTTATATCATGGGATATATTGTCAGACAGGTTCCTTAAAAGGTTGTTCTCATCTAGAAGGACAAAAGAGCTCAGAGGCAGAATTTATGGGTTTGTACAGAAAGACGATGAGTATCTCTCACATTCTTGGAAATGATACAAGGGGTATTTGAGATCCTATCCGCATCACTAGTAAACCAAGTAGATCAATGGGCATAATTTCATTGAAGGGTTGAGGCCAGACTTAAAATCTCTTCCAGATGCTACAGGTCAAGGGAAAATTTTGTCTAAGAGCTATGATGAGATTGAGGCTCTACTCAACCTATGTCTGTAGGAAATAGAGATTACATAAAGCCCAATAAAGTTTTTACATCTACTCAGAAAATGCCAGGCAAGCTAGAGCTAGATAAGATGTCAGCAGCTATACGGGCTGATATTAGTCAATTGTGTACATTGGTGAAGAAAAAGTTGATATATCCAAGTATAGGTCAGGTGCAACAGGTATAACAAATTCAGGTAGCTGCATTATTTTGTGAGTAGTGTGGTGAGAACCATGCTTGTTCGGGATGCCCATCAAATCATGTCTATCTACTACGTGGGGTAGCAATATTATAGAAACTACCCAACCTCTTATTATGGTGGAAATCATCAAGGCCATAGACAACAGTAAGTACAATAGGGTCAATAGGTGAGTAGTTCTTTAGAGGAAACTCTGAAGCAATTTATGACCCAACAATAGCAGGTTCAGCAGGCACAAGCACATGTTAATGTTGAAACCAAGAAGGCTATTACAAAATTGTTATAATGACCCATCCTATTGTTATAGTGTTATTTAGGGTGTAAGTGTCCGACTAGAGTTTTTCCTAAGGTGAGAGTTAATAAATCTCAAGCTAGGGTAAGTTTTGATGAAAATTTGGGGTTGTGTGGTTAAGTAGTTTTTTCATTTTATGGTGTAATATTTGATAATATGGTATTTATAATGGATAGTCGAGTTGTGTAGGATCTTGTAGGAAGTTTTGGGATGATAAACGGGTTCATAGAACTCTGATTATAGTGGTTGCAGCATTGGGATCAACATGTGATGTCTAGAATTGAGGTTTGTGTTATGAAATAGTATTTTGGCCGAGTTCCCTAGTTTTTGTTTCAAGGATGATTGTAGCGGATAAAATTCTGTTGTAGTGAGTCCAACGTAGTGGTCAAAGTCCCACCACAGCGAGTGCCTCCCCGTGGGGTGCTCCAGTCTTGTTTGTGAAAAAGAAAGATGGCAATCTACGAATCTAATAGACTACCAGCAGTTGAATAAGGTTATAATCCATAACAAGTACCTTTTTCCCCATATCGATGATTTGTTTGACTAGTTACAAGGGCATCAGTCTTTCCTAAGATTAATGTGAGTTCTGGATATCATTAGCTAAAGATTTGGCCCGTTGATATTCCTAAGACTGCATTCTAGACCAGATATGGGCACTATGAACTTCTAGTGATGTCTTTCGGGCTAACTAATGTCCCCGCTCCTTTCATGGGATTGATGAATAGGATATTTAAGCCCTATTTAGATTTGTTCGTGACTATTTTCGTTGACAATATCTTATTTTATTCTAAGAGTGAGGAGGAACATAAAAATCTCTTAAGGATTATTTTGGGTTTGCTAAAAGAGAAGGAGCTTTATGCAAAATTCTCTAAGTGTGAATTTTATTTGACTTATATATCCATTTTAGGACATGTGGTTTTAAAGGAACGAGTTATGGTAGACCCACAAAAGATTGAGGAATTTAAGAACTGGACTAGGATAACTTCGATGGCTGAGGTCCATAGTTTTGTGGGGTTGGCCAGCTATTACCGTAGGTTCATGAAAGGGTTTGCCTCTATTGCTACTCATTTGACCCGCTTAACTCAGAAGAAGGTACCATTTCATTGGTCAAATTCATGTGAGGAGAGTTTCCAAAAGCTCAAGACCCTATTGACTATCGCTCCCATTCTTCCTTTGCCAATTGAGGGTAAGGATTTCATTGTTTATTGTGATGCCTCATGTTCTAGTTTAGGTACTGTGTTGATGCAAGAAAAGTACGTTATTGCCTATGAATTTCAGGTGATGAAGGTGCATGAGAAGAATTATCCTACTCATGACTTAGAGCTAGCCTCTGTGGGTTTTCTCTTAATATATGGAGTCACTATTTGTATGAGATTCGTTGTGAAGTGTTCATAGACCACTGTAGTTTACAATATATGTTCACATAGAAGGGTTTCAATTGAGGCAGCGTAGGTGGATGGAGTTACTTAAAGAATATGATATCATCATTTTATACCATCCGGTAAGTCCAATATAGTAGCCAATGCATTGAGTAAGAAATACAAAAGTATGGGTAGCTTGGCTTATTTGAAGGCTACTAAACATCTATTGACTGGAGAGATTCATACTCTAGCTAACAATTTTATGAGACTTGAAGTGTCTGAGGGGGATGGACTGTTAGCATATGCGGAGGCAAGGTCCTCATTTCTTGATCGGATCAAGGCTAAACAATTTGAGGATGCTAAGTTGAGCAAAATTTGTGATAAGGTTTTGCAGTGTGAGGCCAGGGAGGCCATGATGGATGATGAGGGTGTTTTGAGAATCAAGAGGCGAGTTGTGTGCCCCGTATTGATGACTCAATACCTACTATTCTATCTGAGGCTTATTGTTTGAAATATTCTATATATCCTGGTGTGACAAATATGTACCATGATTTGAGGCAACATTATTGGTGAGGTCGAATAAAGTGAGACATAGTTGATTTTGTTGCTAAATGTCAGAATTACCAACAAGTGAAGTATGAATATCAGAAGCCTAGTGGTACACTTCAAAGGATGCCTATTTCTGAACAGATGTGGGAGAGGATAGCCATGGATTTTGTTGTTGGTCTTCCCAAGACTTTGGAGAAGTTTGAATCTGTTTGGGTTATTATGGATAGGCTGACGAAGTCTGCATATTTCATTCCAGTCTAGGTGACTTATAATGCACCAAAGTTAGACAAGGTCTATCTCAAGAAAGTTGTTTGACTGCATGGGGTTTCGATTTATATTATTTTGGATAGGGGTTCTCAGTTTATCTCTAACTTTTAGGAGAAGTTGCATGAGGAGTTGGGTACTAGGTTTTCACCCTCAAACCAACAGGAACTCTAAGCAGACAATTTAGGTGTTGGAGGACATGCTCCATGAGCGTGTGATGAATTTTGGAGGACATTGAGACCAGTATCTAACTTTGGAAGAATTTACATATAATAATAGCTACCATTCGAGTATAGATATAGCTCTGTTCAAAGTATTGTATCGGCGGAGATGTAGATCACCTATTGGTTGGTTTGATGCATTTTAAGTGAGACCGTGGGGTACTGATATTTTGAGAGACTCAATGGAAAGAGTGAAGTTCTTCCAAGAAAAGCTTCTAGTGGCTCAAAGCAGGTAGAAAGAATATGCGGATAAAAAGGTAAGATATGTGCATTTCATAGAAGGTGAGCAAGTGTTGCTCAAGGTATCACCCATGAAGGGTGTTATAAGATTTGGTAAGCATGGTAAGCTTAGTCCAAGATACATTAGACATTTTGAGATTCGTAAGAGTGTGAGACTGGTAGCTTATAGATTGGCTTTGCCTTTGAGCTTGTCATGAGCTCATCCCATGTTTCACGTGTTGATGCTTAATAAGTATCATGGGGATGGTGACTATATCATTCGCTGGGATTCTATCCTATTAGATGAAAACCTCTCTTATGAAGAGGAACCTGTTGCTATCCTTGATAGAGATGTTCATAAATTAAGAACTAAGAAGACTGTGTATGTGAAGGTCCAGTTGAAGAACTGTTCTATTGAGAAGGCCACTTGGGAGACCGAAGCGTACATACGTGTCAAGTATCCGTATATTTTTGCTGACTCAGGTAACCCCTTATTTTCCCCTTTTTCCTTCTTGTTGTCATTCAGAGATGAATGGTTGTTTAATTAGTATATGATGTAATGATACATCCCATTGTTATAGTGTTGTTTAGGGTGTAAGTTCTCGGCTAGAGTTTTTCCTAAGGCGAGAGTTGATAAAATCTCATACTGGGTGAGTTTTGGTAAAAATCTAGGGTTGTGTGCTTAAGTGATGATTTGTGTTTCATGGTATAATATTTGATAGTGTGGTATTCATAATGGATAGTCGAGTGGTGTAGAATCACGTAGAAAGTTTTAGAATGATAAACGGGTTCATAAAACTCTGGTTATAACGATTGCCGCATTGAGATTAACTTAAGATGTCTAGAATTGTTGTTTGTGTTATGAAATGGAGTGTTTTGGATGAGTACCCGAGTTTCTGTTTTAGGAACTGCTGCATTAGATGAAACTTTGTTATAGCAAGACTGTCATAGTGGTTAGAGTCACGCCACAATGACTGTGGATTTTGTCAGGGCTCGTCATCGCCATAACGGTCTTGTCATAGCAAGAAAAACAACTCACTGCAATGAGATATGGGAGGCAGATTGCCTGACTTATGTTAGTTTTCTGAGTTTTATTTTGCAAGCTCCTTATAGAATCATTTATTTTCTGGCTTAATCACTGTTAACCTTCTTATTTAATAATCATGTATCATTGTAGAATCGTTAAAAAGTGTTTAATGGTGAAAATTATGGATTAGAACCCTAAGTGTGTGAAATTATGGGAACGCCTATAGGTAAGAGTGATTATCATCTAAAATACTTCTAGGGTGTAGATAAACACTTCATAACATGAATTTGGTATTCCTAAACATGAATTAGGATGAGTTGGGAACCTTGAGTTCCATAAAAATGTGATCTTTAGCATAAAAATAACTTTAAAAAGGGGGAGAAATTAGAGTAGAAACTCCATGAATGGTGATCATGTGAATAATCTGGGACTAATTAATGGTTAATTAATCCTTAGGGAACGTTACAGACCTCGAGTAGGGGTAGAGTTAGTGGGTTGAATTTTCAAGGCCTAAAATAAAAGAGTAAATAATTAATTACTCTATATTGTTTGTATATTTAGACTTTGTACGTTTTGAAGAATTGAGGAAGGGTAATGCAGGTAGCTTGTGACTTGGAATTCATCAGTTGAGGTAGGTTATGGTTTAATTGGAGTTGAGACTTGGTTTAGTACTTATATGCTTTGAATTGAATAACTTGTTGATTGGTCTTCGAACATTCTTGGAGTTGATATTGTGATCTTGTTAATACTTGAATGAATAAGCTATTGTATGTTGAACTTGATTAAAGAACATTGTGATAATAAAATGTACTTATGATTTAGTGCACTATGCTATATACTGAGAGATAGAAAACTTGAACCATGGGATGATATTGGTTAAGGGGTCGAGTACCACGTTGGTACAAATATTGATATTGATTTTATTGTTATGGATAAGGTATCACGCTGGTATGGTACATAGACTCTGGTGCATCCCCTACAGTTCATGACTCGTTGGACAGAAATAAGACCCTTTAGCATGTGTATACCGCTTAGTATTTTGAGGTATGAGTTAGTATGGCAGATTGTGATAATAATGAAAGTAAAGGAAACCCAAATATGATTTGGTTGCAGACACCATTTGACTTGTTTTGAATTGATTCTTTATTGAGTGAACTATTTGCTGGGTATTGAAGTCCTATTACCCTATTGTTTAACTTATTTGTATACTTGGTTAACTTAGTGGTTTGTACTGATACTATCATGTACTCTTCTTTTATTGAGTGCAGATCATATTTTAGAGGCTCAGATGCAACATCATCTCTAATGGTGAGAGCTGATTCAATCCAAGGATGATCACTACATCTTTATGCTGCTATGGATCTTCATATTGGTTCTTGTCCCACTTTCGGTAATGAAATATTCTCATTTTATTAGATTTTGGACATGTAACCCTCTGAAAATTCTAAGCTAAGACCCAAACCATTTCCATGAGTGTAATGATCAGTTCTCTAGTGTGGTGAGTGCTTTGAATGCGAATCATATTCATAAGAAACTCCTATCAGCAAATCAAGTTGAAAGCACCCCAACCAAAGAAGTTTTTATGTAAGACTAAACTAGGATCAATTTCAAATGATCATAACTCCTCGAATTCAAATAATTAGGTGCCCTACTATCCACCAAATTAAAGGTCTTTGAGTCTTCTTTCCAACACCACTGACCGTGCATTAATACAGGTCCGAAGTAAAAAGTTATCAGTATTTTACTAAAGGGTGTCTGTCTGTCAAAATGACAGACAGAAATCACGAGAGGAATCCACGGCTCATGGATCAAACCACGAACCATGGATTGCATCCGTGGAAATCAGACCTGGAACTTAAATTTTTGTTTAGAAACCATGAGAAGGTTCTGCGGGTCATAGAATGATCCATGGGTCGTGAAACCAACTCGTGGAAACAGTCCAGAAGCCTAGAAAATTTTCTGAGAACCACGACTTCCATCCACCGACCGTGGTTCATGTCCGTGGAACCTGATGACTAGTTTTTTTCAACAGTTTTACTTAGTTTTCTCAGGGGTATTTTAGACTTTACCCACTTACTTTTTATTCCTAAACTAAGTCATTTTGGGCTATTTGGAGAAGTTTTATCCGTACTTAGTCTTTCCCTCTCCTCATTCCATCGTTTCAAGTTTCAAGAAAAGAAAATAACGCTCTTCTCCAACCTTCAGACCTAGGTCTTTCACTTCCAAGCTTCAAACTTCAGATGTTCTTTAGGGATCTTCTTCCACCAGGTATGTGGGATTCCAATGAGGGTTTCTTTTCACCCTCATGCCCAAAGTTTAGTTTATAGTTATGATTCTAGGGTTCTTACCCAAACAAGTGTTTCACTATGAATTTGATCTCATGAGGATTCTACATGACTACTATTCTTGTTAGAATGATTTCTACATGAATTCCTGCAATTAGATTTCAAAACCCTATATTTTAGAAGAAGTGAATTATAGCCTGCTTTTACCCAACTATGCATATCTTTTACAGAACTAAATTCCTCATGATACTATATGTTCCCCGTATATGTTTAAGCAATATTGCAAGAAGTATTACAGATATTTTCTTAAATCCCTGAAATTTTGATGAAACAGACTTAGCCTGGATTTACAGCATCTTCTGCATGAATTAGCTTTATTTTCAAGAACTTAGCATGAAATTATAGTATTTTCACATGAACTAACTTTTCTTAAGAATTTAGCCTAGTCTACTAGTACTAAGTTCTAAGCATGAATGTACCCAGTTATCATCTTACAACTTTTCATAAAAATAGAATGCTTTTAGTCTCAGTATTACTTTGCATTCTCAGAAAGTCAGTATTTTGAGCTATCCAGTATGTCAGTTTATTTATTTATTAATATTCATTTGGGAGTAGACTTAACACTGAGTGAACAAGGGGATGACGTCTCACCCCTCAGTTTAGGCTGAGACCTTTAGCAGCAGTCCCTAAGTCCCAGAGCTACAACACCACCATAGGTTTTATAGGTGTCACCTGTCAGTTTAGGCTTGACACCCTAGTCCCTTATTGGAAATCAGATTAGTGGATCCACACCAAAAAATGTTTGTACTCTTGGCAAGGTATGAACACCCTCCCATCCAGGGTTATAGGTTATCCCCATAGTTAGCTCAACTTGGGGTATGTTAGTTAATAGTAGCTCCCGCAGTCCATATTCATTATTGCATGACCTTGTATTCAGTTATTCAGTTCAGTTCAGTATTATACAGTTGCATGTCTATATACTTGGTCATTACATCAACTTATACCTTTCAGCTTGCATTCAGTACACTATATCAGTATTTTCAACATGTTCAGTCGAAGAAACTCACCTAGGGGTTTACTTTTAGCATGACTCATGACTTACAGCTCAGTTGCACTAAAACATGATTTACACTTTTGTTAGTAGAAGAGCTTATATTCTATAGTTTTGACTTATCCACTTCAGATGTTATACTTAGTCTAGTTTTTAGCCATGCTTTCAGTATACACATATTTTCTCATGATTTAAGTTAGTGCATATCTCACATGCTCAGTACATTCAAAGTACTGATAGCATACCTTCTTGTGCTGCATATTTTTGATGATGCAGGTTTTAGTGCTAGCTCCCAAAATCATGGTCAGATAGATCGCAACCTCCAGTCAGTAGGGAACGAGTTCCTTTTTTTCGGGAACTCCAGTCAGTTAGTAGTTTTAGTAGTTAATTCAGTTATTATACATTGATGTAATATAGTTGGGGGTCATGTCCCGGCTAACTGTAGTCAGTGTCAGTAGAGGCTTCATAGACAGTCAGTCGGTTAGTTGTATCAGTTTTCAAATAACTATGTATTTCAGTTTGTAAAGTTCAGTTTATTACAGTACTCTTCAAAAGCTCATCATATGTTTCAGCTTCCACAAAATATTTTTCAGATTATCTATTTCTATTTAGTTACTCATGAATTATGCCAGCCAAAATGGTTATCTTGGGATCGCTTGTTGTCTCAGATCCCATGTTACAACCAGGGTGTAGGCTCGAGGTGTGACAAACTTGGTATCAGAGCAAAGAGTTCAAGTTTCCTAGGTTGTCTATGAGGATGTGTCTAGTAGAGTCTTGCTTATGGGTGTGTTGTGCACCACACTTATAATCAGGAGGCTACAGGGAATTTAGGAAATCTTTCCCTTTTTTCTTACTCTAGATCGTGTAGTAGAGTTGTTCCTTAAGGAACATATGTAGATTCGTGTGTTAACCCAATTCCTCCAACCATGCCTCATCTTCGAGGTGGTGGAAACAATAAAGTTTAGATTCCTATCAGTGTGATGCTCTCAGATAGAGCTATCAGAAAGTTAATAGGCTGCACAAGGGCTTGAGAGGAGCCCACTGGTTCATTAAGTCTACTAATTTAAAAGTATGTTCCATTTTCCACTCGTCTAGTTGAGCCTACAGTAGGATGTGCTCTCAGATCCTCTTCTAGAAACTTTACTATGAATGGCACCTTAGCCAAAATTATGGTTTTCTAAGTGCTTGGGTAGTATAGTCACTCAATAATTAGTGTGAATTGAGATTTTATAGTCCATAAGTAGCAGAATGACCCTAGAACTATATATATGAATTCATAAGTATAGTAGCTATAAGATGGGGATGGTGATGCTAGTTTTATAGAATTGACCTAGTAGGCTTGGCATAATGTATGTAGAGAATTAAGTTGATTAATTTGCAGTGAGTATGATGTGCAGGTAAGATGTATATATGACCCCTAGATGAATTGGTAAATTGTGACTAAGTCCTGAGATAAAGAAGAGGGCCTTAAGCATTAGAAAGGTAGATGTGTACCCAGAGTAGTATGTTGTTGCATGATGTTCATAAGATTATAGACAGACGATATTGAGTCCCTTAGCATGGTTTTAATTCAGTTGATTTGGGTGGATGTGAACTTAGAGATGTGATGTTAGTCGACGAATAAGCAAAGGTCAGATTGCTAAGTGTTAGGGGAAGTGGTTATATACGCCAGCAAGAGTATGAGTCCTCTAGTGATAGCCTTAAAGGTAAAGAGGAAATTAAGAGATGCCTCAGAAGGAGACCTAGAAAGGGTTTAGCATCTTCAGTTATAGCCTATCAGAGAGAGTTTAGCGTCCACAAATATAGTGATACCCCAACCTTGTAAGAGTTAATTGATTATAGCCTAGTTAGAAGAGAGATTCATAGGCTTAGAGGGGTGAAATTTGATCTAAGGGGGAGATGATATAATGAATAATCAAGTCGAGTCTTGTGCTCAACTAGTATAGAATTCTAGAAAGGGCTATGTTGGGATATCGATCCACTCTTATTCCAGCGGATTCCCTAGTACTTAAGTCAAGATGATACTATACTCTAACATATTTGTGTTATACTTATGGCTAAGTTCATGCACTCTATACAGATTCACGTTCATGCTCAACTCTTAGAACAAACAGAAATTGCTCTAGACAGTGATTCTAGTCTTACTCTACGATTTTATGAATCCTAGATTTATGCCATGAGACTCGTTATATGTATAATTTTATGTCTCACAGTATTCTCAGTTCTATGTACTTAGTTCAGTCCTCAAGATATGCCTTAATGGCTAATGAAACCATGCTACATCATGTATATTCTCAGACCAGATTTCTTGAACAATTTGTGCTTATGATTTTCTTACTCTAACCATGCTTCATATGTCCAGTATGTAAGACACTCAGACCTTTGTACTTGACTTCTCAGACCTCACATTATGGGGATAGATCAAGCTAAGTGTAAGTCAAGACTAATCAGTATTCCTTTATGTGTGATGCTCATGCTCCTACTCCATTCATTCAGTGATCTTGGGTTATGTTTTCACAGCTGTTAGTGGAGGAAGCCAACTAATAGTTTAGATGGGAAGTATTATATGGTACTCTTTTTGGTGTCCATTTGTAGAAGTTCTTATAGTTATAGTTTCTAGATATGCTAGGAAAAAGGAGATGAGTCTCAGGTAGTGTCAGCTACAAAGAATCCATAAGATGATCATAGTAATAGGCTTGAATGTCATGATAAAAAGCATGTGGGACTTTGCTTTGTGCGTCTTTGTTAGAACTCAAGGTTAGTTGATTTTCTTGATAATAATATGACTCTAGATACAAGCGATTTAGTAAAGATAGGCTTGAATATTGTGAAAATAGGTAGTTAGACTCATACCTTAGCATCTATATGTGAGTTGATGAGGATTTTAGTTGAAAATGGTCAGTGTGGTATTCAGAGAAGCCGGTGTAGTTAAAAAGGGTGTTCCTAAGCTTAAAAGTTATCAATCGTATTATTTAAGGCGGGAATAGTCTTGTTATTACTGCCTGCCTAGGGTGCTAATAATTTATGTCCAGTAGCTTCAGCTATCAAGATACTAGACTCCTCATATCAGATCAATCCAGACATACCGGTAATCATCCTAAGGCCAAAAGACCCTACGTTCAGTTCAGTCCATGCTAGTAAGTTCAGTCTAGAAGGGAATGGTTTTCTTGTACAGTTATTCCTCTTAGATTTATGTTCCTTTTAGCTAAATATGATTTCTAAGAATGCGTTCATTCTTTATGAGTTTCAGCTAAGTCCCTACTCTCACTCCAGACTAGTTATCATATTGGATATTCAGTTTCATGCCCTATCAGTGTTTTATGATCTCAGTATGCATACATGCCTCACGAATCTATCTCAGTTCATGTTTCAGTTAGAAATCAGTTACCATGTCAGTACTCTTGCTTTTAAAACTCATTCAATGGGATTCTAGTCTTTTCCCCACAACCTCAGCCTAGTTAGTCTTCATTCGAGGATGAATGATCCCAAGGGGGAGATATTGTAACACCTCGAAAAATCTAAGCTAAGACCCGAACCATTTCCATGAGTGTAATGATCATTTCCCTAGTGTGGTGAGTGTTTTGAATGCGAATCATGTTCATAAGAAACTCCTATCAGCAAATCAAGTTGAAAGCACCCCAACCAAAGAAATTTTCATGTAAGACTAAACTAGGGTCAACTTCAAACGATCATAACTCCTAGAATACAAATATTTATGTGTCCTAGTACACACCAAATAAAAGGTCTTTGAGTCTTCTTTCCAACGCTATCGACCGTGCATTAATACGAGTCCGAAGTAAAAGTTATCAGCATTTTACTAAATGGTGTCTGTCTGTCAAGATAGAGAGAAACCGCGAGAGGAATCCACGGCTCGTGGATCAAACCACGAACCATTGATTGCATCCATGGAAATCAGACCTGGAACTCAATTTTTTGTCTGAAAACCACGAGTAGTGGAATGATCCACGGGTCATGAAACCAACTCATGGAAATAGTCCAGAAGCCTGGAAAGTTGTCTGAGAACCACGACTTCCATCCACGGACCGTGGTTCATGTCAATGGAACCCGATGATGAGTTTTTTTCTGCAGTTTTACTTAGTTTTCTCAGGGATATTTTAGACTTTACCCACCTTACTTTTTATTCCTAAACTAAGTCATTTTGGGCCTATTTGGAGATGTTTTATCCATACTTAGTCTTTCCCTCTCCTCATTCCATCGATTCAAGTTTCAAGAAAAGAAAAGAATGCTCTTCTCCAACCTTCAGACCTAGGGCTTTCTCTTCCAAGCTTCAAACTTCAGATGTTCTTCAGGGATCTTTTTCCACCAGGTATGTGGGATTCCAATGAGGGTTTTCTTTCACACTCATGCCCAAAGTTTAGTTTTAGTTATGATTCTAGGGTTCTAACCCAAACAAGTGTTTCACTATGAATTCGATCTCTTGAGGATTCTACATGACTACTATTCATGTTAGAACGATTTCTACATGAATTCCTGCAATTAGATTTCAAAATTCAAGATTTTAGAAGAAGTGAATTATAGCCTGATTTTATCCAACTATGCATATCTTTACAGAACTGAATTCCTTATGATACTATATGTTCCCCGTATATGGTTAAGTGATATTGCAAGAAGTTTTATGGACATTTTCTTAAATCGCTGGAATTTTGATAAAACATACTTAGCCTGGATTTATAGCATCTTCTGCATAAATTAGCTTTCTTTTCAAGAACTTAGCATGAAATAGTAGTATTTTCATATGAACTAACTTTTCTTTAGAATTTAGCCTAGTCTACTAGTACTCAGTTCTAAGCATGAAAGTACCTAGTTATCAGCCTATAACTTTTCAGAAAAATAGAATGCTTTCAGTCTTAGTATTACTTTGCATTCAAAGAAAGTCAGTATTTTGAGCTATCCAGTATGTCAGTTTATTTATTTAGTGGACGAGGAGATGAAGGCTCACCCGTCAATTTAGGCTGAGACCTTTAGCAGCAGTCCCTAAGTCCAGAACTACGGCGCCACCATAGGTTTTATAGGGGTCACCCATCAGTTTAAGCTTGACACTTTAGTCCCATATTGGACATCAGATTAGTGAATCCACGCCAGTAAATGTTTGTACCCTTGAAAAGTTATAAACACCCTCCCAGCTAGGGTTACAAGTTGGCCCTATAGTTAGCTCATCTTAGGGTATGTCGGCTAATAGTAACTCCCGCAGTCCTTATTCATATTGCATGACCTTGTATTCAGTTATTCAATTCAGTTCAGTATTATACAGTTGCATGTCTATATACTTTGTCATTGCATCAACTTATACCTTTCATCTTGCATTCAATACACTACATCAGTATTTTAAGCATGCTCAGTAGAAGAAACTCACCTAGGGATTTACTTTTAGCATGACTCATGACTTACAGCTCAGTTGCACTAAAACATGATTTACACTTTTGTTAGTAGAAGAGCTTATATTCTATAGTTTTGACTTATCCACTTCAGATGTTATACTTAGTCCAATTTTCAGCCATACTTTCAGTATACACATATTTTATCATGATTTAAGTTAGTGCATATCTTACATGCTTAGTACATTCAAAGTACTGATCGCATACCTTCTTGTGCTGCATCTTTTTGATGATGCAGGTTTTAGTGCTAGCTCCGGGGATCATGGTCAGACAGATCGCAGCCTTCAGTCAGCAGGGAACGAGTTCTCCTTTTTCAGGAACTCCAGTCAGTTAGTAGTTTTAGTAGTTAATTTAGTTATTATACATTGATGTAAGATAGTTGGGGGTCATGTCCCGGCTAACTGTAGTCAGTGTCAGTAGAAGCTTCATAGACAGTCAGTCAGTTAGTGGTATCAGTTTTCAAATGACTATGTATTTCAGTTTGTAAAGTTCAGTTTATTATAGTACTCTTCAAGAGCTCATCATATGTTTCAGCTTGCGCATAATATTTTTTAGTTTACCTATTTCTATTTAGTTGCTCATGAATTATGCCAGCCAGAACGGTTATCTTGGGATCACTTGTGGTCTCAGGTCCCGTATTACATCTAGGGTGTAGGCACGGGGCATGACAAGATATGTTAGACATGGTTTTGGTTTTAGAGTTCTTGTACAATGACTTTTGGGGCTTGGAGATTGTAATAGATAAGAATATTTCTGCATTATATTTTGTTAGTTTTCAGCTATTATCATTTTTATATTTGGTTTTTCTATTATATTGTCTAAAAATGGCTAATTAACTAGGTTAATGTTTGGGTCAGATGGTTCTCCCACCGGAGGGTTAGTGTGGGTGCCACTCACGGTCATTTGGATTATGACAATTGCAGATTTAGATGGGACAACTTGCCACATCACTGCATGATAGGCCTACATGTACATTACCAAGTGATACAGAGATGCCCAAGCAAGTTATGGCTATTACTTTGAAAAATGGGAAAGAGTTGGAAAAAGCAGAGCTCCCAAAGCTAAGAAAAGGTCACTGAGGGAAAGGAGCTTGTAAACTATAAGAATGCACTTCTGTTTCCACAGAGGTTGATTCCTGCACCATCTCCAACACCACTCTTGAACCAGAGTTAGAGAGTGCACCAGAAAAGATAGTTGAAGAAGAGACTGTTGAGCAGCTTGAGATGGTAAGAGAAAGACCTCCATTACCATTCCCTCGATGGTTCTAGAAAAGAAAGGAGGATTCTAACTAAAAGAAGTTCCTTGATATCTTAAAGCAACTTCGCATCAACATTTCTTTGATTGATGCTTTGATGATCATGCCCCGATATGACAACTATTTACGAGATATGGTGGCTAGAAAGAAAAGGCAGAGATTGTTTCAGAAAGTTGCACTTACAAAAGATTATAGTTTGAGGATATTTGACGCTTGTGTGCCAAAAAATCCATCACTCAAACATTTAGATTGAGAATCTATCACGACCCAGGTCGCCGTGTGAGTGGCACCTACCCAATACCCCCAGGTGAGCGAACCAATACCGACCCGATACTTAACCATTCTAGCAACTTAAAACCAATGCCTAAAATAAACTAGCAATAAAATCCCAAAACGCCATATCATAAATTGCGAAAACATCCTCCCTAGAACCTAAAAGTCATCGTACCAAAACATTCATCCAAACTATCTAGAAATACGAGGATGCAACCCCAAAGTAAGCAAATTCTAAGCCCGAAACAAGTGGGCTACAACTAACAATAAGAAACCAAGGTGGCTCGATCGAAGTAGCTCACCCTTGATGTCTGAAAGCGCTGGGACTACAGGTGAGGTTGCGTGTCAGCCGCTGAAAGATTGCCTGTACTCATAAAAGAAAAGCAAGTGCAGAATCATTACACAAATACAGTGTACTGGTTGGATCATCGACCAGCTCCAATAAAAATAATATGAACAGTAACCATAAC
The DNA here is from genome assembly GCA_003996215.1 of Jaltomata sinuosa. NCBI lineage: Eukaryota > Viridiplantae > Streptophyta > Magnoliopsida > Solanales > Solanaceae > Jaltomata > Jaltomata sinuosa. Next base: position 25,715 of record QJPP01003194.1, on the reverse strand, counting down.
ATAGTAAGCAGTAACCATAACATAGTAAGGTACAGGAAATATGTAGTAAGTCAACAAATAACTAGATATTAAGTCCCTCTCTTAGCTCATTAGAACATGAACCAAATAACAACCATTGACCACTCCCAAAAACAACAACATATACCCTTTTTCACATAACCCAAACCCACCAAGGATCCCTCTAACATCACCTATGTATTATACATGCAATCCCAGTCTACACTAAGACCAAACTCACATTTAAATAAAATCAGCCGGCCTCTCATGGACCATATGAAGAATTCACAATTTGAGATACAACCTGGTACATGCATGGAACCATCGAGAGAATACAACAATGCAATTAAAACAACCCATACCAGGTGTGGTACCCAGTCCAACCATTATAAATTCATGTATCAGGCGTGGTACCCGAGCCAACCGTTAGTATACCCATACTAAGCGTGATACTCGAGCCAACCGTTAGTATTTTCCGTATCAGGCGTGGTACCCGAGCCAACCAAATGTCATAACAAGTCCAATCAATCACAACCAATGACCAAACATACTTGTAAAAACCAACAAGCAAACGAAAAAAGTTCATTTCACAAGACTGATTACCGGACAACTAGACATTCACAATTCATTTCCTAAACATGCAACTCATACACTACTATGAAACAGTATGTGAACACATAATGCATATTATAAATCAATAATCATCACTTACCTTGAAATATTTCAAGCTCTACTCAACCAGATCTTTCCCATTTCTCGAAGTTCTTGTCAGTTTTTGGTCTAAAACAACACACAATAACCAAAAATCAATCCTTATGGCCTACTAGTTTACCCAGATTATGCAAAATCCCAACCCCAGGCCAACCATGATCATTTCACCATTTTCCCGGGCTTCCCTACCCTTAATTCACCTATTTTTATCATTTTTCATGGATATATTTAGAGAATTAAGGTCACACGATCATAATCTAATAAAATTAACAATACCCAAGAAATTCTACACCCTAGAATCTACATTTTTCCAAGATTCTACCATCCTAGGTCATTCCAAACCTTTCCCCAAGTCCATCCCTAGCATTTCTATAGTGTAGGAAAGATAGTACAGAGTTTGGGGAGTAGAATTCTTACCTTTAGGATGAAAAATGATGGAAAACTGATTAGGTTCGCCCAAAATTTCCTTGCCCTTCTCCCAAAACATTCTTGATGAAAACTGAATATTTTGGGGGAAGTTTTCTACATTAAAACTTGACTGGTCTTCTATTGTCATGATCCAATTTCTCAAGTCATGATGGCACCTACAATCCCCAGTAGGCGAACCAATTCCCGTAGCCCAGAACGGTTAGTAATGGGCTACTACCTAACCAAAATGCACCAGCAAGCAGAAATAAGCGAAAGCAAAACTCGAATATAAATACATAAAGAAAACTACACCAACCCCAAGACTTGGTATCAATAGTACAGAAGCTTCTAATAGGATACAAGTGCTAGTAGTAACAAAATACAACATAAATTGCCTCTGAAAGTACAAGGAGCAACAGTACAACAAATGAGATGTAGACAAGCCCCGACCGTCAGGCGCTTACCCTAGTCTCAAAGATCCAAAAGCTGCACGAGTCTCCAACGTTATCAATGGCGAAAGCTCAGCTAATATCTGCACAAAAAAGTGCAGAAGTGTAGTATGAGCACCGAAACCACGGGTACTCAGTAGGTAGCATAGGCCGACTGAGCGTATATAAAATATAAAAGCAGTAAGTAACAGATAGCAAGAAAGCAGTCACTGAGGAAATGATCAAGGCACAAGGGGCTAGCACAGATCATCCATAACCAAGAGCTTTAAGTAACACATGCTAGCACAGAGATACAATTACACAGAATCACAAGTGAAGGAAAGGAGAACGCACCTGGAGTCCTTGCACAACAATATAAGTAGAGAGAGGATTGACAAAATAGCGGTATACCGGTAACCTCAAGTGGAAGGAAAAGACGAAGAGCAGTCTAACATACTCAAAATGGAATCAACCAGTATAAGGAAATCATAACACCAATCCAATCATATGATAGCATAACCAGGGAATCACCTCAGAAGTACAACCCTAGGATGAAATAACTAGGCCACAATAACCGAGAGATACCACTCAGCTTCCCACAAGAATAGAACCAGAGTCTCACACTCTGCTCAGAAGGCCACACAAAAGTGCCTCAATAATATAGGACTCCAAATCCCTCTCAATAATCAAAAATCCCACAACCAAAGCCTCAACAGGCTAGCCATCACTAATCTTTCAAGAACCGGGTGCCAAGACAAGCTCTAAGTAAAAATAGGAGTAAATATAGTCTACCTACAGTTCCAACGGCCGCCCATACAACCGAGAAACACAATCAACTGAAAGCAAACCCTCCGCCATCCCATACTACCGGAACGTACACTGAACATACAGCGAACAAGGGTGGAATCCGATGCATGGTATGATATGATATGAAATAGAACCTCTGTATGTACCTCCTCTGGTGCCAATCGAGCCCAGCAGGCAGGTTCCATAGAAGGACTCAGCCTGTATACCTCTACTCCACCGTATACCCTTTCCTCCATCACACACAGCCCAAAGCCCCAGGCCCAGAGCGGCAAGGTCCATGGAGGTCCCCGACCCCATACTAAAACTCAGTATCAAGACATGTCATCTGGAAGCAAGTCCGGGATCAAGATAGAGACCCAGTCTAGAATATGCATGCCCAGACCCTGTCCAAGACTAAAGTAGTAGAAAATGCCTTAAAAACCCCTCCAAGGGTGCCCGAGCGTAACCGGGTCTAAAACTGTAGTAAATCAAGTCTAGTGCTCCTTCCCGCAGAGACTAGTATCAGTAATAAAATCAAGTCTGGTGCTCTGCCCCGCAGAGACTAGTATCAGTAATAAAATCAAGTCTGGTGCTCTGCCCCGCAGAGACTAGTACCAGTAATAAAATCAGTGCGAAAACATCCAAAAATCCCCTTTTCTATCATCAACAGTACCAAAAATGGGACCCCAGGGCTATGCAAATTTAGGAAAACTGTCGGTAGTGGCTCGCAGCCAAAGTTGTAGTAAAACATGTAGGGGAAAGCCTTTTTCATGGATGATATGCTCGCACACAAATATAAAAGTAGCCCAACGGCTCACAACAACTCCAATCAGCCCTGCACAGGCCCAATAGCTACTCAGCTGACATAACCAGCCTAAAAGGATAATCTATATGTCCGGGACTCGCGAACATTCCCAAATAGCCCACCATCTATGTTCCAGAGTCAATACAAGGCCACACAGGACCACAAAGGTAATATACATTACTACGCGAATACTACAAATAACGTATGAAATAGACGGACGAAAGGCGGACAAGGTCTGGGGTACCAACCTATAACAACCCATCCAAGGATGCTAATTAATGCAGTTATAGCCTATATACGCAGAGTCTAGATAGGGGAAAACCATAACCTACCTATCATCCGATGACTAGCTGCGGGAACGGCATCGTCCAGACTCGAACAGCTCCAGGAAGCTTTGAATCACATAAAACAAATACTTTCAACTGAAGCCCCAAAGGCGTCTCTATGAAGGCTGACCAACCAAGGTAATGGAACAATTGCTAGAATCGACGAGGCTGCAAGAACGAGCCATAGCCATTTGATAAGGTGTTAATGTCACACTCGCGACCAGCCAACTCCAAAGCATAAAAATGAGGCCAATAACAATAACAAATGGCAGCTAAATCCAACAACAATACGTTAACCACATCTCCAAGGAGCGACGAGCTCCCGATGCACTATTTCAAGGCGTAATTCATGTATTCAATCCAATAACCATCGTTCGTGACTCCAATAAGAATCACACAAACTCCCAGTACCTCAAAAACCTTAACACCATCAACATACAACAATAACAACCCAATTTAATATGACAAAGGGGCTGCCCAGAGCCACATATCCAAAATACCACTTCGTGGCTCAGAAATCCATAAAACAATACTAGAACATATAATAACGAAAGAGGGTCGTAGGGGAGAGATTCCTTGACAAAAATATTCAATATCCCAAGATTAACAACCTGCCTCCTTGCAGGAACAACAAATAGATCCAAAATCAACAAGAAACTACTACAAGATATCGGCAACAACAACTTTTCATAACTAGAAGCTTAAAATCTTGATCCAACAAATAGATAAGTATACGGGATCCATACCTCACCAAAATAACTCCATAGCTACTGCCAAATACTCAGAAAACACCTGCTGGATCGCTGCATCAACACCCACGAAGATACGCCATGAAATCGACGGTGAAAACTATACCAAAATGACGAGCTCGCGACGTAGAGCAACTTCCGTTAAACTTCCGAATTGAAAGGATCAAAGTCCATGGATTATTTATGGACTCTCCCTCTGATTTTCTGAAGCTTTTGGGTGATTTTTATGAATTAAAACGAAGCTGGAACACCTTTTATAAAGCAAAACCGACTTAGGATGCGGGCCCCACCTTGACGTGTCTGCTTGTGCGGTCTTACGAAAAATGTGAATATCTCTCTATTCTGAAGTCGTATGGATGAACGGTTTAGTGCGTTGGAAACTAGACTCGTAGACCTTCGATTTTGTATATTGGGGTCCCACTAACTCTTTATAGATAGGTAGAAACACCCTAAGAAATTTAACCCAAATTTGAAGAGAATTCCTTAAAAGAATTTACAATAAATTTTTCCGACTTTTGTTTCGCAACTTGCTTGACTTCAAAACTTATCATACGACCATTTTGCCATTACAATACCTCATAACACATTCTTCTTAGTATATTAGACACTATTAGTCTTACCCCAAAGGCACGGGTTACTTTAAACCTTCCAAACAGGCGAGGTGTTACACGAGGCATTTCTTTAACTCAAACTTTCGAGTAAGGGATTCCCTTGACCTAGAACCTTGGTTTAGTTCTTTGATATTACCAAGAATGTTGTTGGAAGTCAACGATTTCCAAAGTTGAAGCTCTAAAATGAGGAACGACCATAAAGACCAAACAAACGGCCGGGGCACCGAACTACCGGTCCCAACAAGCCATAAATGATTTGGGCCGCTACAAGTAAGCTCTAATGGTACAAGAAAGGCAAAAACGTATAAATGACCGGAAGGGTCATTACATCATCCACTACTAAAAAGACTTTCGTCCCTGAAAGTCAGGAAGGACAAAAAATACCAGAGATTTAAGGATAGCGGATACAACGCCTGCACTACTCTCTCAGACAACCCGGGTAACCTCCGCGACCGGACAGCACCCAATATAACAGAACCAAAGAAAGCAACCAAGCCTTAATTTCTTACTAGCCAAGCTAGATTTCAACCTCCAAAGATCTGCCAACCTAAACTGAACCTCGAGAATCTTAACCGAAAAGCACCTACACAACACCAAAACTAGAGCACCAAGGTTATTAACACACAATACTCGAATCCTTAAAACCATACCAAGTTTACCAGAAAATCCATCAACCCAAAACTCTAACTCATGAACCCGCTGTTCTGCAAAAGCCCTTTTTTTTAATTCTGAACTGAATCCTTTAGCACCACAAAAATGAATCTGCATACAAGCTGAAAACTTAAACCACCCTCGAAGCATCAACTGACACACCAGAGATCCATAGTTCCTGCTTATCCTTTACCACGAACGAAGTCACCCATTGTACAAATACGCTTTAAGCCAAGATATAGGCTACTAGCCTTTGCCATCCAAGATAACAACCCGTAGCATATCATTAAAATTAAAGTTACCTGCCTTGACTGACCACCAACCAACGAACAAACATTTTTTCTAACATCAAATTCGCTAACTGAACTGTGCCAGGTCTGAATCAGCTGAAAGTGAATGAACCAGGGCAATCTGCCCAAAAGACCCAAACCAAAACCATGATCCTGCAAGAAGTGTGGTAAGCCTACCATGAAGTCTGTAACCATGAGCCAAGCTCTCAACTCTAGAAAACATTGCTGCTACTCCGAACACTCGAACACCATTTGAATGTGAAATTGCCTTACGAATCTCACCTCAGGAAGAAGTCCATCGTGCCACGAATATCAAGTCCAAACACCCCGAAGGCAAAGGAAAAAGGTGCCTGGGGTTCAAAGTTACCATCTAGCGATAAAATTTTTTGCATATACTTTCAACTCATTCCTTTGGCTCGAATCAACCGCTCTACTGGTTCTGCAAACACTAACCACTTCGAAGCATATATCATAACAAACTTCTAGTCCATGCTGGCCGAGTCTAACCAACACTGGAACCCCACATAAACAACAACTCTGGAGGAATCAATTAAATAAGCTTTCAAATCCTTGGCAAATGAATGGCGATTGCTAGTCTCTACGTATCATCAGAACTCAAAATAGCAACGCTAGTTTCAACCCGCACAAGCTGACCACATAAAGCATACACCACTACTGAAGCTCAAACTTACGCCGCTGAGGCTGTCCAACCATGGTAGAAGGATCTCATACTAACTAGAATACTGCTGAAATCTGGAATATCCCGCCTCTTGTAGAGGTTTGCCAAGGACTAGGTGTACAAGGCCAATAGTCACATCCGCAACTGAAGTAAAGAAGCTAAGTTTCCCGCACCCACTGCCTCCCGGCACTAGGATGCTGCAACCAAATAGAAACTGCCACGAACCATCTGATGTAATCTGCCAAGCCATGATTCTGAACACCGACTTTCAAAACTACCAACTAAAGCCTTGGTCGAACCAAGATGCTGCTAATGAACCCGTAAGAACCCAAGCCAACTAGGCCTGAATATGCAAATTTCCAACACCGTAGTTGCTACTGAAACAAAAACCAATCGATGGAAAACCCACGGAAATGTGTAGACGGCTGGATCAAATCACCAACACACAATCCCAAAGCAAACCTTCATCGCCACCTCAGGAAACTACGAGGACACATAAACACATACAAAGAGTTATCTCCCTTCTTTTTCAACTGAACAAAAATGCTTCCTTAGCACATACTAAACCTTACAAATCCTTTCTCGAATAAGAACCTGAAGCCATTACCTTACTACTCATAGCTACACGTCAAATTCAATAAGGCAGGAGAAGGATGGGCCGGATGCCCAACTCACCAGAAATGCCTACAAATACAAGCCTTACCATGAGGTTACGATCAACACTTAGTCGGAAGTGCTTAAAGTCAAGACCCAATCACGATGCCAACATACAGAGCTCATCGAAAGAACTACGATCAAGATTCGTTCCAACTGGAGCTAGGGATACAACAAACACCCAACGGACCAGGAAGTGGAGGAGAATATGGGAACAACCCACATACCTACCAACCTCCTAAACTAATCAACAAAGAGGGTCGACTCTAGACACTCAGGAGACCAAACCAATCTATTCACACTAGCATAACCAATATCTCCCATCTGAGGCAAAATCTTAACTCCGGCCCAACTACCGGTAATACACTGAACCATCACACAGATCTCTAGCCACGCTAGATAACGGCCTAGGCAACAACCATCTAGGACTGCTCAACCAGGGAAATCCAACCAAAAGTCCAGAATCACAATGAAACAGGGATAACCCAACTAGAAACAGACTAACAAGAACTACCCACGAGCTACAACTCCGGGAAAACACCTCTCAAGGCTAACTTACCCCCATCCACTACTAAAGAATAAACTACCAATAAAATAACATATTGGTACTACAATTCGGGTAGCCAAACAACTTAAACAAATAGCAGGTAGGCATATAAGAAAATAAATGACAGAAGGGATAGAATCACAACGCGAGCAGGACTACCACAAGTCGAAGGTAGCAAAAGCCTAACCTGGAGCAACGATATCAGGACACTCTACCTCTGGCCCACCAAGAGGAGTATCAAGCTGATGGGATATAACTCTGGACTGAGTAGTCGAAACTAAAGGCCTAACCAGCCCTCGCCGGGGACAATATCTATAAAGGTAACCAATCTCTCCACAATGATAACAACTAGGCTGTCTGGGATACACAATCCTGGGGTAATACCTAGTAAAGTGCCCATGCTCACCACACCAAAAACAGCCTATACCAGATGAAATCTGACTGGAAAATCTCATCTTGTACTCCAATACTGACCGACAACCCTGCTGAAGAACTAGAAGCTCAACTATAACTGAAGCACCACTCATAGAACCAAGTACTGAAACACTTACCGGAGGACTCAGAGTCCTAGCCACGATGTCCTGAAGTGCTGAGGTCGCTATAAATCCAGTCAGAGGTTAGGCTTACCCCACACTCCTATCTAGTGCGGTAAACCCTCACTCTGAAGTCCTGGCGCTAGTGGAAGCACTGAAGCAACAGGCACAGAAGCCTCAGCACCAACCGCTATCACATTCCTCTGAGGAATTCGAGAATGAATGAACAACCGAAGTTTAAAAGTCAATAGAGCCAGGAACGCACGATGAGGAGCCAAGAAGATGCAATATATCCTAACAATGCCCTGTAGCCTCCAGCAGATAGGATACAGACGTCATCATACCAATCAACGAGACTCTACTTAGACACTTGCTTCTGTACCATGACACCGGTGAACCTAGAGCTCTGATACCAAGCTGTCACGACCCGATTTCTTAAGTCATGATGGCAACTACAATCCCCAGTAGTCGAACTAATTCCCGTAGCCCAGAACGGTTAGTAATGGGCTACTACCTAACCAAAACGCACCAGCAAGCAAAAATAAGCGAAAGCAAAACTCGAATATAAATACATAAAGGAAACTACACCAACCCCAAGACTTGGTATCAATAGTACAGAAGCTTCTAATAGGATACAAGTGCTAGTAGTAACAAAATACAACATAAATTGCCTTCGAAAGTACAAGGAGCAACAGTACAACAGATGAGATGTAGACAAGCCCCGACCGTCAGGCGCTCACCCTAGTCTCAAAGATCCAAAAGCTGCACGAGTCTTCAACGTTATCAACGGCGAAAGCTCAGCTAATATCTGCTTAAAAAAGTGCAGAAGTGTAGTATGAGCACCAAAACCACGGGTACTCAGTAGGTATCATAGGCCGACTGCGCGCATATAAAATATAAAAGCAGTAAGTAATAGATAGCAAGAAAGCTGTCACTGAGGCAATGATCAAGGCACAAGGGGCTAGCACAGATCATCCATAACCAAGAGCTTCAAGTAACACATGCTAGCACAGAGATACAATTACACAGAATCACAAGTGAAGGAAAGGAGAACGCACCTGGAGTCCTTGCACAATAATATAAGTAGAGAGAGGATTGAGAAAATAGTGGTATACCGGTAACCTCAAGTGGAAGGAAAAGACGGAGAGCAGTCTAACATACTCAAAATGGACTCAACCAGTATAAGGAAATCATAACACCAATCCAATCATATGATAGCATAACCAGGGAATCACCTCAGAAGTACAACCCTAGGATGAAATAACTAGGCCACAATAACCGAGAGATGCCACTCAGCTTCCCACAAGAATAGAACCAGAGTCTCACACTCTGCTCAGAAGGCAACACAAAAGTGCCTCAATAAGATAGGACTCTAAAGCCCTCTCAATAATAAAAAATCCCACAACCAAATCCTCAACAGGCTAGCCATCACTAATCTTTCAAGAACCGGATGCCAAGAAAAGCTCTAAGTAAAAACAGGAGTAAATATAGTCTACCTACAGTCCCAACAGCCGCCCATACAACCGAGCAACACAATCAACTGAAAGCAAACCCTCCGGCATCCCATACTATCGGAGCGTACACTGAACACACAACAAACAAGGGTGGAATCCAATGCATGGTATGATATGATATGAAATAGAACCTCTGTATGTACCTCGTCCGGTGCCAATCGGGCCCAGCAGGCAGGTTCCATGGAAGGACTCAGCCTGTATACCTCTACTCCACCGTATACCCTTCCCTCCGGCGCACGCATCCCGAAGCCCCAGGCCCGGAGTGGCAAGGTCCATGGAGGTCCCCGACCCCATACTAAAACTTAGTATCAAGACATGTCATCCAGAAGCAAGTCCGGGATCAAGATAGAGACCCATTCTTGAATATGCATGCCCATACCCTGTAAAGGATTAAAGTAGTAGAAAATGCCTCAAAAATCCCTCCAAGGGTGCCCGGGCGTAACCGGGTCTAAAATTGTAGTAAATCAAGTCTAGTGCTCTGCCCCGCAGAGACTAATATCAGTAATAAAATCAAGTCTGGTGCTCTCCCCCGCAAAGACTAGTATCAGTAATAAAATCAAGTCTGGTGCTCTGCCCCGCAGAGACTAGTACCAGTAATAAAATCAGTGCGAAAACATCCAAAAATCCCTTTTTCTATCATCAACAGTACCAAAAATGGGCCCCAAGGGCTATGCAAATTTAGGAAAACTATCGGTAGTGGCTCGCAGCCAAAGCTGTAGTAAAACATGCAAGGGAAAGCCTTTTTCATGGATGATATGCTCGCACACAAATATAAAAGTAGCCCAACGGCTCACAACAACTCCTATCAGCCCTGCACAGGCCCAATAGCTACTCAGCAGACATAACCAGCCTAAAAGGATAATCTCTATGTTCGGGACTCGCGGACATTCCCAAATAGCCCACCATCTATGTTCCAGAGTCAATACAAGGCCACACAGGACCACAAAGGTAATATACATTACTACGCGAATACTACAAACAACGTATGAAATAGACGGACAAAAGGCGGACAAGGTCTGGGGTACCAACCTATAATAACCCATCCAAGAATGCTAATTAATGCAGTTATAGCCTATATACGCAGAGTCTAGGTATGGGAAAACCATAACCTACCTGTCATCCGATGACTAGCTGCGGGAACGACGTCGTCCAGACTCAAACTGCTCTGGTAAGCTCCAAATCACAAAAGAATACTTTTAACTAAAGCCTCAAAGGCGTCTCTATTAAGGCTTACAAACTAAGGTAATGGAACAATTGCTAGAATCGACGAGGCTGCAAGAACGAGCCATAGCCATTTGATAAGGTGTTAATGTCACACTCGCGACCAGCCAACTCCAAATCATAAAATGAGGCCAATAACAATAACAAATGGCAGCTAAATCCAACAACAATATGCAACTCACATCTCGAAGGAGCGACGAGCTCCCGAGGCACTATTTAAAGGCGTACTTCATGTCATTTAATCCAATAGCTATCGTACGTGACTCCAATAAAAATCACACCAATTTCCAGTACCTCCAACACCTTAACACCATCAACATACAACAATAACAACCCAATTTAATATGACAAAGGGGCTGCCCAGAGCCACAGATCCAAAATACCACTTTGTGGCTCAGAAATCCATAAAACAATACTAGAACATATAATAACGAAGGAGGGTCTTAGGGGAGAGATTTCCTTGACAAGAATATTCAATATCCCAAGATTAACAACCTGCCTCCTTGCAAGAACAACAAACAGTTCCAAAATCGACAAGAAACTACTACAAGATATCGGCAACAACAACTTTTCATAACTAGAAGCTTAAAATCTTGATCCAACAAATAGATAAGTATACGGGATCCATACCTCACCAAAATAACTCCATAGCTACTGCCAAATACTCAGAAAACACCTGCTGGATCGCTGCATCAACACCCACGAAGATACGCCATGAAATCGACGGCGAAAACTATACCAAAATGACGAGCTCGCGACGTAGAGCAACTTTCGTTAAACTTCCGAATTGAAAGGATAAAAGTCCATTGATTATTTATGGACTCTCCCTCTGATTTTCTGAATATTTTGGGTGATTTTTACGAATTAAAACGAAGCTGGAACACCTTTTATAAAGCAAAACCGACTTAGGATGCGGGCCCCATCTTGACGTGTCTGCTTGTGCGATCTTACGAAAACGTGAATATCTCTCTATTCTGAAGTCATATGGACGAACGGTTTAGTGCGTTGGAAACTAGACTCGTAGACCTTCGATTTTGTATATTGTGGTACCACTAACTCTTTATAGATAGGTAGAAACACCCTAAGACATTTAACCCAAATTTGAAGAGAATTCCTTAAAGGAATTTACAATAACTTTTTCCGACTTTTGTTTCGCAACTTGCTTGACTTCAAAACTTATCATACGACCATTTTTCCATTACAATACCTCATAACACATCCTTCTTAGTATATTAGACACTATTAGTCTCACCCCAAAGGCACGGGTTACTTTAAACCTTCCAAACGGGCGAGGTGTTACACGAGGCATTTCTTTAACTCAAACTTTCAAGTAAGGGATTCCCTTGACCTAGAACCTTGGTTTAGTTCTTTGATATTACCAAGAATGTTGTCGGAAGTCAATGATTTCCAAAGTTGAAGCTCTAAAATGAGGAACGGCCATAAAGACCAAACAAACGGCCCGGGCACCGAACTACCAGTCCCGACAAGCCATAAATGACTTGGGCTGCTACAAGTATGATCTAATGGTACAAGAAAGGCGAAAATGTGTAAATGACCAGAAGGGTCATTACATCTATAGTGGTCCACTCCACTATAGCAGTACCACCGTAGTGGAGTCGACCGCTATGGTGGAGGCTGACCAATGTTGACTTCCTCTATAGCGGTATTTTCTCTGCTATAGTGGAGGTCGTCATAGCGGTGTGTCAATCTGTATTGCAGTTAACAAGGGACTAAAAGTCATAAATCCCCTCAAAAGGGTCCATTTTACAACACACTTAATTCCCTGATGTTCTGGAACAACTCCTTCACGTCAACCTAGATACCGGGAGTTCTACTTACCCGTATTTAATCCCGAAAAGCCCCTCAGACTCCCTTATGTCTTAGCTAAATAGAAAACTAGCTCAAAACAATACTCGTTAACCAATATTTATCCAGATTGTACTAGACCATACCTCGCTCCAAAACTGGTCAAGACTAGCCTAGCCCAAAATTTTTAACTCCCAAATCTGAAAGTTTTCAGACTTAAAACATGGCACAAAAATTCTACCCATAACGATGAACCTGGTCATTAAAAAAGATACCAATTTACCCATCTTTCATCCTTGAATGATCCAACTCCAAATTATGGAAATAAAGAAAGGAAAGTGTAGTACCTGAATCCTCAAACAAGTGAGGGTACTTGTCCCGCATGTCCTTCTCGGTTTTCCAAGTGGATTCCTCAACCAGATGATGCTTCTATTGAACCTTTACCATGCTGATCATCTTTGTCCTCAATTTCCGAATATCTCGATCAAGAATCACAACTGGTTCCTCTTTATAGCAAAGATCCTTATCAAATAACACATTATCCCACTTGATGATGTAGTCCCCATCCCAATGGTATCACTTTAGCATGGATACATGGAATACCGGATGGACACCCGACAAACTGGGCGACACTGCTAACCTGTAAGCCACTGGCCCTAAAATCTCAAGAACTTCAAACGGTCTGATGAACCGAGGGCTGAGCTTTCCCTTCTTACCAAAATGAATAAATCCCTTCATTGGTGACACTTTTAATAGCACTTGTTCACCAATCGGAAAATCCATGTCCCTTACCTTGTAATTCACATATTATTTCTTCCTTCTTTGCGCCGCTAGCAACATGGTCTGAATGTCTCTTACCTTTTCTTGTGTGTCTCTTACCAAGTCCATGCCCAAAGGCTTCACATCGCCTTCCTTAAACCACCCTATAGGTGACCTACAACCCCTTCCATATGGCATTTTAAATGGTGCCATGTCGATGCTGGAGTGGTAGCTGTTGTTGTAGGAGAACTCATACAATAGTAGAAATTGGTCCCAATAACCCCCGAAGTCAATCACACATGCTCTAAACATGTCCTCCAATACTTGGATCGTCCTTTTCGATTGACCATCATTCTGAGGATGGAATACTGTACTGAAGGTGAGTTTAATGCCTAACTCTTCATGTAACTTACCCCAAAACTTAGAGGTAAACTGTGTACCCCTGTCTGAAATGATAGACAGTGGTACCCCGTGAAATCTCATGATCTCCTTCACATAGATCTTGGCCAATTGCTGCGAATTGTAGTCCACCCTTACCTGAATAAAATGAGCTGACTTGGTCAGCCTGTTCACAATGACCCAAATAGATTCATACTTCTCCAAAGTCTTGGGAAGACCCATCACGAATTCCATGGTATCCTTTCCCACTTCAACTCTAGAATGGGCATCCTCTGAAGTAGTCCTACAAGTCATTGGTGCTCATACTTTACCTGCTGGCAATTTTGACATTTGGACACAAAATCAGCTATGTCCCTTTTCATCCCGGGCCACCAGTAAAGCTGCCTCAAAACCCTGTACTTCTTGGTTACACCCGGATGAATCGAATACCATGAGCCATGAGCCTTTGCCAATACTTTTTGAATTATGTCATCAACCCGAGGGACACAGATCCTCCCTCTGAAACTCAACACTCTTCCAGAGTCCAACGTGGCATCCCTAGACTCTCCGGATATAAACTTGTTCCAAAGCCTGCTCAACTGCAAATCCTGAAACTGTTTGGCCTTTATCTCTTATATGAATATGGATTTGACCTCAATACTGGCCAACTCTCCACCCTATTTTGAGATACCCAGGTGCATGAATTTAGATTCCAAAACCTGATTCTCCCTTGCCAAAGGTCATTTGGACACCCCCAAATAAGACAAACTACCCATGCTGACTGTCTTCCAGCTCAATGAGTCTGCCACCATATTAGCCTTACCCGGATGGTACTGAATGGTCATATCATAGTCCTTTAACAACTTCATCTACCTTCTCTTCCTTAGATTCAAGTCCTTCTGAGTAAAAATATACTGCAGACTGCGATGATCATTGAACACCTCACACTTGATGCCATAAAGATAGTGTCTTCAAATCATGAATGCAAACACCACCGATGCCAACTCTAAGTCATGGGTTGGGTAATTTCTCTCATGTACCTTCAACTGCCTAGACACATAGGCTATCACATTTCTATCCTGCATCAACACAGCACCCAAACCTAAATAGAAGCATCACAATAAACAATATAATCCTTACCTTCCACCGGCAATGAAAGGATAGGAGTCGTGTTAAGGAGTGTCTTGAGCTTTTGGAAGCTCTCCTCACACTTATCTAACCACACAAACGGTACCTCCTTCTGAGTTAACCTTGTCAAGTGAGTAGTGTTAGATGCAAATTCCTTGACAAATCTATGGTAGTAACCTGCAAGTCCTACAAAACTCCTCACCTCAGTCGCAGAGCTAGGATGGGCCCAATTCTTAACTGCCTCAATCTTCTGGGGGACATAAACCTTACCTCCGATCCTATGGTAGTTCATAAGTTGGCTAGCCTACTAAGGCTGGCCAACTCATACCCAATACTAGAAAGGAAACCTAGAAACTATGCACCTACGAGAGGACTCCTCTTAATACAAAGTATCTAGGAAATCAATAAATAAGGGAGACTATCCCCTTACAAAGTAAGAAGAAAAATAAAATAAACTAAGGCTTTCTTCAAAAAATCTATAACTAAAAAAAATAGCCTAGACGAAGAAAATTTAGTAACAACAAAAGAATACAAGTGATCACCTGTACGAATAGTAAATAATAAAGAAGCTCAAGGTGGTTGCTTTATCCTTTTCAACTTCCTCCTTCTAAAGTTTGGTATTCTGAGCTTGTCAAGTTTAAAGTAGCCTCTTGCTTCCTCTGATAAATGATCATGAGTGTATAAATGTAGCGGAGTGTCCAACTGATGACTATGTTTTGAAAGCTTGTCCGCCACATAATTTGCTTCCCAGTAGGTATGATTGCATTGAAAAATCTCAAGCATGTTGGTTAAGTTTAGAAGAGTTGCCAGATACTCTTGGATATTCTATGGAGGTTTACTAGTATGATTGATCCATTTAGTGAGCAACTTTGAGTCAACCTCAAGGTTTACATTCCTATAACCATGTTGAATGCACCAAGTGAGACCGTAGATAACCGCTTGGATCTCTGCTTGGTTGTTGGTACCAGTTCCCAGTGGTGTAGAAAATGCAAAAATAAAATTGCCTTGGTGATCTCTAACTATGCCACCAGCTCCAATGTTGCCCGGATTATTAATAGCACTCCCATCCATTTTAAGTTTGACCATAGTAGGCGGGGGTTTATTCCAACAGACTCTAACCACACTAGTACCATGCTTACAATTTTCCACTAGTAAAGCCATATCTGCCCAGTGAGCAGGCCATTTAATATAAGGGAAGGCAACATTAAGAAGGTTGGTGATGTCTTCAATAATGGAGAACTTAACTCTAGCCGGATTGAATTGCTTCCCTCCGTACTTACTTGCACATCTATTCTTCCATAGATTCCAACAAATAAAGATTGGAATAGCATGAAAAACAAGCTTGTGAATTTCATTGTTATGTTTGGAGATCTACCACCTCATAAGAAGGTTCCTTAACGGAGTATGAGCAAAATAAATACCCAATAAATCCGAGAAACTTTTCCAGATATGCCTAGAAAAATGACCATATACAAAAATGTGCTCGATAGTGTCAGGACCAGGTCTGTAGCAGCATGAGCAATCAGCGGGTTCATATCCAAAAGATGTAATTTTCTCGTTTGTTGGCAGCTTGGCTCTAAGATCTCTCCACAAGAGAAACAAGACTTTAAACGGAATATGCTTGTGCCAAGTGAGCATATTGGTCATAGTCTTGTTTTTCTTTTGTCTCACTATCTCCTATGCCGAAGAACAAGTAAACAGTCCATTAGAATTAGGTTTCCAAGCAGGTTGATCCAGAACCCCTTCCTGTAATTGCAAATGAGTGTTAAGAATCATGAGGGTTAATTGAGGAGGTGCAATCTGTCTCACTAGCTCTTCATTCCAGTGGCCATTAATTCAGAGCTCCGAGATCTTGATGTTATTGGGTCTAGAATTGTCTCTTCTGTAGCTAGCAATAGGACCCACTCCCAACCAGTCATCCCACCAGAAGAAACATGAACTGGAGTGAATAATCCACTTGATGTGTGTCCCAGCAACTAACATGTCCATCGTCATGTGTTTCCACATAAGGGATTGTCCAGTGTCCCATTTCTTAGCAACTGGGTTGGCTCTTTGACAATATTTAGCTTTAAGAATTTTCCCCCAAAGAGTACTTTTGGTTCTGAATGTCCACCACATCTTGTATTGGAAAGAAAGACAAAGTATCATGTCATGATCTTACTCCTACACTCCCTTCATCATAAGGAAAGCTTAGAGTTTCCCAAGAAGCCCAGTGATACTTTCTTTTCTCTTTATCCCATCCCCAAAAGAAGTTGGCAGTAAGACATTTGATTTTCTTGAGAGTAGTTTTGGTAGGTGATATAGCCGAGAGAATATGAATTGGGATGGATTGAAGCACAATTTTAACAAGAGTAGCTCTTCCCCCAAAGTTAAGCATCTTAGTTTGCCAACCTCTGATTCTAGCCGCCACCTTGGAGACCATATCTGAAAAATATATCACTCTTGGGCGTCCAATGTATAGTGGACAACCTAAATAAGTGATAGGACTATCTTTCTGAGAGAAGCCAGTGGTGACTTTAATAGTATCAATAATATCTTGAGGAGTGTTTGAAGGAATCATGAAATGGCATTTGTCCGTGTTAATAAGCTGGCCGAAGACATTCTCATAAGTAGACAGAACACCCATAATAAGCTTCAGGTAACTTTCCTTAACCAAGGAGAATATAATCACATCATTCGCAAAGATCAGATGATTAATTTGAGGCCCATTCTTATCCATATAGAAACCTTGGTACAAGTGGTGATTGTGGAGGTTGTTAAGCATCCTAGAAAGCATTTCATCACCAAGGATGAAGAGAGCCGGGGAAAGTGGGTCACCTTGCTTGAGACCCATAGTAGAATGAAAGAAGCCATGCCTTGAACCATTTATAATGACCGAGTACCAATTGTTTGCCATGATTCTCCATACCATATCAATGAAGATCTCCCTGAATCCCATTCTTCTCAAAATAATACAAATAAAGGACCAGGAAACTCTGTCGTACGTTTTTGCCATGTCAAGATTGATGACAACATTGTCACCCTCATTTGATTTCTTAATGTTGCGAGTAATTTCATGGGCAAGCATAATGTTTTTTAAGATGATTCTACCTTTAACGAATCTCGACTGGTTGTCTGAGATAAGTATAGGAAGAATAGGGGCAAGTTTTAAACAAAGAAGTTTGGAAATGATTTTGTTGGTGAAGTTGCTAAGACTTATTGGTCTGAAATCTGAAAGCTTATTAGAATGATCTACTTTTGGGAGTAAAACCAAACATGTATGTGAAAAATATTTGGGCATGATGTGACCACAAAATAAGGATTTGACAACATCTAGAAGATCTGAGCAAATAATATCCCAGCAAGCTTGGAAAAATCTACCATTCATTCCATCCAGTCCAGCCGCAAAATTAGGATTCATGGAAAACACAACTTGCTTAATCTCCTCCATTGTAGGCATAGCTTGAAGACTCGTGTTCTGTTTACCGGTAACAATTCTGGGGATACAACTAAGAGCCTCTTCATTAATCACTTTCTCTTCCTCGAAAAAAATCTTTTGGAAATGATCACAGGCAGCAGTAGAAATAACATAATCACCTTGAATATATTCACCCTGATCATCACAAATCTTGTGGATAAAGAGCCTTCTTTTTCTACCTCTCATTAAAGCGTGGAAGTAATTGGAATAGGCATATTCCTCCTTGAACCACTGAAGCTGGATTTTTTGCTTAAGAATAGCCTCCTCCAATTTCATGTATCTTATATATTCAGTATTCACCCAATTGAGCTTGGTTCTATTCTCATCAGTGTTATTGTTGATCATCTCTTCTTCAGCAATTCTGACCCTTTTCTCATACTCTTTCACAGTAGCATATATATCTCCATATTCAGCTTTGGACCAATTGTTAAGGGTAGAAGATACTCGTTTCATTTTCATGTGAAATCTCCACATAGGATTGCCTTCAATATCTCTGTTCCAGCAGGTTCTAACAGTCTCCATAAAGCTCTGATTATCAATCCAACAGTGAAGAAATTTAAAGTACTTAGTGGTATTCTCATGATTCACAGTAAGCTCCATAAGTAATGGGCAATGGTCTGACCCAACAGTAGGAAGGTAAGCAATGGAAGTGTGAGGCATGATTTCCAACCATTTTTCATTGACCATAGCTCTGTCTAATCTTTTCCAGATTCTAGAGTTTAAGGATCGCAAATTGCACCAGGTGAATTTCTGACCATGGTAACCAAGATCAGTAAGACCGCAATAACCCCTATAAACTCAAAGGTTTTGTTCATGTTCAGTGGATCCACCATCACCCACTTTTCTGACACTACATCCCCCAAGAACGTGACTAAGTCAACCAAAATTCACACTTGCAGAACTTCGCATAAAGCTTTTGGTGCCTCAATATTTCCAACACAATATGGAGATATTCAGCATGCTCCTCCCTACTCTTGGAGTAGATCAAAATATCATCAATAAGAACGATGATGAATGAATCCAAATAATATTTAAACACCGTATTCATCAAACTCATGAATGCCGCCGGCGCATTAGTCAACCCAAATGATATCAGTAAGAACTCGTAATTCCCATACCAAGTCTGAAAAGCAGTCTTAGGAATGTCCTTGAGCCTAATCATTAATTGATGATACCCTGGCCTCAAGTTGATTTTTAAGAACATAGATGCACCTTGTAACTGGTCAAACAAATCATCTATACAGGGTAAAAGGTACTTATTCTGGATGGTCACCTTATTCAACTGCCTGTAATCTATGCACATATGTATACTACCATCCTTTTTCTTCACAAACAAATTGGAGCACCCCAAGGTGAAGCACTGGGACAGATAAATCCCTTATCTAGGAGTTCCTAGATCTTAGTCTTAAGTTCCTTTAACTTTGTCGGGCCATACGATATGGAGGAATGGAAATTGGGCGAGTGCCCAGCTTCAAGTTAATACAGAAAATGATAAGGAGATAACTAGGTCATGCCTAAAATGACATTGAAGTCTACCATATCCAGAATTACCAAGTCTACCCAAGTATGCAACCCCACAAATATTATAGAACAAGCACGGTAAACATGAGTCACAACCACGGACTCTCCAACTGGGGTGGAAACATGGATAGGGGAATCAAGGATATCACAAATCAAGTCCAGAACCAAAGCAAAATTCACATACATATAAGAGTAGGTAGAACCTGGGTCAAGAAGTACCGAAGCCATCCTATCACTGACAAGAATTATACCTGTAATCACTGCGTCTGATGCCTCCGCCTCAGACCTCCCTGGAAAGGCATAACACTGAGCCCGATTATCAATCCAAGCTACTTTCTTGGTTGACTGCACCACACCCCTACCCGCACTGCCATTTCCCCTGTCTCCCCTGCCTCCCTGAAAGTTACTTCGCCCACCCTGTGGATGACCTCTAGCATGGCCACCTCTACCTGCCGAGACCACAGCCTTAGACTGTTACTGAGCCTGATTACCAGTTTGTATGTGAGGGAACTCCCTCTTAAAGTGGCCCGAATCACCACAATGGAAACAACCACGATCAAGCGAAGGCCTACTGGTAGATGTGTAAGAAGCTCCCTGGCCTCGAGGACCTGAAAACTGTTGATTAGCTCCCGAATGACCACCTATAGCAGCTGGCAAAGCTGACTGAATAGGACGAGCAAAGTACACCTACTGATTGTGGCCCCTGGAGTGCGAGCCACTGAAGTTTCCATCATTCCGGGGCCTCTTGGCTAACACCTTAGCCTGACCAACCTGCTTGACCCCTTCTAACTTCTTAACATAATCTATTATCTCATTAAAGCCCTTTCCTTCTGAAGTCATGTGCACCGATAATGTAAATCCGTATTCAAGCCCTTCACAAACAATCGAATCTGCTCCTCCTTAGAACAGTACAACTGTGTAGCAAAACAAGACAAGGCATGAAACTTAGCCTCATAAGCAGAGCCCAACATGTTACCCTGATCCAGGGCTAGAAACTCATCCTTTTTACGATCTCTCAAAGTACGAGGCCCATACTTCTCTGAGAAGAGAGCGTAAAACTGCTCCCAAGTCAGTGGGGGTAAAATAAATGACCAATATGAGACCTCCACCACTGCTTAGCATCACCTTGCAGCTAAAAGGTGACAAACTCAACCCCATGTTGTTGCACAATGCCCAGCTTGTGCAGCCTCTCATAACAGTCCAATATGAACTCATAAGCATCTTTCTTTTCAGTACCCTGAAATGTAGGAGATTTCAGGTTAAAGAACTTAGTTAGAATCTCGTGCTCATTCCCTGTCATGACCGGACCTAGCATTGGTCTAAAGAAGTCATTTGTGCCCGATGCTGCATCCATTCTAGGAGCTGTAGTAGCCACTGGCTGAGTACCCAGAACCTGATCTGCAGTCCCCTTGGGGTTGACTCCAGCACCAACCAGCCCACTCAGGAAGGACCACACTTGCTGAAATGCTTTGGGTGTGATAGGGGGATGGCCTTCACCTCCAGCTGGTGCTGCCTCCGCCTGCTCTACACCCTCCTCAACAGCGACCTTGACCTCCTCTTCAACCTGATCCTGGGGAGGGGGAGGGCTCACCTTATGTTCTCTTGTAGCCGCTTGAGCTCCACCTCTGGCGGGTGTTGCTCTACCTCAGCCCCTGCCCCTGCCCCTTCCTCTACCTCTGACAGTCGGGCCCATTGCTGGAACCGCTGCTCTTGCTCCATTGTTCCTGGTGTTAACCATCTACGGACAGAAGAGTGAACGAAGTCAGATACCAATTTGTATCACCAGATACTAATTGGAATCAAGTTATAGCACGAAGGAAGAAAGAAGAGATAGTTTCCTAAAGTCCTATAGCCTCTCAAAAAAAAGTATGGACGTCTCTGCACCATTTTGCAAGACCCTACTAGACCTGTTTTGGTACGATGAGATCAACAAACCTAGGGCTCTGATACCATCTTTGTCATGACCCAGGCCGCCATGAGTGGCACCCACCAAATACCCACGGGTGAGCGAACCAATACCGACCCAATACTTAACCATTCTAGCAGCTTAAAACCAATGCATAACATAAACTAGCAATAAAATCCCAAAACACCATATCATAAACTGCGGAAACATCCTCCCTAGAACCTGAAAGTCATCGTACCAAAATATTCTACTAAACTGTCTAGAAACACAAGGATGCAACCCCAAAGTAAGCAAAGTCAAAGCCCGAAACAAGTGGGCTACAACTAACAGGAAGAAACCAAGGTAGCTCGATCGAAGCAGCTCGCCCTTGATGACTGAAAGCGGTGGGACTACAGGTGGGGTCGCGTGTCAGCCGCCAGAAGATTGCCTGTACTCACAAAAGAAAAGCAAGTGCAGAATCAGTACACAAACACCATGTACTGGTAGGATCATCGGTCAACTCCAATAAACATAATATGAACAGTAAACTATAACATAGTAAGGTACAAGAAACATGTAGTAAGTCAACAAATAACCAGATATTAAGTCCCTCTCTTAGCTCATTAGCACATGAACCAAATAACAACCATTGTCCACTCCCCAAAACAACAACATATACCCTTTTTCACATAACCCGGATCCACCAAGGAACCGGTCTACACTAAGGCCAAACTCATATTTAAATAAAATCACCCAGCCTCTCATGGACCATATGAAGAATTCACAATTCAAGAATACAACCTGGTCCACTCATGAAACCATCGAGAGAATACAAAAATGCAATTAAAACAACCCATACCAGGTGTGGTACCCGAGCCAACCATTATAAATTCATGCATCAGGCATGGTACCCAAGCCAACTATTAGTATACCCATACCAGGCGTGGCACCCAAGCCAACCATTAGTAATTCCCGTACCAGGCGTGGTACCCCAGCCAACCGAATATCATAACAAGTCCAATCAATCACAACCAATGAACAAACATACTTGTAAAAACCAACAAGAAAATGAAAGAAGTTCATTTCACAAGACTGATTAACGGACAACTAGACATTCACAATTCATTTCCTAAACATGCAACTCATACACTACTACGAAATAGTACGTGAACACATAATGCATATTAGAAATTAGTAATCATCACCTACCTTGAAATATTCCAAGCTTCATGCAACCGGAGCTTTCCCGTTTCCTTAAATTCTTGCCAGTTCTTGATCTAAAACAACACACAATAACCAAAAATCAATCCTTATGGCCTACTAGTTTACCCGAATTATGTAAAATCCCAACCCCAGGTCAACCATGATTATTCCACTCTTTTCCCGGGCTTCCCCACCCTTAATTCACCTATTTCTACCATTTTTCATGGATACATTTAGAGAATTAACGTCACATGATCATAATCTAATAAAATTGACAATACCTAAGAACTTCTACACCCTAAAATCTCCTTTTTTCCCCAGATTCTACCATCCTAGGTCATTTCAAACCTTTCCCAAGTCCACCCCTAGCAGTTCTATAGCATAGGAAATATAGTATGGAGTTTGGGGAGTAGAATTCTTACCTTTAGGATGAAAAATAGTGGAAAACTGATTAGTTCGTCCAAAATTGCCTTGCCCTTCTCCCAAAACATTCTTGATGAAAACTGAACGTTTTAGGGAAGTTTTCTGCATTAAAACCCAACTGGTGTGCTATAGCGTTCCACTCCGCTATAGCGGTACCGCCGTAGCATAGTCGACTGTTATGGCGGAGGCTGACTGACGTTGACTTTCGCTATAGAGGTATTTTCTCCTCTATAGTGTAGGTCGCCGTAGCGGTGTGTCAATTGTTATTGCAGTTGACACGGGACAGAAAGTCATAAATCCCCTCAAAAGGGTCTATTTTACAACACACTTAATTCCTTGACGTTCTGGAATAACCTCTTCGCGTCAACCCCGATACCGGGAGTTCTACTTACCCGAATTTGATCCCAAAAAGTCCCCTGGACTCCTTTATGTCTTAGCTAAACGGAAAACTAGCTCAAAACAAGAAATATTACCCAATCCTTACCCGAATTGCCTTAGATCATACCTCGCTCCAAAACCGCTCAAGTCTAGCCTAGCCCAGAATTTTCAACTCCCAAATCCAAAAGTTTTCTAACTTGAAACTTGTAACGAAAAATCTACTCGTAATGACGAACTCGGTCGCTACAGAAGCCGCGGAGAAAATTTTAAACGTTAAACAAATCTAACTCCAATAACACCCTCTCCTTATCACTTGAAAAAATATTCATCACCTACAATTACAATTAACTAAATATAAAAAAATTAAAATTTATCGTAAGATCTAAAATATAAAATTAAATAAAGATACCTGATTAGATTGTAAGTTAAATATCCTCAAACATACGTACTCATGGTTTAACTATTTATTTGTTTATCTATGTTTAGTTCAGAATATGCCACACTTGAAAATTATTATGCTCAGTAAAACGATCTTTGAACTCTGAACAATATTTATAAAATCAAATAGGTAAAGTCAAAGAAAATTCAACATACCTATAAAACTTGGGCTTTATCTTAAATTTGCTTGAGAACGATTCAAATATCGCATTAAAATCATTGATCCCCATGGATAAGAATTGAAATCACAATTCTCGACCAGATTAAAGTACGACATATCGACAACTTTGTTATTCAACATAGAAAATAATAGATATTTAAAAAATACAGAATTCTAATTTTTACAGCATCAATATTAGACTTGAATTTTTTGTTAAAGAAACAAGATTTAAGTTCAGCAATGTCACATTGGATGAACCTTTAAGAAAAAATTACAAATCGATTGAATCCTAATGACACCTTAATAAATATACTACCATCATATTTTAAACCTATAATAAAGACAAAGTCACCCAATCCAAATCAAAGTTTCACATCACTAATCAAAAAATGCAAATTATCATCCTCATCATCATTTACTATCACGATCCAATCTCTCGGTCTTGATGGCACCTACAACCCCCCAGTAGGTAAATCAATCCCCATAGCCCAGAGCGGTCAATAATAGGCTACTATCTAACAATCTAAGCAGAAGAACATTTAATAAGCAGAAGCAAGGGAACAAGATGAAGAAAATAGATAACAGGAATAATATAGAAAATGTGAAAGCTAAACCAAACCCAAAACCTGGTATCATAGCGTATAAGAGCCGGATCTACATAAGGAGTACAAGGGTCCAAAACGATATATACAAAGTTGTATCCAAGTAGAAATAGAGTACATAATCAAACTATAACTAAAAGCTAAGCTACGATCGCTAAGAGCTCACCCTCAGTCCATAATATCCCAAAAGCAGATCCTCGCATGAGTCTCCATGAGCTAACGGTGATGGCCCACACTAAGATCTGTACGAGAAGATGCAGGGTGTAGTATGAGCACCAAATGTGAAGCATAAGGTACCCAGTAGGTATCATAGGCCGACTGGGCACATATAATATAAAAATGTAGTAACAGACAGAATAGAAGCAAGTAGTCACAGAAATCAACAAAAAGTACACAAGATTTAGCCTAGAGGGAAGACAACAGAACAACATACGAGGCTAGCAAGCAGAACATATACACAATAGGTACAGGTGTAAGCAAGAAATAATGCACCTAGGATCCTTGCAATAATAGCATATATATAATAAGTTTTAGAAATGGATGGTATACTGGTAACCTCAAGTACAAAGAAAAGAAGAAGAGAGTAAAGATAGGCATGCTCGGGAGCAGGAATCAATAACCCAACTAATCATACCAATCTAAAATCCAAGAAGTAACAACTTAGCCG